>CM076572.1:221664202-222264202 GCA_034641835.2 Pinus albicaulis
GATAATCTCCATGTGGACCGTTACTGGGTTTTATATCAAGTCCCTGTATGTGACATGGGGTATTTTTCTATCACTGTCTGGGGTGGGACTTCCACTTTTCCGGATGGATATTTGGGTTCCAATCTTCAGATGTGAAAATGTAATGACTTCATGGACTGTTTTACTTCATATAATATATTCAAAACAACGTTTTTTCTCATGTGAAAAAAAAATGATTAATGTTTATCACTCTGCCTTCAAAACTAGCGATGCTGGTCTATGTTGCTGGTTTATTGATATGGTCTGATGGTCTTCTTATATTTTGGACATATAACACTCGCTTATTTCTATGTTGTTGGTTTATTGATATGGTCTGATGGTATTTTTATAATTTGGACATATCACACTCCTCACATGATTAGCGTTTTTCTCTGTTCAAGGATTTTGGGTACTTTAATTTGTATTTGGAACAATGGACGTCAGTACTCTATCTGTTGCTTTACTATTCTACATACTGCTATTTCACTTTCTTATAGATGCCTCGGACATATTTGGATGCTTTCTCAGATTGTCGATAATCTCCATGTGGACCGTTACTGGGTTTTATATCAAGTCCCTGTATGTGACATGGGGTATTTTTCTATCACTGTCTGGGGTGGGACTTCCACATTTCTGGATGGATAATTGGGTTCCAATCTTCAGATGTGAAAATGTAATGACTTCATGGACTTTTTTACTTCATATAATATATTCAAAACAACGTTTTTTCTCTTGTGAAAAAAATGATTAATGTTTATCACTCTGCCTTCAAAACTAGCGATGCTGGTCTATGTTGCTGGTTTATTGATATGGTCTGATGGTCTTTTTATATTTTGGACATATCACACTCCTCACATGATTAGCGTTTTTCTCTGTTCAAGGATTTTTGGTACTTTAATTTTTATTTGGAACAATGGACGTCGGTACTCTATCTGTTGCTTTACTATTCTACATACTGCTATTTCACTTTCTTATAGATGCCTCGGGCATATTTGGATGCTTTCTCAGATTGTCGATAATCTCCATGTGGACCGTTACTGGGTTTTATATCAAGTCCCCGTATGTGACATGGGGTATTTTTCTATCACTGTCTGGGGTGGGACTTCCACTTTTCTGGATGGATATTTGGGTTCCAATCTTCAGATGTGAAAATGTAATGACTTCATGGACTGTTTTACTTCATATAATATATTCAAAACAAAGTTTTTTCTCTTGTGAAAAAAAAAATGATTAATGTTTATCACTCTGCCTTCAAAACTAGCGATGCTGGTCTATGTTGCTGGTTTATTGATATGGTCCGATGGTCTTTTTATATTTTGGACATATCACACTCCTCACATGATTAGCGTTTTTCTCTGTTCAAGGATTTTGGGTACTTTAATTTGTATTTGGAACAATGGACGTCGGTACTCTATCTGCTGTTTTACTATTCTACATACTGCTATTTCACTTTCTTATAGATGCCTCGGGCATATTTGGATGCTTTCTCAGATTTGTCGATAATCTCCATGTGGACCGTTACCGGGTTTTATATCATGTCCCTGTATGTGACATGGGGTATTTTCCTATCATTGTCTGGGGTGGGACTTCCACTTTTCTGGATGGATATTTGGGTTCCAATCTTCAGATGTGAAAATGTAATGACTTCATGGATTGTTTTACTTCATATAATATATTCAAAACAGCGTTTTTCCTCTTTTAAAGTTTCATTTTTTTTTTAATTGAACCCGTCGTCGGTATACCGACGCCTTGTAAGCGTCGGAATTGTGACAGCTTAAAAACGTCGGAAGAGCAACGTTCAAAATGTCGGACCACATTTCGTCGGAATTGCGACAATTTACAAACGTCGGAAGAGCGACGTCCAAAATGTCGGACCACATTGTGTTGGAATTGCGACAGTTGCGACGTTCAAAACGTTGGACCACATTTCGTCAGAATTGCGACAGTTTACAAACGTCGGAAGAGCGACGTTCAAAACGTTGGACCATATTTCGTCGGAAGTGCAACAGTTTACAAACGTCAGAAGCACGACGGTTTGGGAAATTTCGGAAGAGCGACACTTGTTTGGAAGCGATGGAAAAAGTGTCGATAGTGCGACACTTTTTAAGTGCGTCGAAATTGCGATGGTATGGCAAACCACGTTTTGCCCGTCCTCGAACTGTCGCTCTTGCGACGACTATGTGTCAGAATAGCGATGAATTGGCCGTCGGAAATTCCGCCAAATTTTCTAGTGTGTTTCTAGATGAAAAGTAGAACAACCAAATTAAAAATGAATGAATTTGCAAAGGTCTTTATAGAAGGTATTAAAATTATAGACTAGATATTATTCAAGATAGAGAAAATGCTTGGAGCACTTTGTGCTTATTATAAATAAGTAATTTTGTCCAATATTTTTGAATATCGACTGCCTAAAAATATATACGATATAATTCCATATAAATATATAATAATAAATATTAATAATTATATAAATTTTATAATTTTATATATTAAAATATATCTTTTAATTTTATTAATGTTATAAAATTATGTTAAAATAAATATTTTGATTGTGAGATGAGTTTTGATTTATGGGCATTTGGTATTCATAAGTTATAGCATTGTATCAAAGTTTATTTATAAATTAATAATATATGGTAAAGTGGTTGTAAATATGCATGATTAAAAATATTTTATTATTAATTCAGTCAACATTTAAATGTTAGACACTAAAATGTTAAACAATATATATATATATAAATATATATTGTTTGATCTAATGGGGATTTGAATATTAAATCTCAAGGTTTACATTACTTACAATGGTCAATTAAAATATTCCCCATGAGCATTAAATAATCCATAATAATACTTTATATAAATTTTTATTTTTCTACATCTTTAATTTAATTTTGTTTTTGAAATTTAATTATTCAAATTTTTATTTTTATCCTCATATAAGTTTATTATTATCATTATTATTAATCTCTTATATTAATCTATTATATATTAATAATTAATATTAATCCTTTTATAATTTTCAATTAAAATCTAATAATCACGTTGACATCATCCCATTGATATTATAAATTATTAATATCTAAGGTTTTTTCTTTTGAATTATCTTTGTCTTATCTAATTAATTAAGAATATTAATTTATTAGCAAGGTTCAAATATCATTTCAATCTAAAAGAGGTTTCCACTGCACAGATTTGGTCTCTCTAATTGCGTGTTAGATCCAGAGTTAAGATGGATCTAAGTTGGTTCCATAATGTAATGGTATAAAAATAATTACACAAAATATTGTTTCAATAGTTGGGAAAATATCCTTGTACATACTAGAACTCTACCAATAATAACTAATAGTTCAATAATTACATATATAATCACACACACATGACAAGTGGTAGTTAGATATTCTAAAACTCCCCTTTAACAACTACTTGTCATAACCTTCATCAGTTGAATTCGTCAACATCATACTCTATGCAACAAGTGCATCATTACTACCATCTTAGATCCATATGAACTCTAAATCTACCAAGCCTGCATAGGGATCAAATCTCTTTTCACTCTAAAAGGGGTTTTCATCTCTAGAGATTGAAATTAAGATGGATCTAGGTTGGCTTAATTCACCCCCTTTAAATAGGTTATATTCCACATGAATACCATGGGTCAATACCATGACTCATTTTTATTTTTAATACCATGGCTTATTTTTATTTACTTTTATAGTGTTATTTTTACTTCTTTATTTTATTTTGACCTTGTGAAAGTGTTTACATTACATTAATCTTTTAATTTAATTTAATTTAATTTGTATTTTTATGTAATTTGACTTAGTCAAAATGTTAAAAATTATATTACAACATCTCTACCATGTTGGGTTGGAGAGCACCTCTCTCGGCACAACAAACTAAAGAACACCCTGATCAAAAAATTCTCATTGGGGCTTCACTCAATGAACCTCTAACAGATCACATGCATTCGTGGCATACTAAACAATACCCTTATTTTGACTACATTTTGAAAGTACCTCTAAAAATTACATTAGTTAATCCCCTACCAAAACGAACTCAATACACCTTCCCAAATTAAAAAACCCTTACTTTCACTACATAATGTAGGTATCCATTTTTTCATTAACATTTTTTATACCCCTTTATATTTTTTCATTAACTTTGAGATCCATTTTTTATACTTTCCAATATCAAAACCATTTACCCCCTATTATATGCACAATGTATTATATCAAATTTTCCTCAATATGAATGCACATGGTATGGTATTTCTCCCTTAGTGAATCCCCTATGAAAATTTTACCTCTGTTCCAACCTCACATTTTCACCCTGTACCTCAATCATGCAAATATCGTCAAATTTTTTACGTCCATATAAAGGAACAACCATCTATCGAAATTCATGGGTACCTGACTGCTATAATCATTGGTATAGTAGTATGTCCTTCATGTACATGGTTCATTCAGCTTCTTGATGAAATCCACCTTAATATAAAATTTCACCCCACATAGTCTACAACCCATAAGGGCCGCTCAAGTGTATCCAACCAACACGTGGCCCAAACTTTAGAGTGTTAAAGAGTTCCTAACAGAGGCTACTAAACTAAAATATAATAAAAACATCATTTCACTAGGGAACACATGAAAAAGGGGTAAGCATGCCTATCCAAGTCTTATAATGGTATGAAATTTTCATGTTATGTAGATTTGAGTACAACACATTCCAACTCATGAAGTTATCAAGTACATCAAATATTTTAAGGAATACTACAAAACATCATATCAACACATCACATGTAAACTTGCTATAACTACAGTGTGTGACTCACATTAAAACATCGACATGAGTTTTCTGTATTTCACACAAATTTACCTACATCTTTCCATCATCTAATCTCAACTAATCCAATATTTGTTGTTTCCATAACATTCCCACAATTTTTTTCTTTGCTATCTCTGCCACAAGTGTTTTCCTTTGATTCTCTTCTCTCTCAACTAAAATACAATGATGGGATTACCAATCTCTCTGTTGTGTCTAAGACCTCTCCATCCTCCCTACTGCATACTCACTATTTCACTCCAAATAACTCAACCAACAATCAATTAACACTAGGTTTCTCAAGAAAGAACAATGAAACTCACTTCCACCTCATAAAGTTTCTATGCTTCTCCCTTCATCTAAAGAATTTTCATCACATACTAGGGAAACCAATGTATCGTTGATAATTCAGAGCAATTGGGAACCCATTGTACTCTACGGCCTAACATCAATCTAAGAATGAATAATGATTCGATGACCATCCTATGGACGTACTTCCATCTACCATAATACATGGGATCTATCCACTGTACTCACCAGTTTTCCAGGTAAGTAGTTTGGATGTGGGATGTATCCATCTCGGTGTTACATCCTTAACACCTACCAATAAGGGATTATAGTGTGCCACTCAATAAATAGTTCAAAGAGAAAAAACTTGTAAATGGAACTCATTTCCAACTATGATAATTCTTACTATGCACTCACATGAATGACTTTACATCATAAAAATATTGCAGTGTTAAATATATCAAGAAAAGATAATCACATGATCAGAATGTCATCTTCCTCCTTTGCAATTTTTCATATCATGGGCATTTCCATCTTCACCTTGGATTCATGATTTTGTTGGATCTCTATGTTTAACTTGTTATTCGTTAGAGTAGAAAATTCTAATGAAGTAACTTCATATTGATGTCATTATTCCCAATATGCACATTAAATTTAACCACATTCAATTTAACTCCAAGACATGAAACTTGAACATTACCTAAATTACAAAAACATTTTCATCACCATTACATTGGATTTATCACTCAAGGCTCTACTTCATAAGGAAGATTAAGTCTTCAAAATTCTTATCAGTGACCAATCTTAACTTCTTCTCACACCCATGCTCTAATTCTTCCCTTTCACTATAATGATGCTTTCTCTAACCTTACCATCGATATTAGGTAGCATGAGCTCTCCCAATCCCAAACTGCATGTGTTGCTTCTCAAACAATGTATAAACAACCTATGGGACCTTATTCTTAGTAGTAGCTACAGCCTTCACCCATATCTTTGGAGCCATTTCTAGAATCGATCTTCTCCCTCATCTGCTAGATGACCTGCTACCTACTTTTGTGCACACATCAATACCAATCTCTTTTGTAATAATTTTACCAAGAAAAATATGTTCCTTGACAGGAATTCTCCTCTTCTCGACTAAAAACTCACATGCCATCTTCGATGGTCTGCACCTTCACAGTGCTTCTCACTCCAAGCATATCCTATACATATTATTCCTTATCTGTTAAGTCCCTATATTAATAGTGTAGCCCCTTATTATGTTAGTGTAGCCCCCCTTATTGTTAGAAGGCCAGCCCCAAATTTCATATTTTATTATTGTGCCCTCACACATATTGTTATTTCACAGATTGCATATTGCGTGGCCCCACCAGGATTATATTGTGGCCCCATGGAATCCTATATATAGAAGGAGGTTTTGTTCATTTGTATCATCCAAGAATTGTTCATTTATGTAATGTATTGGAGGTTTCCCCCTCGAAGTGGCTTATTTCTAAGGCGTTGATATCTCTTTTCTTCTATTTTTGGAGCTGGTTACACAACATTTGGTATCAGAGTTTTGGATTCTAGGGTTTCGCTGCTCCAAACAGGTCATCGTGGCATTTTCGCTATAACTTTTTTTCTACGAAGTTTCAGAATCTGAAATTTTTAGGGTGCGAAGAAAACATCCTGAGGAAGCTTGTATAACAATTTCAGAGTTTGGTTCGCAATAATTTCGGAGATATAATCTGTGGAAGTCAGGTATGTTTTCAGGCTCCTAAACAGGTCATCGTGGAATTTGCGCTATAAATATTTTTCTACGAAGGTTCAGAATCTGAAATTCATATGGTGCGAAGCTGAAATCTTGAGGAAATTCATCAAAAAATTTCAGAGCTTGGTTCGCAATATTTTTGGAGATATGATCTGTGGAAGGTAGTGCTTTTTCAGGCTCCTGAATTGCATCTCGTGTAGGTGATCGTGGAAAAGTTCAAAATGATCTCCTTCTGGAAGATTGGTTTGAGTTCTGCCAAACACCCGTTTTTATGCCACTTTGCCTTATTTTTCTTCACATCATTTCAGACAAAGTACGTTGTTGACACGTGGCGGTCGGCAGTTCTCCATCAAATCCAGCCTGTATTAGGTTGTTGGGAGATTTAGCCACCTTGTCTTTGGAGATCAGGTAACCAGTCAGACCCAGGCTTGTAGTGCGTTTATACGGCTGACAGACATCTTCGTTTAGGCTAATGGCATAGATAATTCAATCTCAAAATATCGATCCCTGGGTGCTAGTGTGGTAATAATTGATGCAAATCATACACGCGATGAAAGAATGAGTTAATTGTTGTTCACTTGTAACCGTTATGATTATATTCAAAAGATAATTTCATAGCCATTAAGCCCTCAAAAGGCTATACTATGACCCATGAAGAGGAAGTATTGCAGTATGAGATATCAAAATTATGGTACCAAGTGCAACAAGTTTCAATCTTACGAAGAGAAATTGAAGATGAAATAGATGGTTTAAAAGCAGAAATGGAGGCTAAGTTGGATGGTTTGAAGGATCAAATAATAGCAAATATGGATGATAAATTAATGGAAGATCACATCGAGCATCAACAAAAAGTTCTCCAACTCTCAAAGGATAACCCAACTTTGGTGCAGAATCTAATGAAACAACAAGAAGATCAACATCACATCGAAAGAAGTTAAGTGGCCATTTAAACAAGAATGAAAGTACGATCAATTTCTATATCTCAAACAAGGGAAGAACTTTCTTTGTAGAAGATTTTATAGAGAGAATTTTATACAGAAGCATCAAGAAATAATCAAGCGTTGAGGACAACACTTGTTTGAAGGAGAGGGCATGTTAAGTCCCTATATTAATAGTGTAGCCCCTTATTATGTTAGTGTAGCCCCCCTTATTGTTATTATTGTACCCCTGTAACCCCCATATTGTTATTATTGTGCCCTTACATTATTATTGTTAGGTCGGCTAGGATTACATTGTGGCCCCACTAGGATTATATTATGGCCCCATGGAATCCTATATATAGAAGGAGGTTTTGTTCATTTGTATCATCCAAGAATTGTTCATTTATGTAATGTATTGGAGGTTGCCCCCTCGAAGTGGCTTATTTCTAAGGCGTGGATATCTCTTTTCTTCTATTTTTGGAGCTGGTTACACAACATTATCAATGTGATTGACCAAGGCATAACATAGAGACCATAATCAAAATTTCTCCAACACTTACCTCACAATAAAAACCTATCATGTTGAAAATTCAACAAGAAATGTGTGACTAATTTAATTTTCCCTTAATTAAATTGGACAGTAAAATGTAATCTTATCTCATAATCACTTGTAATAGTTAACTGAGTGTGATAAACTTAGTTAGCTCATGAATTTCGAGTTGAGGGTGGTTAGTGAGGCATGCGGCGTGATTCTATTAGTTATGGAGTTCAATTTGCAGTTAGTGCATTAGTTTAATGCATGAGAAATCAGTTAACTCAATTAATTGAGTTAAAATCAGTTGAACTAGTTGTAACTGTTTGTTGCACTAGTGAGAGGTCAAGTGAATTAAACTAGATTTAATTCACATACAGTGATTTGTCATGAAACTTATGATTTACTATTAATATCTGCATGCATGTCAGTTCTAGTGGAGACCTAGTTGAGACAAAGGTTAAAGGTTTGTTAACTATCAGTTGTATCATTAGTAGGTTTCCCGCATGCAGTAAAACAACCATAGTATTTCCCATGAGCATTACGCAGTTTTGGAAGGCCAAATTTCCTAAATTGTAGGGATTGAATTCCACGTGAATTGCACAAGAAAGGCAGGTTGAGAAGAGCCTGAAAATTAGCTAAGTGTTGGTTGATTTTGTCTGGATCAGTGTGAGACAGTTGTGAGAGTGCAGGAGACTCTTGTGAGAAGAGTGCATTGTAATTGTTTCATGATTCCTTGGTGAATATACAATATAATATCAAGGGGTTTTGAGCAGCAAGATTTCCCCGGGAAAATATCTTTGTTGGGGTTTGATTTGCTTCTTTCTTTACTTGTTTTATTTTCTGCAATTGATTTGTAGAAGGATTTAGTATCTTGATTTAGCATATCGCATGATCGGATTGAATCCATTGATATAAATATTTTTTGTATAATTTATACATGGCATCATATCGCAGGAAATCACTATAGTGGAGAAGAAATTGAGTTTGTGTTGAATAGCATTCTAATTTTCAAAAGTACTCTTTAGTGCGACAGGCGGATCAAGATCAAGATGGATTTAAATGGCTTGAGATTGGAATATGCACTCGAGGGAAGTTCTAATTAAATTGCGTGGAAAGACAGGATGGAGGTAGTTCTACAGGATAACAGGTTGAAAGAACTCATTGATAATTACATTCCCAAACCCGCAACAACAGATGTTGCTCATCTTGATGCTTGGCAAAAGAAGGTTGCAAAGGTGAGGAGGATCTTATTAGGGGGAGTATGAGACCACATTATCTAAAGTCTCCATGGAAAAGCAACTCCATATGCAATGTGGAAGGCTTTGATAGATCTGTTTTAGAGTAGAAGTGACCACAGAAAATTGGCACTAAAGGAAAAGCTTAGGAAAATCAAAACTTTGGAGTAAGACAGAGAGTTGTGAATACCTACTATGCAAATTGATACACAAAAATCCCATTGCAAAAGCCCACAGGGGAACACTGCAGATAAAACAATAATTGTTGTAGTGTTAAGTAAAAAGAAAGGGTAGGTTACCTAGACAAACAAAACTAATGTTGGCCTGAGAAGCATTGCAGGAGGAAAATCTATTATTATTGGTAAACACCAAAGTTTTTACACATAAAAATTTATTACGAACCTGATTCCTATCACCCTCTTGAATTCATCATCCAATGACCTCTTTATATATTTATGAAAATTAAACTTCTTGTTATTTGCAAAGAAATGGGCATATGCATTACCAAGGAAGAAAATTAACCAGGTAGATCAGATAAATCACATGAATGAAATGGATGTTTAAACCAAGAGAAAATGGAATGGAAGATTTGATGTTATGCAAACTTACAATAATGAAGCCATGGTGCAAGATTAGGTAATCAACTTTCCTTATTGATCAAAAGAATTGTTTAAAGAAGCAAACCTGCAAATCCACGTAGTGTTAAATTCTAAACCAAAAGATAATATAATTATTACATGTAAAATGGATTCAAGTATCATAAATCTTTAGAAAAATTAGAGTACTTGCCCTATTATTTAGGAGCTCAAATTTGTTCAGATTTGCGCAAGGAAATAAGAGGTTGGAGGAGGCAAATATTGGCTAAGTGATAGCTGAAGGCTCTCATTCAACAGAGAGAATAATGTTTCTTTTGCATGTTGTGCTCAAAGTTGGAGCAAGTAATTGTAATAGTTTCTCTATTCAACTGATTAATGCAAAGATACTTGAGGGGTTTTTCCCAGTTGGGTTCCCCTTGAAATCAATGTGTACTTGTGGTTTTTCTTGTTGCATTTTAGTGTTTGTTGTTCTAAATTTTGATTTTCATTCCACGGATTAGTAGAGTAGAATTTGTGTCTCTTGTTTTCAGTTTGAAATATTGAGCAGTTGCAATTTCTATCAAATTTTTACATTTAGACGAGACAGGGAAACAAGAAACAACATTGATGCAATGGACAAGTGCTTGTGGCAGGAAGGGGATACAAGAAAAAAAAATTAGGCCGAGGTTGAGTGCTTTGCAACCTACATTATACCAACACAAAGTAAAATCATGTGTATAAATAAACAATAGACGACTCCACCCAAAATTAAGCACCAGAAAAAAAGATAATACCCATCGTGAATTTGAATAAATAGGTAAGAATAAACCATTAAAACCAAATCGAAAATTTTCTCGGGTACCAGACCTTGCACACCTAAGTTGGGCAGTTGAAAGAGATACCTGAGAAGTCAAGGCCGTAAAGTGCCAATGAGGGAAGCATGTCCACCAGTTCTAAAACTGGCCCTAAATTTGCAGTGTGCAAGAATAAAATAAAAATAATTTACTTTGAAACCTTTGGGAATAAACGGACTCTCTAACCTCGATTCATTCCCTGAACCGCATATGGATGAATGCTTGTCGATGCAGAAAGGACGTCATTCCAAACATGAAAAAATAAACTGAAACCAGAGACCATACAATGTTACAAACCTCGCTCCATAGTAACACGTATAATCACCACCCTTTTCATAATCCATGCCATTTATAATCACATAAGGAGGAGAAATCACATGCAGTTGGAGGACCATTACTCTGCCAGGGAAGGACAAAGGTAGGAAAAGTGTTTAGTGTGGCATATTCCTTAAGGCAAATAGTTTTTCTGCACTGTGAGGAGTCATTAATGAGTTGTAGGAATGCTTCATTCGCTCCCATGGTGGTTCTTGTCAGAGTCATTAAGGAAAACCTACTGAAGATAGAGTGAGCCAGAGTCTATGCACATAACAAAAACATGAAGTTATGGTTTTCGTCTCCCACCACCTTCACATGTTGTGTAGGGAGTGTCACCAAACAATGAGATTCCAATCCCATTGTGCCTATCTTACATGTATCAGTGTTGGAGAGACATTTGTCCTTGACAATCCACGTTCCCATTTGCATTTGACTATGTGCTAGCTAACACCTCCATCGGGAAGCATCGATACTCTTTCACCCATAGTACTAATAGTTGAAACATTAGACTCTTTACTCACACACCATGGTTTTACAAGTAAATCCGATTGTAACTCATTATTTTTTATATTTTTTATAAAAAATATATATTTTTTTTTGTCCTACAAGACTAAAAAATTATAGAATATATTATAAATTTTTAATTATATTTATTTAAACTTAATTAAATAGAAAAAATCATCAAATTTAATTTACATAATAATATATAATATATAATTTTATCAAAATTATAATTAATAAACAAAAATATTACCAATAAATATTTACAATAAAAACATGACGATACGAATATATTTTTTATTAAATATTTTTTTCTGAGTATTCATTTCATTATGTATAACAACAATACAAATTTTTATTTCTTAAATGGTTTTACATTAATAACACATTGCATAACAACTTTAAACCAGCAATTGCACCATATGTTGCAAGGGAAATGCTATAAAGCAGTAACATAAGAAAGAGTAGTATAGAAGAAATGCTCTCACATGAATCATGCAAGATAGCTACAAATACAGAGAGTGAGTGAACAATAGGATTGGGCTATTCAGTTACATAATTTGGTTACAACTACGTATTTTCAATGGAAAAAAAGAGATTACATCAAAACCACAAAGAATAACAACTCATCTATAGTATAACTTAGGTCTTTAATGATATAACTTACAAAATCTCTTGATAAACACATAAATAGTTTCATCATTTTTCCTCTTGAGTAATCATAAATTTTTCATTTTTCAAAAATTTCAACCAAAAAAAACTAATTATTTCATTTAAATAATCCAACATAAACCTCAATGTGTAATTATAATCTTTACTTCATATCATTGAAAATAAATGAACATTAATTTACATCATAGCATTGAAAAGACTAGAACATTGTTAAGTCCCTATATTAATAGTGTAGTCCCTTATTATGTTAGTGTAACCCCCCTTATTGTTATTGTTGTACCCCTGTAACCCCCATATTCTTATTATTGTGCCCTTACATTATTACTGTTAGGTCAGCTAAGATTACATTGTGGCCCCACTAGGATTATATTGTGGCCCCATGGACTCCTATATATAGAAAGAGGTTTTGGTCATTTGTATCATCCAAGAATTGTTCATTTATGTAATGTATTAGAGGTTTCCCCCTCGAAGTGGCTTATTTATAAGGCGTTGATATCTCTTTTCTTCTATTTTTGGAGCTGACTTCACAACATTTGGTATCAAAGCTTTGGATTCTAGGGTTTCGCTGCTCCAAACAGGTCATCGTGGAATTTTCACTATAACTTTTTTTCTGCGAAGTTTCAGAAGCTAAACATTTTAGCGTGTGAAGCCGAAATCCTGAGGAACATCGTCACAAAATTTCAGAGCTTGGTTCGCAATACTTTTGGAGATATGATCTGTGGAAGTTAGGTCTTTTTATAGGCTCCTCAATTTAATCTAAATAGTTCATTGTGGCATTTGCGTCATAACTTGTTTTCTACGAAGGTTTAGAATCTAACATTTTTAAGGTGCGAAGCTGAAATCTTGAGGAAACTTGTCATAAAATTTCAGAGCTTGGTTCGCAATATTTTCGGAGATATTATCTGTGGAAGGTAGTGCTTTTTCAGGCTCCTGAATTTCATCTCTAAGAGGTGATCGTGAGAAAATATTCATAACTCTCTCTCTGAGCATCAGATTGGAGTGCCGTAAAAATTAGTCACAAGTACACGGACTGCAGTTTGTTTTCTATCAATTGTAGAGCTAAAATACGAAATAGTGACACGTGGCAAGTCATACAATTTCGCTATACTGAACCAATCCATAATTAGGTCATTGTGGGAGATTTGACATAAATTTGCCTTGGAGAATCCAAATCAAGTCAGACCTGTGGCATTCGAAAGTGTTACACAGTAATTTGTCACCGTCCCTACCATTCCCCGTCCCGCACATTGGAGGGCCCATTATGTGACCTGTGAGCAATGTCATGCCTTGAAACCATCATCATGGCATTCCTCTAAACATGAGCTTCAATTGCCCTAAAGACATCTCCTTGCAAAAAACCATAAAAACATCCCTTTTTGCATTGGCGCGGGTAGCCAGTTCATCACTCGCGCCAATGAGGAAAATCCTACAAAGAGGCCGCGCCAACTGGTGCTCTGTCTCAGAGTCGCAGTCGCGCCAGCCAATTTAAGGAGTGTTTTTTAAATAAGAAAGGCGGAAGTTTTGTTTCAACAAACTCAGAAACTGCTATCTATCTTGAGTTGGGAGGTTTGGCTCCGGGAGTTCCATGGAAGGGAAGTGGTTTGCCACCTCTCATGGAAGCTTCCTTGAAGATAGGGCCAATCCCACAATTATAGGGATCCCAACTCCCCTTCCTCCTTCTATAAAAGCTTACCCATTTCCATTGCAAGCTAGTCTTGAAATGCCTAAGCTTTGAATCTCCAAATTCCCAAGAGCCTTCATGCTGCAAGAGCCCTCATTTTTCCCTTAAGGCCAACTCAAGCAAGGAGACTATCGTCGAGAGACTTTCAGAGAGGCTTGTCCCATCCCTGGCAGGCTTTGCGAGACGTGCACGACTGGAGACCCTTCCGAAGGAGACCTCAGCGTCATAACATTGGTTGTACTCTCTTTCGATTGCTTATTAATGAATGACTACTGGTTATGGTTCCACTCTGTTTTTCACTTATGATAATGATGAGTTATATCCTTTCTGACTGATATATAGTTGCGTATTCTGGATTTTATGCTTGTATTTGTGTTGTTTCTTGCATGTGCAGGTGTCCATCCACGGAGATCGTGGGGATCGTGATCTGCCGAGGCTGAGGAATGGGAACGTTGTCTCTTCTACGAATCATAGCACTGGACTCTAGGTAGGCCTCCATCGTTGGTCTGTTTATTCGCAATTAGGAACTTGCGCTGTAGCATTTGATGATTGTTGCTAGACCCCTGCTGGGCTAGTAGGGAACGCCTCTATCCGCAGAGGGGATTTACCTCCTCAACAAATTGGCGACTCCACTGGGGAGCGTCTAGTTTTCGTTGTCTCGTTTTGATTGTTTCGTGGTTTTCCTTGCTTGATTAGCCTTCTGGGCTGGGTTCTTTTGCTGTTTTTTGCTTCTTGGTTTGCTTAGTTATCATTGATCTGCTTCTGGAGTAGTTCTTTTTTGTTTTTGGCTGAGAAACTCGGCTGGCGCGCTTTTGAGCTCGACAGTCGCGCCAATTGGCGCATGTTGCTTTTGTATTGCCCGCGCCAATTGCTTTCTTGCGCCAGTTTCAATCTCACAGTCGCGCCACTCCTGTGAGACATTAGGGTTTTCTCAGTTTTGAGCTCTCTGAGTCTGGTCAGTGTTTTTCTTTTGGTTTTTCAGCTACCTGAGTGTGTTGGAGTCCTGTTTGACTGGGAATTTGCCTTCGTCCTTTGACTATTTGCTTTTCTCCATCGATTTCACATTTTAAGCCCTAGGGCATCTGGTGGCTTTGTGTATCGAGCCCTCCTTAGGAGTTTTGGTGTTTTTTTAGTCCATTCAATTCTCTGATTGCTCCTCCGCATTCTCTTAGTGGTTGTTCACCTTTTCATTGCGATTTTTGGGTGATTGCTCTTCTCTTCATTCAAACTTCGTTTGGTCTTGCTTTGGAACTAGATCACACGGTCCATTGGAGCCTTTGGGAATTTTTCTTGGTTTTGAGAGACTTCGGTCGATTTGAGATCTGACTGCTTGTGTCATTGAGTGAAATTTGTTTGTTTTTCTCTCTTAATATCGTTTCTCAAATTGCTTCTCTTTTTTTTCAGTTTGTTTAGTGCATCTAGCCATCAAACATTGAAAATTTAAAAAAAAAAAAAAATCTCTTTTGCTTTTGGTTGATTAGTGCAAATTGAAGTCTTTTCAATTTTACTAGTAATTAGTGATTTGAATGAAAAGTTTTCGATTTCATTAGTTGCATTAGAGATATCATTGATTGTCTTCCGATCATTTTGTTTGTGTAAAAAACTCTCAACTCTTTTGTAGCTAGTTTTCATCGAACGAAATGATGGACTGTGGCATGTAGCTTTGCATTTAGGAATTTTTGAGACGACACTTTCGTTAGGGCCTGAAAACTGAAACGTAATTGAAGATCAACTTTAAAATCTACTCAATTTACACTAAGGCAGCATTGAAATCTAACGAAACACATTTAGAGGTCTAGGCTAGAGACGTGTTCCGACGTCTTTAAACCTAGTAGCTGTCGTTCGCCTTTTGGCTTTAGACAGTGCTAGTACGGACTTGTGCTCCCTGTACCGTTGCGTATATAAAGGGAGACCCCCTAAGTTTCAATTTTTTATCCATAGGAAGCCGAGTCTGTCGCCCTATACCCGTGATACACCGAACACAGCATTCGGGGAGATTGCTAGTGACGCACGAAACTCTGGTTTATTTTCGCTATTGAACCAAGGTACATTATGGGCCTTGCCATTATTTATACACCTTTTTTTGCCTGTAAGTATTCTCGTGTTAAATTATTTGGGTTTTTTCTGACTCCCTAAATTTGAAAAGATCGCCAAGCGCTTGTCCTTTCACGCTTGTGTGAAATCTGAAAGAGATAGAGTCACCTTTTTTATCATTTCTCGACTCTTAAAACATGAAACGGTGAAGTTTCTTATTTTTCAATGTGGTAAAAATTAATCACCCACGATTACACGCCCTCATAGATTTTGCTTGTTGACCGTTTGATCATGTGTCTTGACTCTTTTTCAGCCCGTGTGCGGTTTTGAGTTTTGATGGCAACTTTTTCAGAGTTTACCAACCAAGGAATCCCCTCAGAAGGGAATCCTGGTCAGTTTCCTCCTTTTGGGAATGTTGGTGCTCCTTACATGGCAATGTTGTCCCTTCCTGGGTTAACTGTTGGGTTGCCTGTTTGGTTGTTTTCAACCTCTGTGGTCCCGAATATCTCCGCTACTGTTCAATCAGTTCCTCCACCTGAACAACATCATGTTGATTCCAAGATGGACCTCTCCCCTTCTTCGCCTGTTTCTGCGTCCTCCTCTTCTAATTCGCCTGGTGAAAACCTGGATTCGAGTAACCAGGTGGTTAAGAAGAAGAAGAAGAAGACAAAGAAGAAGAATTCTGATAAGCGAGAGGCTAAAGCTGCCACTACTGTCTCTGAAATATCTCCTCTTGATATACCTCCCAACCCTCCACGGAAATTCAAGTTCCCCTGCATGTTGTGCACGGGAGACCATCTTCTTCGAGACTGCCCTGGCATTCCCAAGGTGCTTGAAGCATGGTCCAACGGCCGTCCGCCGTTGCCTTTGACTTCCGGGAATCAGGTTGGGGGCACGTCTTCAACTAGCACTGATAAGACTCCTAAGAAGCAGGGTAAGATCACCAATCCCTGTAAACTGTGTGAAGGGCACCATGCCATTCACCTTTTTCCTTATATGGATGAAGCCAAAAGAGTTTTGGACAACCCAACCGGTTCTACACCACGCCTTCCATCTGGTTATAATCAGCTTTCTTTGAGTCCTCCGCCAGCTGATCCTACGATTGGTCAAGAGTCATCTTTGGTCCTTCCCACTCCCTCAGAAATTCGAATTCACAAATCCGTCCCTGACCAACCATTGGTCGTAGGATCGGCTGAACTGGCCCCATCCGCAGTGCACCAGGTCTTTTCTGTCGAGAGTGGATCTCACACCCCCCATGTCCTTTTGATTTCCTCAGATTCTTTAGACTTGGAGAAAGATTCTCCTGTCCCTGTACTTCAAGAAGCTCCTCCTCCGCCTCCCATGATGGAGGCTCCGGAGGATATCTCTCCTGCCTTCGAGATGGAGGCCGGGGTGGAGGATGCTTCCTTCCTTCTTCCACAACACCAGAAACCCTTCTTGCCCGATGGCATTCCCTCCAGTAGTCTGCCGCTCTTGACCGAGTTTATTTGCAGGATTCTCAATAGTCTTATATGCCTTTCGCATCATAGCATATGTCAGTTGTCCGTTGTACCCGCACCATTATAGCTTAAGGTGCATGTTTTCTCGTTAGTATTTCAGACAACCTTACTCGGGCAAGTTTTGTTCGCTATCGCTTGCGCTCGTTACGTGTAACTGTTGACTTTTAACAGAATGACGAGTCAATCGTTGGGGATCCTTCCAAGGTTACAAGCCATTTTGGAGGTAAAACCGCTCATATGGACGTGATGGCTGTCCCACCTTTGGATTTCAATTGCCTCGGGGCGCGACACTCTGGCGGCTAAGGCGGGGAGCGCTTGTCTCCTCCCTTTTTCGTGTGGCCTGTTTTCCGCATGAAGGACAGATCGTGACCATTGACCAGCTTTCGTTCTTTGCTCCTAATGTGGCAACTGGTCCACCATCACCCCCTCCGGGTTTTTATCCACCCGTTGTATCTGCTCCACCGCAAGTCAACTATGTGTCTACCTACCCTATGCCCGCACTCAGTGAAGACGTCGTCGTGCATAGTGTTCTGGGCGCATTAAGTCCTGACTTCCAGGATGTTTTCCTTCCATCGGGAGTGGAACACTTGGAAGCACCGCCTTCTTGTTCATTTTGATGTAAGTCGGTTAGAGCACGGTTTTCTCCCTGTGTCAAGCTCTTTAAAAAATGAAACCAGGTTCTCGGAGCATAGTTCCTCCACTTGTGTCAAGCTCCTAAAACAATGAACCAAGCTGTTTGAGGATAGTTCTTTTAAAGTGTGTCAACCTCGTTCAAATAATGAAACACGAGCATGTTCAATTCGACTTTTTGTTTTGAACCTTCACTCCATTTTCAATGGACTGAAGCTTGGGGGGCATGCACCTCGAATTGAGACACCGTGCTGGGGGGCATGCCCTTTTTCCTTATTTCAAGCATAGTTTGTGGTTTAAGCTTGCATAAAAATAAAACTCATTCTCAAGCATAGTTTGCATGTGTGTGTCCATGTGTGCTTTTAAGCTTGCGTAAAAATGAAATGTGTGATTAAATACATTGTGTGAATACATTTCTCATTGGGTCGTTTGTTATGTAACTGATATATTAGATTACATTTGTATTAGACATTTGCATGACATATAAAAAACATCATCACATGTAAAGAAAGATCCATCCAGAAATAGATATGCATATATATATAGATATCGAAGTGTTTACATAGCGTGTGTCACATAAAGTCAAAAATATACATGATCGTCTTAAATACATCCGGAGACGATATGTCTCTCAAAAAATATGTGTGGTAAAAGCCCTAAGAGTCTAATCCGCATGGTGCTCATGATAACATGTAACTGCACGCACTAAGCGTCTCAGAAGTCGGTGGATTCGACTAGGTACTCCCACCATATGACGCTGGTACGCCATCGGTACATCCGCTAGCCGAGCATAGTCCGGGATCCCTCGGGCAATACCCTCGAGATTCTGGATCAACTCCTCCCCTCTTGTGCCCTCTGCCTGAGGATCAGGGGCGAGAAGAGTCCTCCGCACGATTGGAGACATACCGACTGGTCTCTCAGGGCCCACATCTGCATACATATAAAAATGTGTTAGGACGATTGTGTATTAACAAAAAAAAATCATAAATCATAAAAATCAAAAGAGATGAGGTCATACCCAACTCCTCGTCCCAATCATCTCCTTCTGGCAGTGGGAGATCTGGGTCTCCGGTGAAATCGGTTCCTGCATATGGCCAGTCCTCCACTACAATCAACTGGCGCCGCAACCACCCAAAAAACTCCGGCCTCCTCCAGCTCTGGGCATTAGTGCTGCCCAGCGAGCCATTCTTGGCTCTCATGGAATCAGCTCAGCTACGATGGCCCCTTGGCCTTGGAATATTGGTAATCGTTCCAAAATAAACGATACCAGGATGGAACCGTAGCCGAACTGTTTCAGTTTGGCTTGCTTGCATTTCGTGAGCTGTCTCTTCATGTTTATTGTTACTACTGTAGCCCAGTTGAACAATAGGGGACTCATGCATTCTGAGGCCAGCAGGAGTTGGGCCTTTGTGGCCTCGTGCGGTGCCTGCGACCCTGTAGCCTGCGTGATGGTATGTAGGACAACCCTCAATGCCAGATCGGGGATGGTGTGAATATCCACCTTTTTTCTCCCTGATCCCATTTGTGCCCTTGGACACACTCGTGCCATCACTTCTTCCATCTTCTCGCCGGATGGTCTGCTCCCAGTCAGGATGGGCACCGGACCTCTGCGATACAGTCCGGTTATAAAATACACATCAGAGACCTCCAGTTCCAACAACTGGTCTCGTAACTTGAACACTTGTTCCTGTTCATCCCAAATATTGATCAGATACTGGAGGAGCTCAGGTTGAGCTCGTAAGCACGGTGTTAGGAAGAACTTCTTTAGCCCACATTTTCTGAGGGCATTCATACAAGCCTCATTTTCTATGGCCTGTTCATCCTCTTCTCCATGCTCTCTTTCTTTCCACTCAATCACCATTTTGCTTGATTTCCTGCATCCACATGGTCACAAACCCTTAATTAGATCTCTGTTGGGCCTCAAATTTCATTCAATTTGGTTAAAATCTCGAATTTTTAGGCGGAAATTTAGGTTCGGCCACTGGTGCGGCTGTTTTGTGAACAGTCGCGCTAGGTGGCGCGAGGCCTTTACATATAAAATCCCATTGGCGCGGGTCCGTGCCCGATACCCGCGCTAATGAGCGCAGCCCTAAAAATTCAAAGAATGGCCACAGAAGTCTGATACATGAGGGAAAACTATTAAAAAGTGGATTGAAATGAAGTACAGGGAAGCGCCTCTTACCTGTAATAGACGAGAATCTGAATGGTAAACCGGATCTGTCACAATCACTGTCAGAAGTTTGCACACCAAATGGACCACTGTTGCTTTTCACCAAGGTAAATAGTAAATGTAATTTTGTTTTTACCATTTTGGCATATTTATAACTTTTTTGACACAAGATTGGTTTTAAAAGTTATTTTTCCTAAATATTTCAATGTGTTATGTCGGAAATGGGTTTTACGCTTGCTTGGTATGTGCAGCAACAGGTCTTTCCGCGACTTTAACGGTGAAAACGAGTTGTATTTTATACTTTTTCGGACTCGGTAAATACACGAAAAAGTCACTTTGGAGTCATCTTTCAGCTCTTTTCTGACTCTTTAAACATGAAAAGACTGTTTATAGTTTTGTCGTTTTCGATCTTCATTAAAATGACATTTAACCCATATCTACCTACACGTTTACACCTTTTCTTGCCAGGATGGATTGATTACGAAAAAGGAATACCCTAGCCTATTGCGACTAGGAGGTTTTCCCGGACATTGTTTTCTACCTTTTCGGATCTGGGGAACTATTTACGAAAAGGGACCTGTGGAGTTTTCTTTTCTGCTGTCTTTTCAAACTCTCTAAACATGAAAAGACGCCGAGTTCTTCTTTGTCATACCTTATGAACTTCGATGACATCGTACTCCACGAAATGATGTTCTTTCGAGGTCCTTCCTAGGGCTCGTTAAATGTACTAGGATGGATTCGCCCGAAGGGCGGACTTACATTACAAGCATATGCTATCCCCTTCAAGCTTGTTATAAAAAATAATTGGGGTACTCACCAGAAATGGTGGGGGAAAATGGAACCATTATCATTTGTCGTGTCGGCAGTATGTCGCTCTTGAACATGGCACTTGTCTGCATTCGTGTCGGGTTGGGGACATCTCATCTCGTTTTTTCACTTGCTTCCGTGGGTTTGGGTAATCCTTTTTGACCTCTCCTCTGCTCATTGCCTCGTCACCATGACCTCTGATCCGTTGATGTCAAATACTGCCAAAACCACTATTTGTGCCGTTATATGTTCAAGAGAAGTTGACCTCTGCAAATATCAACCTTCCTCTGATTCTCATATGATCCCGATTCACAACAAAAAATCATGTTCCTCTGTCTCATGTCGATGATGTGGGAAACATTATGGCCCACCTTCGATCAAGGTCACTTCCTGTCGACTTCAGCTCATTATCCAGGAAGCTGATCTAGAGACCTCCTTATGGTACCTTGGAGCCTGCATGCCTCAATGGCAGGTTCGTCACATTCGACGTGAGGTTTTCATCATTGGCCTCCGATCGAGTGATTCTATGGGTGTTCGACGCCAGCTCATTGATTCACATGCCATAGATTGTACCTGTAGTACCTTGAGGGCCATTGTCATTATTGGTGGTTCTTCTCGCGTCTGTTAACAACTTTCATCATTGGCTGGTAATCAGACGATGTTCTTGCATGTTCGACTTCAGCTCACATATTCGCATGCTTGAACTTGTACTTTGTTTGGGTCGAGATGGAGCGCAAGACCCTGGATTGTGTCCGTTGTAATCCAGGCTGCGATTGTGGATTATTATCATTATGTACATGACTCACTGATTGGATGGCTGCGACCATACCTGAGTCTATTTGTTTGATCTTAGTTGGATGGCTGCGCCCATACCTTGGATCCGGATTATAGCATACTCTGTTCGGATGGCTGCGTCCATACCATATATATACATCATGTACTTGAGATATCAGTTGTATCTTTCTGCGCAGGTTTTCCGACGGCGGGCCTTCAGTTGGACATGTTCTCGTAAAGCATTTCACCCCTCTCTCTCTCGGGCCTCATGCTTTAGGGGGCATCTGTTACGCAGTAATTTGTCACCGTCCCTACCATTCCCCGTCCCGCACAATGGAGGACCCATTATGTGACCTGTGAACACTGTCATGCCTTGAAAACATCATCAATGCATCCCTCTGAGTATGAGCTTCATTTTCCCTTGAGACATCTCCTTGCAAAACCCATGAAAAACAGCTCTTTTTGCATTGGCGCGGTAGCCGCTCATCACTCGCCAATGAGGAAACCTACAAAGAGGCCGAGACCAACCGGCACCGTTCCCGTAGCCGCAATGACACCAATTTAAGGATTGTTTTTTAAATAAGAAAGGCGGAAGTTTTGTTTCAACAAACTCAGAAACTGCTATCTATCTTGAGTTGGGAGGTTTGGCTCCGGGAGTTCCATGAAAGGGAAGTGGTTTGCCACCTCCAATGGAAGCTTCCTTGATGATAGGGCCAATCCCACGATTATAGGGATACCAACTCCCCTTCCTCCTTCTATAAAAGCTTGCCCATTGCCATTGCAAGCTAGTCTTGAAGTGCCTAAGCTTTGAATCTCCAAATTCCCAAGAGCCTTCATGCTGCAAGAGCCCTCATTTTTCCCTTAAGGTCGACTCAAGCAAGGAGACTATCGTCGAGAGACTTTCAGAGAGGCTTTTCCCATCCCTAGCAGACTTTGCGAGACGTGCACGACTGGAGACCCTTCCGAAGGAGACCTCAGCGTCAGAACATTGGTTGTACTCTCTTTCGATTGCTTATTAATGAATGACTACTGGTTATGGTTCCACTCTATTTTTCACTTATGATAATGATGAGTTATATCCTTTCTGACTGATATATAGTTGCGTATTCCGGATTTTATGCTTGTATTCGTATTGTTTCTTGCATGTGCAGGTGTCCATTCATGGAGATCGTGGGGATCGTGATCACGAGGTCGAGGACCAGAATCGCTTTTCTTCACGAATTGGCAGTAATCGGACCCTGGTAGGCTCATCGTTGGTCCTGGGCGACCGTAATTAGAACTCGCGCTCGTAGCACCCGATGATCGTTGCTAGACCGCCAAGTTAGTAGATCGCTCGTCCGCAGACGATCAAATAATGGTAGTTTCTTCATAGAAGGAAGCATCATCAAAAATTTTGATATTAAAGATCCGAAACCACAGAAGACAATTTAATTTCAATACTTCAATTTTCAAAAGCAAGAAAAGGTATTTTTTTTTTCTTTAATTGTATAAGTCTTGTCGAAGAATCAATTTGAAATTTTATCCGAAGGGCATATTTCAGAATGTCGACGCATTGGGTTTTATAATGCCTCCAAAAAATAATTCCATGCCCATTAATCCCTCAAAAAGCTATACTATGACGCATGAAGAGGAAGAGTTGCAGTATGAGATATCAAAATTACGGTACCAAGTGCAACAAGTTTCAATCTTACGAAGAGCAATTGAAGATGAAATAGATGGTTTAAAAGCAGAAATGGAGGCTAAGTTGGATGGTTTAAAGGATCAAATAATAGAAAATATGGATGATAAATTAGTGGAAGATCACATCGAGCATCAACAACAAGTTCTCCAACTCTCAAAGGATAACCCAACTTTGGTGCAGAATCTAATGAAACAACAAGAATATCAACATCACATTTGTGTTCAAGCATTGCTGTAGCTGCAACTCGATGTTACTTGAATGAATTTAGTATCTCAAAGAAGTTGAAGAACTTTCCGTAGAAGATCTCATATGGGAGGATGAGAATTTTATAAGGTACATCAAGAAATAAACTGCAAGGGACAACATCAGCTGAAGGAGAGGGGTGCTGTTAAGTCCCTATATTAATAGTGTAGTCCCTTATTATGTTAATGTAACCCCCCTTATTGTTATTGTTGTACCCCTGTAACCCCCATATTGTTATTATTGTGCCCTTACATTATTATTTTTAGGTCGGCTAAGATTACATTGTGGCCCCACTAGGATTATATTGTGGCCCCATGGACTCCTATATATATAAGGAGGTTTTGTTCATTTGTATCACCCAAGAATTGTTCATTTATGTAATGTATTGGAGGTTTCCCCCTCGAAGTGGCTTATTTCTAAGGCGTTGATATCTCTTTTCTTCTATTTTTGGAGCTGGCTTCACAACAAACATCCTCAATGGCTACTCAAAAGAAATGAACATTAATTTATGTGACAGCAATAAAAACACATGAACATTAATGGGTTACTATAAGAATATATAAACACCTTAAAACACTCAATAACCCTTTCAATTAAAAAAATATATTATCACATTTATCAAAGGAATATGTGCTATAAGATTGGGCTATTCAGTTACATAATTTGGTTACAAGTACATATGTTAATATCATTTTTTGATAAGTATTAGTTCTTTTGCACAAAGTTTTTTTGGTTTATGTATTTCTATGCACTATGGTAAAGGTGACTAGGTGAGGTACTTGGTTGAAATACTCTCTACTCCAACAATGGTTTTAAGATGAAATATCATCATTCAAGAAGTTTAGAAAATGAGGTCTTTGATTAGTATAACTATTTCTTCTCTAAGAACTGAAACATATGAAATATCCCTTTCAATTTCTGTTGTGCTTAAAAATTTTGGGGGCAGATGAGCTTATTTTAGGAGAGCTCCATCCTTGAATTCCTCACGACGTACTGAAGCACTAATGAGCTAGTGATACCAAGGTAGTAGCTACAGATTCTATTAAACATGGGCCGAGCTCCATGTTGCGATAACATGGGGGTTAAGAAAGGCCTTTGGAGTGCAGAAGAGGATAAAAATCTCAAGGATTATGTTCAGAAACATGGATTTGAAAACTGGTGTGCTCTTCCTTGGTTAGCCGGTAATTACGAATCTTCTTGATTCTCCAAATTCAGCGTGAAAATTTTCTCACTCGAAAACACCACAACCCCAATTTACAGCGGACCAGATAGAGCTACACGGATTTGAGTATGATCAAAATTTGTAGGGAAATGAGAGTAGTCGATCAGCAGATGAATATATGGATCCTTTGAAGCAATTTCTTGATATTGTCGGAGAATCTTCATCACAAGAGCATGGTAGTAAAAAATTACGATATTACAAGAGTCTCAGATCGTATTACTAAGGACAACAATGTGGAAATCTCGGAGTATATAAATACTGAAATATTATGCTCATCCTTTGGGAACCAGTTAGGCGGTGAAATATTGGAGGTCCATTTGGAGGATCAGTCACAGGAATATAATAGTTCTAGGTATGATAGGTCGCATGCATATACTCCTGCATTTCTATCTCTAGAGTTCCTATCTGACTTCCGGGAGAACGCAGTGGATGTCCTGGACATTCTAAATTCCCCCACTCTGGATGGATTAAATCCAGAACTGAAATTTAGGGCTATTTCAAACTTTAAGGAAGAAATTATGAAGCAAACACCTTGTGTTCGTCCACTGATATTACTTGTACAAATCCCACGCCCACTCCACCAAAATTGTTTGCTCGACGTCCTTCGACAGATCCATGGGCATCCTCCCGCATGCCACTTCCAATAGCAAAACCACAAAGTTGAACATGTCGTAGTTCGGTGTGGCCTTTCCCGTGTGTACGAGCTCCGGCGCAATGTACCAAACGTTCCCACCACACAAGTTGTCCACGGATTTTGGCTATGATGTGACCATATAATTGAACGAAAATGAAGTTGATTATTTCTAAAACAGTTTTCCTCTGTAATTGATTAATAATAACAGTATTTTATCCAAAAGTAGACACTATTTCAATCATCTAACATCAAAATCAATGGTGCACAATGGTACACGTGACAGTTAGGGGAGTTGTTTTCAAAGAAGAACGCTTTACAACATAATAAATAAATATAATATAATATAATATTAAATAATAATAAAATATTTTAATTTAATTTATATATATATATAATGTTTTATTATAAATTTTATAATTAATAAAAAAAAAAAAATAGGTCATCATTACCTACTTCTTTAATTCAATACATAATCATTCATGGTATCTTCCATTTTCATAATAAAAAATTTAACAAACATCAAATATTTTTTTAAAGTGGGATGCCTATTATTAAATGTACAATTTAATTTAATAACAGTGTTCCTCTGTAATTGATTAATAATAACAGTATTTTATCCAAAAGTAGACACTATTTCAATCATCTAACATCAAAATCAATGGTGCACAATGGTACACGTGACAGTTAGGGGAGTTGTTTTCAAAGAAGAACGCTTTACAGCATCATAAATAAATAAATATAATATAATATTAAATAATAATAAAATATTTTAATTTAATATATATATATAATGTTTTATTATAAATTTTATAATTAATAAAAAAAAAAATAGGTCATCATTACCTACTTCTTTAATTCAATACATAATCATTCATGGTATCTTCCATTTTCATAATAAAAAATTTAACAAACATCAAATATTTTTTTTAAAGTGGGATGCATATTATTAAATGTACAATTTAATTTAATAACAGTGTTCCTCTGTAATTGATTAATAATAACAGTATTTTATCCAAAAGTAGACACTATTTCAATCATCTAACATCAAAATCAATGGTGCATAATGGTACACGTGATAGTTAGAGGAATTGTTTTCAAAGAAGAACGCTTTACAGCATAATAAATAAATATAATATAATATAATATTAAATAACAATAAAATATTTTAATTTAATATATATATATATATATATATATATATATAATGTTTTATTATAAATTGTATAATTAATAAAAAATAAAAAATAGTTCATCATTACCTACTTCTTTAATTCAATACATAATCATTCATGGTATCTTCCATTTTCATAAAAAAAATTTAACAAACATCAAATATTTTTTTAAAGTGGGATGCATATTAATAAATGTACAATTTAATTTATAAATTAAATTAAATAATATTTGAATTTGGTAACCAATCTTAAACATCAAATATATTTTTTAAAGTAGAATGCATATTAATAAATGTAAAGTTTAATTTATAAATTAAATGATATTTTCATATGAATTTGATAACAAAATTTTTAAACAAGATTGTAATTTTTTTAATGGTTAAAATATATTTTTGAACACGTAAATAAATTTAGCACACTCAAAATTGTAATTTTTTTTGTTTAAAATATATTTTTGAATATATAAATAAATTCAATATACTAAAAAAACTTATACAACATTTGAATTCTACAAATTAAACAACTTAAACACAAAATTTTAAAAATCTTTAAATTAAAATTAACAAAAAAATCTAAAATCCAAAAAAAAAAAATTAGTTTATAAATTTTTGTTTGTTTCGAGATACTATGGAATTTGTTTTGTATTATTCCATTTTAAACGAGCACCACCAGTAGTGAGTGAGGATATCGATGGCTAGGGTAACAGACTGGGAACAGCGACGCAGCCACGTGTTCTTCCGACTGGAAAAACAAAAATTAAAAGAAAACGTGGAGTGCTCCGTGGGCCCCAAATTAGAAAGCACCTTGTTCATTGCATAACAACTTGAAATATGTTATCTATACTATAAATAAATATAAAAATATAATATTAAATAATAATAAAAGGTTTTAATTTAATTTATATTTATATATAAAATGTTTTATCATAAATTTTATAATTAATATAAAGAAAATGAGGTCATCATTACCTACTTCTTTAATTCAATACATAATCATTCTTCATAATAAAAAATTTAAAAAATATCCAATATTTTTTTAAAGTGGGATGCATATTAATAAATGTACAATTTAATTTATAAATTAAATGATATTTGAATTTTGTAACCAATCTTAAACATCAAATATTTTTTCAAAGTAGAATGTATATTAATAAATGTACAGTTTAATTTATAAATTAAATGATATTTTCATTTGAATTTGATAATAAAATTTTTAAATAAGATTGTAATTTTTTTAATGTTTAAAATATATTTTTGAATACATGAATAAATTTAGCACACTCAAAATTGTAATTTTTTTTATATTTAAAATATATTTTTGAATATATAAATAAATTTAATATACTAAAAACACTTATACAACATTTAAATTCTACAAATTAAACAACTTAAACTCAAAATTTTAAAAATCTTTAAATTAAAATTAATAAAAACAAAAAAATCTAAAATCCAGGAAAAAATTAGTTTATAAATTAGCCTACGTTGATAAAGGGTTTTTGTTTGTTTCGAGATATTATGGAATTTGTTTTGTATTATTCCATTTTAAACTAGCCCCACCAGTAGTGAGGATACCGATGGCTAGGGTAACACACTGGGAACAGCGACGCAGCCACGTGTTCTTCCGACTGGAAAAACAAAAATAAAAAGAAAACGTGGAGTGCTCCGTGGGCCCCAAATTAGAAAGCACCTTGCTCATTGCATAACAACTTGAAATATGTTATATATATATATATATATAAAATATATAATTTTAATAATATAAAATATAATATTAATTTATAATAAAATGTTTTAATTTAATTTATATTTATATATAAAATGTTTTGTTATAAATTTTATAATTAATATATAAAAAAATGAGGTCATCATTACCTACTTCTTTAATTCAATACATAATCATTCCTCGTATCTTTTATTTTCATAATAGGATAAATCATTGTTGAGCCATAAAATTTAACAAACATCAAATAAGGTAGGATGCATATTAATAAAGATACAATTTAATTTATAAATTAAATGATATTAAGTAAGATTGTAAGTTCTTTTTAATGTTTAAAATATATTTTTTAATATATGGACAGATTAAACATATTTATTATTATAAATTTTTTATAAAGTATTTTTAATATATAAATAGATTTAGTACTGAAAAATCTCTACAATATTCAAATTCTATTGATTAAATAATTTAAACTCAAACTTTTAAAAATATTTTCATTAAAATTAAAATTAATAAAAGAAAAATTATTTCATTTATAAATTAGTCTATATTGATAGAGGGTTTTGTTTGGCTGTAGTATAACAACATGCTTTGAAAATCATGAAAATTTCTACAAGATTTAACCAGCATACTTTGAAAATTATGAAAATTTCTATAAAATTTTAATAAAATTTGGATCGAATTTTTGTAAATTCATATTATAATTATTAAACTTCAATATTTTGAGTACCTTTGAACTCTTTAAACTTTTTGATGATTTTGAATCAATTTCAACCAAAAAAAAAAAAACATAGTTCAAAAACTAATATACAAAATTTCATAATATAAATTTACTCAAATTCCAACCACTTCTGAAAGTCTCCATAGACAACTCCTTTTGTTTGATACGAAATACTATGGAATTTGTTTTGTATTATTCCATTTTAAACCAGCACCACCATTTGTGATGATAGCGATGGCTAGGGTAACAAATTGGGAACAGTGACAAAGCCACGTGTTTGTCTGACGGAAAAAACGAAAATAAAAAGAAAGCGTGGAGTGCTCCGTGGGCCCCAAATTGGAAAGCACCATTGCGCACGGAAGCCCCCGAGCAGGCTAGGAATTGTTGAAGCCTAAAATCATGCCGCAGTTTCTTGACCCAGGAGAAGCGTTGGACAATAAAAGAACAGGGTTTGACACAAGGTTGCTACCGTTTCCTTGGGAAGATGTGGCAACCTGTAATGGACTCATAAATTATTTGTGAAGGCCGCAATCGACTAGTGCTTCTGCTATTGGACCACCTGTGGCATGGCTACATCATTATGTTGCAGAAATATGACTTGACTGCTGCAAGAAACGAGTAGCGTTAGCCTTATTTTTTAGGCTATTCGCCATTAAATGCAGTTGGGCATATATTGTTCATTGTTAGAATTTAAGCAATTTAATTTTAGCTATTAAATGCGTTGTGCATATATTGTTTGTTGATTATAGTTTTACCTTTAACATTTTTATTTTTGGGCCTTGAGTAGCAAAGCATCAAAAAACACTACTCGTGGTGAATATTTAAATGATGGCTAGATAGAAGCAGTGCTAAGATAAGTCACATGCCAAATAAATAAGCACATGTATATAAGGGGGTGGAAATATGTAAAGGTTCTGAACATTAACCAAACAAATATTTAAAGGGTATAAAGCGAAGAATGTTGAAACAGGGCTCGCCTTCACTTTATGTATGCTGGTAAGAGATTTCTCATGTGCGATTCCGGGGGGGTCACGGAGCGGAGGATTGAGGCAGAGCCATACCGCCACAGAAATTTGGTGACATGTCATGAGGGTTGAAATGAGTTGAGGGTTATATGGGGAGTAAAGCATGGGTCTTAAAGCCGTCGTGTTGTGTACTTCACACTCCACGAAGATTATGTTTGAGGATAGAGTTATCTTCCACGGCGGAAAGGTAAGGTAAAGTTCTTAGGATATCCGGTACTAAGGCCCGTACCAGTATTTAACCCAACAAGCGGTGTTTACCTACTTGAAGTTTAACACCAAACCCCTACACGTCGCGTGATTCATTTTCAGTGTCCTTACGACGCTTATCCCACTTGCTTCTCCATTCTGCCTTTTCTCAAGAAACCTCAGTTCTATATAACGGTCCCTCATCTTTTACTGAAGTAAAAATTTCAGGTATTCGACTATCGTATAAACTAAAGTTGGAGCCCAGTGCAAGGTCCACCCAGTCACTATCACTACCCCCCACGTCGCTTTCCTGAGCATATTTCCTACTCCACAGGTATTCCATCCCTCATATCCCCTCTGGTTTCCTTTTGTTTTTAATTTTTTTTTTTCCTATTAGTCATGGGAAGGGTCACCACCAAGAAGATAGAACTAGAGACTCCTTAGGTCCATGAATTTAGAAACCCTCCAGGGTTTGAACCTTTCTTAGACCTGCAAGCCGAAATCTATAACCCGCAATATCAATTCCCCATCAGCAATATCAAACCTAAGCCTTTTAGGAGACATGTTGAAAATAGGGATAGATATTGGGTGGTTCTATCAGGTCTATACCATCAAATTACCCCTCCAGTTTATCCAGTGGTCAATTTTATTTGCTGGCTCAGGGATTCCTACGAGGAACATCGAGGCATGTTTCTCTCAGCTCAAGGGAACAAGATATTCACTCTTTCCCCCAATATTATCAGAAAAGCCCTTCGTTTTCCCACCGGCGCAAACTACACCAGTTTGAGTAAAATTACTTTAACCCCTCAGTTTGCAAAATTGCCATGGGAACAGCAAGGCAATTTCATTTCCTCCATAACCGACAAACAGACCACATCCCTTCCCTTTGCAGAGTCTTTCCTTTTGAGTCTGTTCAAAGAAGAATTATAGCCCATCCTTGCTCTCTTCGCAGGTCTATTAAGTGTGGATGGTTTAGGGCAAACCTCCAAGGCATGTGTTGCTTTCTTATCGTTAATGTCTCAAACTGGGGTCATTCTGGACATTCTTGGTTTCCTAGCCTCCACCATTCAGACTCAGTTCTAAGAACTCTTAGAAACTGGTTGCTTCCACTTTTGTTCTATGGTTTTCTACCTCTTCCTTTATCAACATGTTGATAAATTTGAGGGTTTTGGTTTAGATAAGGTGTACAAGGTAAATTCTCAGCCCAGAACAATTTTCGAATGGAGCTTTGCAACACATCAGTTACCAAATGGGGTGGGCTATTCTAGGTTTCTAAATGAGTTCATGCCTATTTCCTACACTATCATCCATGACTCTCCTTCACCTAGGGTTTTTCCTGAGATGAAAAGATGGTTGCAGTATAGTCAAGCCCAAAGTACTGGGGATTGGTACCAGTTTGATAACCACACCGAAATCCGAGTTTATGGAGCTGAATTTCCCCCCTATCAGTTGCCTGTGTTTCCTGCCCAACAGATTTATGCTTTGGAGTACATTCGGCAGACCCTGAAATCTGACCAACTCCACTTCCTCCCTACAAAAAAGGGGTTTATCCTTAAACTTCCCATTACCATTGGCCCTTTTGTTGTAAATTCAAGGCACGCCCTCCCTATCGTTGAGAAGCTGCTTCAAGACATGGATTTGAGAAAAGGGAAGGTTTAGCCCTACGATCCGAGGGGCATCATCTCTAACAGAAGGAGAAGGAACAAATCAACTCCTTATGTGCATGAAACGAGACCGTTCATAGAATGGAGGGCTAATCTTGAAAATTGGCCTTTTCTTTCGCAGATGGAGACAGATTCATCTGCGAGAGGGGAAAAGGCAGAGGCAGTTTCAGGAAGAGAAGATGGTAAAGGTCAAGAAGAAAAGGAGGCAGGTACGTCGAGAGCATGTTATCGCCCTCATAAAAGGTAGAAAACAGTGACCAGTGAAGCAAAAGTCATTGGGGAAGAACAGTTGCTCGAACAAGAAATACCATATGGGAAACCTAATGAGAGCAATATAGGGCTCAAGGTGTTACGAGATAGTGTTACATCTTCTGATTACTCAGAGGTCTCACAGGATATCACAGCTGACACTTCCCAGATCGCAACCGAAAGAAGCCTGAAAGCTAGAGCCATCAAAGATAAGTACAGGACGGAGCTAGAAGGATTCGTTGAGAAATACCACACCAGAGTTTCAGCCTCAATGAACCTGGACACAGAACATTTAGTGATGGCCATGGCTAAGGCCATTTTGGACCCAGATGCAGGTACTACCAGTTACAGAGTGCTAGAGTATGCGGTAGACATGTCAAAGGTGCTGGAAATTGATAAATGCAACCTATTTCAGGTTTTTGGTGATATGCTAAAGGATGAAGTGATGCGGCTTACGATCACTTTAAAGAAGTTGGAGAATAAGCATGCCCAAGTGAAGGAGAATTTCAGAAAATAAAAGGTAAATTCTCGTGCCCTCACGAATCAAATACGTTCTCTCCAGGATTTGATTAAAGGAAAAGAGATCGGTGAAGCCAACCCACAGCATCGCCTCATCGAGGAATTGTAGAAGGAAGTGGCATCCCTGAAAGGTAAAATTAGCATACCGGCCTCCCATCATGTACAAACAGCTGAGTTAGCCCAGGCTGAAAATGACAGAGCAGACTTGGTTGATTCTCTTGCGAAAGAGAAGGAAGAAAAAGAAAATATAGCAAAAGATATGGTTGTTCTTCAAGGCAGGCTAAAGGCATTACAGGCAACTTGGGATACACATACATGTGCACCACCGCTAGCCCCACCGGAAACTAGTTCGTTGTCTGAACAGTTGACTACAGCAGTGGCTACAAACGATGCATTGGAGAAACAGGTTTCTACAGCGAGACTAAGAATCAGTGAGCTGGAAGCCATCTTGGCTGAGAAATCCAAAAAAATCGAGGCCATGTGGAAGGAAGTCGAGTAGGGAAAGAAGGAGAAAGCAGACCAGCAGAAGACTATCAACGAACTCAATAATCGCGTGAAAGGTAATATCACCCTCAGGGAAGCCAGACGAATAATATGGGTAGAAATTATCACAGAGGTGAAAAGGCATTGGGAATTTCTAAAGGTCATTGAGGAAGTAAAGTCGTCCATGCTTTATCTCAGAAGAAAGCTTCATGAGGGGAATATTGATACATCCAGCAAAGCGCAGCACGCAAAGAGTTATATCTCTTTCCTGAAAGGGTTGAGGCCTGAAGACGTGGAGAAACATGGTATAACGAGCAGGTTCAAGGAATCCGTTGAATGTAAAAAAAAAAATTATAAGGAGTCTGCTCGCAGTATAGCTTCAAGGACCTTGGAAAACGTGGCGGTCAATTTAGAACGGTTTGAAATGATTTGGGCCGAGATCACAGTTGATGGGCTTCCATCATGCTGGGGTCCTACCCCTGTCGTGTTACTGCCATTACCAACATATGAGGAACGTCTCAAGGAGGAGATGAATCAGACGGATGTACTTTCAGATAAATCCACTTAGCTGAAATCCGAGACTATTGTTTCAGCACTCCGCCAGGAATTTTCCCTCCTGCACCTGGTGAAGCAAAAAATTCTTGCCGATGAAAATTTCAATGATCTCACTGAAGCTTATATCAGAGTGGAAGGTTTCTCTTCAATACTTGAACCTGCAGCATAAAGTCAGCAAAGATGCACCAAGTATGCCAGCCTGTTAGCCAGCTCATTAGCAAATGTCCGGCCACCTGTGTCAGCAACCGCATCAACTCCATCGCACCAGTGAATGTTGTCAATTCATTATTCGGCCCTAGTGGCCTTTAATTTTACTTTACTTTGTTACTTTTAAATTTTGAGTGGAATTCACATTTCACTCTTGCATTTTACTTCTTGTTAAGGACAGTTTTTAAATATTTTGTTTTGAAACGGCCATGAGCCTAACTGTAAATGATGAGATGCTCCATCTCTCATCATGAAATTTGGTTATTTTTTATTAGGACCTCCAACTGATTACTAGCACGCGGGGAAGATATTTTTCTCAAAAATATCTTCCCGCTTATGTTTCTGAGGGTTCTATATAAGCAGCAACCAAATAGGAAAAAGGGTTCCAGATTTTCTGAAGAATATGTTGTGAAATAATTTTGTATGCTTTTTGTCGAAACTCTAATATAAATGCGAAGAGCCCGTTGGGTCTCAGTGATGAGGAGTTCCATCTTAAATCAGGATTCCATTCTTTGTGATTTACAGTCTATAACTCTTCCTTATGTGTTATAGCTCAACTGTTCATTTCGTTATATCCATTTCTCTTGTATCATGTTCTGGAATGCGATTAGCTCATTGGTTCTGGTATGAATTTATCATAGTTGATACTTATGCTAAAACTTGTCTAGCACTTTAAATATGGCTCAGTCCTGATATGTTGTTTCATTCTCCACTTCAACCGCACTTCTTCTATATTAACCGCTATGGGATGTTATTTTTAAAGGTTATTGTCATGTATGGATTCTTATTATCATAAGCCCATCACATGTTAATATTTGTTTCTGGATTTCATCTCAGTGACAGTTAGTATTCTCCCTATATTTCATACATCAGAAAATGCCTTCTGATTTTTCATCTCTGTGAAGTATTTTTAGAATCCAACCCTCCTTATAGAAAGCTGCCTTTGAACTGTCTGATACATTTATATTGGGAATTCACACTTTGCCTCTGCAGTATCTCTTTCTGTGTGCTGAATTTATGAGTATTCTGGTTCCATCCAAATTGAACTTTCATGTTTACCTAAAATAGCACAAGAGCCTTGTTCTGACAATTCTCCATGTTATATCATATGCTCCTTGCTATATAATATGTCCTAGGCACTGGTCTTTCACAACTCAAGGCTGTCTCTATTGTTGACAACATCTTTTTGGCGCTGTTGCCGGGGATCGAAGTTGAGTAAAGTTAAATCCCTGGGCCTCAACAAAACCTTATTCACTCTTCAAATAGGTGAGCATGAAGAGTTGAGAGTTGTATATCCTTCACCTTGGCGACTCCACAGTCATTTATCAGATAAACTTACATGCATTCCTAGCTCCTCGAAAGCCACACCTGAGGTCAGATACTTCTCAGCCAAAGACACCCTCTGTGTCTGGCCGAGAAAAGATCCTACATAGGAGAATTTGGAGGGAAAGGCAATCAGTCCACACATATATCCCTAAATTCTCTTTAGAAGACTTTCCATCCTCCTCCTCTCAAGTAGCCCTAGTGCAAGGTCCCGACTCCACTATGGGAGATACCGACTACTTCTCAGATAGTCCCCCTTGGGGAGGTATCCAAATCAAAGACGAAGTTGAATCAATAGATACCACACACTGCACTCTTCACCCCACTCCTGAGGCCGAAGAGGTCAAAGAGGTCACCAAAGTATCTGCTATTAACAGCTCGTCTTTCCCATCAACATCTCAAGCTATTGTTCATTACATTCCCATTGTCATCCATACTTCACTTCCACCTCCTCCTCCTCTCACACACCAAAATCTAGCACTAACTCCACCACCCCCAATGGCCAATGTTCCTGGTTTCTTGCTGAATAAGTATGCCCACCTGGATTTACCTCAAATATTGAATGATATGCCACAGGACTATCTGAAGATTTTACCCTGTTTCAATGGAGAAAATGAGATTGAAGCCCAAAATCATCTTGAGGTCTTCTTCTCTTTTGCATAGAACTTTAATGTGGAACATCTAGACGTGGTCTTAAGACTGTTTGTTCAATCTCTAGATGGAGAAGCCAGAAATTGGTTTAAAACTCTAGGGGATCGTTCCATTACAAATTGGGATCATATGGAAAACTCCTTTCTCATAAAATGGGGAGAGAGAAAGGATCATGGACATTGTCTCACTGAGTTTAATGCACTTAATAAAATACATAACGAAGGGGTGTCAGAGTTTATCAAGAGGTTTAACAAATTGTATTTAATCCTTCCTGCTGATATGAAGCCTCATCAAACTATCGCTAAAGTCGTTTTCGTAGCAGCCTTTGACTCAGAATTCAGTTTCTCTCTAAGAGAGAGAAAGCCTGCCACCCTGGATGATGCTCAAACAGATGCACTGGAGCTGGAGGAAAATTTTGCCTCCACTGGTAAATCAAAGGGAAATACAGATCAAGATGCCAAAAGAAGAGGCAAAGAAGAGGTGTCTACTTCTAGTCAAGACAAAGACTCAGCTGATAACAAAATTGAAGAAATGAACAAAATGATTAAAAACCTTTCAATTAAGCTGGTCAAACTTGAACTGGAGGCCAAGAATTCATCCTCCAAGAATTTCCAGAATTCTCCAAACAGAGGTTATAACCCTCAGTATAGGAAACCACCCCTGAAGATACTACAAAGGGAACGGAAGGAGAAACAGGATCAAGTACCTCACCCGTTGTACTTGGAAGGTCAGGTAGAAGGCCCTACCGAAGATATCGCTTATGAGCAAGATGATCCATATCTTGCTTATTCAAATAGTGATGAAGTAGAATGTCCCCTGCAAGAAAGTGATGAAGTGGAGATTCCATTACATGAAGAAGAAAAGGTCAAAGAAAGCACCTAATATCCTGAGATCGATGACTACTGCAAGCAATTTGTCGATTTCATGCAAGCACAGTTTAATAGAAGATATGGCCTTAGATCTTCTAGGAAAAGAACTTGCACTCAGGATCAAGAGGAAGACACACCTCAGAAGGAAGCAGTTGCTCAGAAAGAGACAACAGCACAAAGGGCCACATACAAAGGTAAGAGGCCTCTTAACGAATCTTTGCAGTCTGGTGATCAAATTCCTTCCTCTTCACAAGTGGCCACTCCCCCTAATGTCAAGTCAGTCACAAAATAAGTCAAACCCCTGGTCCAAAGCAAAGATTCAAAGGAGATTATAACAGAAAAGTCCTCTTCTGCCTTTAGTTTACAAAAGGAGCTTGAGAAGGTCAAAATCCCAGTTCCCTTGACCGAATTGTTGAAGAAGCTTGCATATCAGTCTCAGGTCACATCCTTCATGCTTCCCCCAGAAGCAGCACATATCCCAGACAGTCTGAACCTTCAAGAAGAAATACCCATGGTTGTATTTGGCCCACATGTTGAGGAATTAGATGCCTCTACTCCCCCCTTTTATGTGTCTTTAGTAATTCATGACCTGTTGTTACATAACTGTATGCTAGATTCAGGAGCTTCCCATAATCTATTGCCCCTGTCAGTCATGGAACAACTAGGATTACAAATCACCCATCCATACAAGGATCTCTATTCATTTGATTCCAAAAGAGTTAAATGCTTAGGTATGATAAAGGATTTGGTGGTCAATTTGGCCTAGATCCCAGCAAAAAGTGTGGTGGCTGACATCCCAGCTCGCTTCGACACGTTGCTGTCGAGGTCCTTGGGGACCAAAATCGGTGGGTCGATCAAGTTGGACTTAACACATGCTACTATCTTGGTTTTTGGTGGCCAGGAGAGGAGGTTGTACAGGGAAAAAAGATTTTTCAAAAAGGTTACCAAGGCTGACAACTCGGTTAATTCGCCAGTATCTAGCAAAGAGGGAGATTTCTCATGTTTGATGCTGGAGGAAGACCAGGATTATGCTCAAGAACCATCGTTCTTCCAGATCAAGACCGAGCAATCCTTAGAGAGACAGGAAGCAGGAATCTGGACACTTCATTTTGATGGAGCAAATTCTAGAGAAGGTAATGGGGCTGGAGTACTATTGATTTCTCCTACAGGCCAATGGGTCCCATTGTCTTTCAAGTTAGAGTATGAAGATACTAATAATGTGGCCGAATACGAAGCACTTATGTTAGGGTTATAGACAGTTAGGAGCATGAATATACAAAGTTTAAAAGTTCTGGGAGATTCGGAACTGGTGGTTAGAAAAGTGAAGAATCAGTGCCAAACCAGACATCCTAGGTTGAGGGCTTATAGGAACGAAGTTTGGGATCTGGTGGAAAAAATTTTCTTGGCATTTAATATTCATTTCATGCCCAGAGAGCAGAATAGGATGGCAGACTCCCTTGCAGTGGTTGCTAGTACGTTCCACCCACCTCAAAACCCTCTCTTAAGATATGAAATTGAGGTGCGTTATCGACCACCAATCCCAAATAACATCAAGCATTGGTAGGTGTTTGAAGACGAAGACCAAGTGAAAATATTTCTGGAAACAGTGGGCGAATTCTTAAACATGGAGATTGATGCTTGCGAAGAAGAAGAGGCTGAAGACATTTCAGAAAATAAATGGGAAGAAAAGGTGGCTGGCCATAAATTTTTGCAACTAAAAGGAAACGTTATACCTAGAGGACTAGTACCTCTAGAAAGGTTGTTTGATAGGAACGATGTCCCGCTGCAGCCAAACAAAGTGGTAGAGGAGAATCAGGTAGAAGATCTTAACCTTGGTACTGATGCTGATCCCAAAATTGTGAAATTGTCCATGAAAGTCCCAAAGGAATATAAAGAGCTCTACCAAAAATTATTCCAGTCATACAAAGATGTGTTTGCATGGTCTTATCAGGACCTAAAAACCTTCGACATCAACATCATGCAGCATAAAATTCCGCTGAAGGGAGATGCGAAGCCACATAAACAGAAGCTTAGACAGATAAATCCCCTGCTACTTCCCTCCATTGAGAAAGATATTAAGAAATTGTTGAAGGCCAAAATCATTGTGCCCTTGAGGTACTCTAAATGGGTGGAAAACTTAGTCCCTGTCAGGAAAAAGAATGGAGAGATAAGGTTGTGTGTTGATTTCCAAAATTTAAACCAAGCATACTTAAAGGATAATTACCCACTGCCCAAGATGGATCATATTCTACAGAAAGTGGTGGGAGCTTCCCGGATGTTGATGATGGATGGATTCTCTGGTTACAATCAGGTGGCTGTACTACCAGAAGATCAAAAGAAGACTGCCTTCACCACACCATGGGGTACATTTATGTATGCCAGGATGCCTTTTGGGTTGATTAATGTAGGGGCCACTTTCCAAAGGGCCATGGACATTGCCTTTGTTGGGAAACAAGATAAGTTTGTAGTGGTCTATCTTGACGATATCACTGTGTTTTCAAAGGATGACACAGAGCACATTGAACACTTGCGTAGAAATTTCGAGAAGTGCAAAAGGTACGGTCTCTCTCTCAATCCATAGAAGTCATTGTTTGCATTGGAAGAGGGTAAGCTTTTGGGACATATTGTGACCAAATATGGGGTAAAAATAGATCCTAAGAGAGTAGAAGTTATAAATGGCATTTCTCTCCCCATAAATAAAAAGGAGGTGCAGGTGTTCCTTGGGTGCATTAACTTTTTGAGAAGGTTTATCCCTAACTATGCAGAGATAGTTAGGCATATAACTGACATGCTTAAGAAGAATAACGAGGTGAAATTGTCCCAGGAATCATGAGAGGCCTTTTCCAGAATCAAAAACGCTTTTGCAGAAGCCCCAGTGCTAGTTGGACCAGACTATGCCAAACCCTTCATGATTTTTTCATTTGAATCACCTCATACAGTGGCAGGAGTTTTATTGCAGAAAAATAAAGAGGGGTATGAGCAGCCCATCTCTTTCTTCAGTCAAGTGGTCCGTGATGCAGAATTGAAATATAACATATTAGAAAAGCAAGCTTATGCTCTGGTGAAGTCTCTTAAGGCATTTCGTATGCATGTCCTGCAATCATACACCACTGCATTTGTGCCCACAGCAGCTGTGAAGGACATCCTTATCCAAGGAAATAGCGAAGGAAAGAGGGGGAAATGGATTGCCAAAATACAAGAATATGAGCTGGATATTCGCCCTACCAAACTGGTTAAGGGACAAGGATTATCCAAAATCCTGTCCGAATCAAACTATCAGGCTTTGGGTATAAATCTGTCCATGATAGCTAATGAGGAGTCCGAGAAGAAGGAATAACAATAGGGAGTAGAGATAGCTACTCAGAAGATGCATATGAAGTATCTCATCAGCCCGTGGTATAAGGAAATCATGGAGTATTTGCTAACCCTCAGTTGCCCTCCTAGCTGTGACAAAGCTAAATACAGAACACTAAGGCTGAGATCACAGAAATTCGTTGTCGCCAATGTTCGGCTGTACTGGCGAGATCCTTCTGGTATTCTTCTCCTGTGTCTCACAGAGGATGAGGTAGAAAATATAATGGTCGAATTTCATGAAGGAGTCTATGGGGGTCATTATAGTTGGAGGGCCACTGCCCACAAAATCCTAAAGGTTGGTTTCCACTGGCCCATAATCTTTGGAGATGTGTTTTCCTAGATCAGAGCTTGTGAGAAATGCCAAAAATTTGTTGAAATACATAAGTTGGCACCTCTACCCATGATCCCTGTTCATGTGGACGAACCATTCCAGCAATGGGGGATTGACTTTATTGCTGAAATACATCCTATGTCGAGTGTTCAGCACAAGTGGATATTAACTGCTACAGATTATTTCACAAAATGGGTGGAGGCTATACCTGCGAGGAATGAAACAGATACTGTGGTGATGAAATTTATGGAAGAAAATATTATATCCAAATTAAGCTGCCCTGCCAAGATAGTGAGTGACAATGCCCAGGCCTTTAAGTCTGCAAAGTTTTTCAGCTTCTGCCAGCAGTATAACATTGCATTGGGTCACTCCACGGCCTATTACCCATAAGGAAATGGCCTGGAAGAGTCTTCAAATAAGACCCTGGTGAGAGCACTAAAGAAAGATATCAACGAAAATCAGAAAAATTGGGACTCCTAGTTGAAATTCGCTTCATGGGCCAACAGGATCACCAGCAAGAGATCAACGGGGAAGCCCCCATATGAATTTGTATATGGGAGGGCAGCAGTTTTCCCTGTACAGTTAGCCTTACTAATAGCCCGATTCATGCAAGAAAGCCAAGAAGAACCTGATGACGTAACCAGGAGAATCAATCAGCTGGTAGAGTTAGAAGAAACACGAAACCAGGTAAGTCAGAGACTAACTGAATACCAAGATAAGATGAAGGATATTTTTGACCAGCATGCCAAGGACATGAAGATGTAGGTTGGGGATTTAGTGCTCAGATGGGATATTCGAAGAGCTGATAAGGGGAAACATGGTAAATTTGACCCACTATGGTTCGGCCCTTTCAAAATTGTGGAGCAAGGGGGCAACAACACATTCAAGTTGGAAAATTTACAAGGAGACTTGCTTGATGCCCTCATAAATGGTCAGTTCCTCAAACCTTACATCCAGTTCTGATTCAGGCCAAGAAAGCCTTATGTATTATATTGTACATTAGTTATTTTCTTTCATCTTTTTTTTAATGATGTTTGTCGTGAAGAATCATGAAGAGAAAAATAAAAAGTGAAGAAGAGTGGTGTCTACATGAAAGAGTAACAAGTGGTCTGCGAAGTTCTCGACACGCCCAAGGATGAACGTGCCACCCCCAGGTGGAGCCAATGTTGATTATATAGTTTACCATTAACATTTTTATTTTTGGGCCTTGAGTAGCAAAGCATCAAACAACACTACTCGTGGTGAATATTTAAATGATGGCTAGATAGAAGCGGCGCTAAGCTAAGTCACGTGCCAAATAAATAAGCGCATGTATATAAGAGGGTGGAAAGACGTAAAGGTTCCGAACATTAACCAAACAAAGATATAAAGGGTATAAAGTGAATAATGTTGAAACAGGGCCCACCTTCACTTTATGAACACTGGTAAGAGATTTCGCATATGCAATTCCAGGGGGGTCACGGAGCGGAGGAGTGAGGCAGAGCCATACCCCCGCGAAAATTTGGTGACATGTCTCGAGGGTTGACACTAGGCGAGGGTTATATGGGAAGTAGAGCACGGGTCTTAAAGCCATCGTGTTGTGTACTTCACGTTCCACAAAGATTATGTTTTGAGGACAGAGTTGTCTTCCGCGGCGGAAAGGTAAGGTAAAGTTCTTAAGATATCTAGTATTGAGGCCTGTACCAGTATTTAACCCAGGACGCGGTGTTTACCTACCTGAAGTTTAATGCCCAACCCCTACACGTCGCGTGCTTCATTGTCAGTGTCCTTACGATGCTTATCCCACTTGCTTCACCATTCCAGCTTTTCTCAAGAACCCTCAGTTCTATATAACAATCCCCCGTATTTTACTGCAGTAAAAATTTCAGGTATTCGACTACGGTATAAACTAAAGTGGGAGCCCAATGCCAGGTCAAACCAGTCACTGTTAGTACCCCCCCGCATCGCTTTCCTGAGCAGATGTCCTACTGCACAGGTATTTCGTCCCTCATATCCCCTTTGGTTTCCTTTTGTTTTTAAAAATTTTTCATATTAGTCATGGGAAAGGTCACCACCAAGAAGATAGAACCAGAGACTCCTCAGGTCTGTGAAACCAGAAACCCTCCAGGGTTTGAACCTTTCTTAGACCTGCAAGCCGAAATCTGTGACCCGCAATACCCATTTCCCATCAGCAGTATCAAACCTAAGCTTCTTAGGAGACATGTCGAAAATAGGGATAGATATCGAGTGGTTCTATCGGGTCTATACCATCAAATTACCCCTCTAGGTTATCCAGTGGTCGAGTTTATCTGTTGGCTCATGGATGCCTACGACGAACGTCGGCACATGTTTCTCTCGACTCAAGGGAATAGGATATTCACTCTTTCCCCCGATATTATCAGAAAAGCCCTTCGTTTTCCCACCAGCGCAAACTACATCAGTTTCAGTGAAATTACTTAACCCCCCAGTTTGCAAAATTTCCATGGGAACAGCAAGGTAATTTCATCGCCTCCATAACCGAAGACCAGAACACATCCCTTCCTTCTGCAAAGCCTTTCCCTTTGAGTCTGTTCAAAGAAGAAGTGTAGCCCATCCTTGCTCTCATCGCAGGTTTATTAGGTGTGGATGGTTTGGGGAAAACCTCCACGACATGTGTTGCATTCTTATGGTTAATTTCTCAAACTGGGGTCATTCTGGACATCCCTGGTTTCCTGGCCTCCACCATTCAGACCCAGTTCCAAGAACTCTTAGAAACTGGTCCCTTCCGCTTTTGTTCTATGGTTTTCTACCTCTTCCTTTATCAGCATGCTGATAAATTTGAGGGTTTGGGTTTAGATAAGGCGTACAAGGTAAATTCTCAGCCCAGACCAATTTTCGACTGGAGCTTTGCAACACATCAGTTACCAAATGGGGTGGGCTATTCCAGGTTTTTAATTGAGTTCATGCCTATTGCCTACACTATCATCCACGACTCTCCCTCACCTAGGGTTTTTCCTGAGATGAAGAGATGGTTACAGTATAGTCAAGCCCAAAGTACTGGGGATTGTTACCTGTTTGATAACCACACTGAAATCTGAGTTTATGGAGTTGAATTTCCCCCCTATCAGTTTCCTGTGTTTCCTGCCCGACGGATTTATGCTTTGGAGTACATTCGGCAGACCCTGAAATCTGACCAACTCCACTTCCTCCCTGCAAAAAAGGGGTTTATCCTTAAACTTCCCATTACCATTGGCCCTTTTTTTGTCAATTCAAGGCACGCCCTCCCTATCGTTGAGAAGTTTATTCAAGACATGGATTTGAGACAAGGGAAGGTTTGGCCCTACGATCCAAGGGGCATCATCTCTAACAAAAGGAGAAGGAACAAATCAACTCCTTATGTGCATGAAACGAGACCGTTCATAGAATGGAGGGCTAATCTTGGAAATTGGCCTTTTCTTTCGTAGATGGAGACAGATTCATCTGTGACAGGGGAAAAGGCAGAGGAAGCTTCAAGAAGAGAAGTTGGTAAAGGTTAAGAAGTAGAGGAGGCAGGTACGTCAGGAGCATGTTCTCCCCCTCATAAAAGGCAGAAAACAGTGACCAGTGAAGCAGAAGTCATTGGGAAAGAACAGTTGCTCGAATAGGAAATACCATATGGGAAACCCAATGAGAGCAAGATAGGGCTCAAGTGTTACGAGATAGTGTTACATCTTCCGATTACTCAGAGGTCTCACAGGCTATCACAGCTGACATTTCCCATATTGCAACCGAAAGAAGCCTGAAAGCCAGAGCCATCAGAGATAAGTACAGGTCAGAGCTAGAAGGATTCGTTGAGAAATACCACACCAAAGTTTCAGCCTCAATGAACTTGGACACAGAACATTTAGTGATGGCTATGGCTGAGGCCATTCTGGACCCAGATGCAGGTACTACCAGTTACAGAGTGCTAGAGTACGCAGTAGATATGTCAAAGGTGCCGGCAATTGATAAATGCAACCTATTTCAGGTTTTTGGTGATATGCTAAAGGATGAAGTGATGCGGCTTACGATCACTTTAAAGAAGTTGGAGAATAAGCATGCCCAAGTGAAGGAAAATTTCAGAAAAGGAAAGGTAAATTCCTGTGTCCTCACGAATCAAATATGTTCTCTCCAGGATTTGATTAAAGGAAAAGAGACCAGTGAAGCCAACCCACAACGTCGCCTCATCGAGGAATTGCAGAAGGAAGTGGCATCCCTGAAAGGAAAAATTAGCATACCGGCCTCCCATAATGTACAAACAGCTGAGTTAGCCCAAGCTGAAAAAGATAGAGCAGACTTGGTTGATTCTCTTGCAAAAGAGAAGGAAGAAAAAGAAAAGATAGCAAAAGAGATGGTTGTTCTTTAGGGCAGGCTAAAGGCATTACAGGCAACTTTGGATACACATACGTGTGCACCACCGCCAGCCCCACCGGAAACTAGTTCACTGTCCGAACAGTTGACTACAGCAGTGGCTACAAACGATGCATTAGAGAAACAGGTTTCTATAGCGAGACTAAGAATCAGTGGGCTGGAAGCCATCTTGGCTGAGAACTCGAAAATAATCGAGGCCATGCAGAAGGAAGTCGAGTAGGGAAAGAAGGAGAAAGCAGACCAGCAGAAGACCATCGACGAACTCAATAATCGCCTGAAAGGTAATATCACCCTCAGGGAAGCCAGAGAAATAATCTGGGAAAAAATTATCACGAAGGTGAAAAGGAATTGGGAATTTCTAAAGGTCATTGAGGAAGTAAAGTCATTCGTGCTTTATCTCAGAAGAAAGCTTCATGAGGAGAATACTGATACATCCAGCAAAGCGAAGCACGCAAAGAGTTATATCTCTTTCCTAAAAGGGTTGAGGCCTGAAGACATGGAGAAACATGGTATAACGAGCAAGTTCAAGGAAGCCGTTGAATGTGAAAAAATAATTGATAAGGATTTTTCTCGCAGTATAACTTCAAGGACCTTGGAAAATGTGGCGGTCAATTTAGAACGATTTGAAATGATTTGGGCCGAGATCACAGCTGTCAGGCTTCCATCATGCTAGGGTCCTACCCCTGTCGTGTTACTTCCATTACCAACATATGAGGCACGTCTCAAGGAGGAGATGAACTGGACAGATGTACTTTCTGATAAATCCACTCGGCTGAAATCCGAGACTATAGTTTCAGCACTCCACCAGGAATTTTCCCTCCTGCACCTGGTGAAGCACAAAATTCCTGCCAATGCAAATTTCAATGATCTCACCGAAGCTTATATCAGAGTAGAAGGTTTCGCGTGAATGCCTGAACCTGCAGGAGATAGTCAGCAAAGATGCACCAAGTATGCTAGCCTGTTATCCAGCTCATCAGCAAATGTCCCGCCACCTGTGTCAGCAACCGCATCAACTCCGTCGCACCAGTGAATTTTGTCAATTCATGATTCAGCCCTAGTGGCCTTTACTTTTACTTTACTTTGTTACTTTTAAATTTCGAGTGGAATTCACATTTCACTCCTGCATTTTACTTCTTGTTAAAGACAGTTTTTAAATATTTTGTTTTGAAATGGCCGTGAGCCTAACTGTAAATGATGAGATGCTCCATCTCTCATCATGAATTTTGGTTATTTTTTATTAGGACCTCCAACTGATTACTAGCACGCGGGGAAGATATTTTTAACAAAAATATCTTCCCGCTCATGTTTCTAAGGGTTCTATATAAGCAGCAACCAAATAAGAAAAAGGGTTCCAGATTTTCTGAAGAATATGTTGTGAAAGAATTTTGTATGTTTTTTGTCGAAACTCTAATATAAATACGAAGAGCTCGTTGGGTCTCAGTGATGAGGAGTTCCATCTTAAATCAGGATTCTAGTATTTATGCTTTACAGTCTGTAACTCTTCCTTATGTGTTATAGCTCAACTGTTCATTTCATTATATCCATTTCTCTTGTATCATGTTCTGGAATGCAAGTAGCACACTGGTTCTGGTATGAATTTATCATAGTTGATACTTATGCTAAAACTTGTCTAGCACTTTAAATATGGCTCAGTCATGATATGTTGTTTCATTCTCCACTTCAACCGCACTTCTTCTATATTAACCACTATGGGATGTTATTTTTAAAGGTTATTGTCATGTATGGATTCTTATTATCATAAGCCCATCACATGTTAATATTTGTTTCTGGATTTCATCTCAGTGACAGTTAGTATTCTCCCTATATTTCATACATCAGCAAATGCCTTCTGATTTTTCATCTCTGTGAAGTATTTTTAGAATCTAGCCCTCCTTATAGAAAGCTGCCTTTGAATTGTCTGATACATTTATATTGGGAATGCATACTTTGCCTCTGTAGTATCGCTTTCTGTGTGCTGAATTTATGAGTATTATGGTTCCATCCAAATTGATCTTTTCTGTTTACCTGAAATAGCACAAGAGCCGTGTTCTAACAATTCTCCATGTTATATCATATGCTCCTTGCTATATAAGATGTCCTAGGCACTGGTCTTTCACAACTCAAGGCTGTCTCTAGGGTTGACAACACTACCCATTTGGTCTTCATTAATGTTGAATTCCTTTACTTAATGTGATCATATTATTTAAACAATATAATGAATAACTAATAAATTGTAGGTTTAAATTATAATATAGTTTTAGTTCCATAAATTAGTTGTAAAAATATTTGTGACTATCATGTGATCATATATCACTTAACTAATGCAATTATACTTCTTGTTTTATTTAATATTTGTATTAAATTTTGGTGTATTAAAAGATTTTCTTAATAATAAGGTTTCATTAACACATAATTGCTATATAAGGAATAAACCTTAAGGTTAAATTTTAATGAAATTATTTTAATACAATAATAAATTATAATAATTATTTTAATACAATTATATTATAATATTATATTATTAAATTATTATTATTATTATTATATAAAATAATAATAATAATAATAAATTATTGTAAATTTAGAATCTATTCTAATAATATTTTAACCTTGTAAACATAAAAAAATAAAAAAATCTACTTGATCACTCTAGATGAGTAAATTGTATTTTAATGCAATCCATAATTAATATAAATTAATTAATTAAAACATTAAAATATTAATAAATTGAAACATTAAACATTATTAATTAAATAATTAATTAATAACATTAATTAAAACATTTTATTATGTAATTAAAACTTTTATATTTAAATGTTTAATAACATTAAAAATTAATTTGAAAAATATGTAAAAAATATATATTAATATTAATTAATAATAAATTAAATATATATATTGTCAATATTACATCGGTATATTAATTAAATCATTCAATACACAAATACCTATATTTCATATTATAACTAATAAATACAAACAGATATATATTTAAAACTATTTTAATAAATAAACAATAATATCAATGGATGTATATTTAAATGTTTTTAACTTTAAAATATTAATTAAAATTTTTGAAAATATATTAATTAAAACATTTATTTTTAAAAATTTAACAACATATTTAAATAAATGAATTAATACAACATTAATTAATTAAATTATTGGAACAATAATTAACATTAATATTAATTAATTAAAACATTTATATAAAATAAAATATGAATTTTTAAGAGTAAAAACACCTTGCTGTGCAACCCTAGGGCTCGGCTTTGCCCTGCAGCTGTGCTGAGTGCAGCGCTTTGAGTTGCCGGCGTGGCCCCTCTGGTGTGCGTGGCGCACCGGTCCGATATCTTGAGAGGTTTTGGCCCAAGCGTGGGGTCTTGACCCCTGCGGATCGATTGCTTTCCTTCTTTCAGGAGTTTGGCCCGAGTCTGCGTATGGGGTCCCTGCTGTGACCCGTTCATCAAACCCCGGCCATGGAGCATGGAAGCGGCCCTCTCCCGCCTTCTGAACTCGATGCCTTTCGATCTCTTGTCGCTGCAGCAGATAAACGGCCGACTTCGGTCTCGCAGCAAAATTTTGTTAAAAAGTTGGACAATATTCCTTCGGTGTCTTCGCCGGTGGATGAAGCTTGCAGAACAGCGCTAAACCTAGCCGAGAGAGGCCTCATCGGCCAGTTCACAGGGCTATGGCCATCCCCGAAAGCAGTAGAAGATTGGGTCAAACGAAACTGGACACCACTGGTCAAGGAAGGAATAAAAATTCATTTTGTAGGCAAAGGGTTCTTCGTCTTCGTGTTTGACAGTGTGGAAGATCGAAGCTTGATCTTCAGAAACGGGCCATATTTCATGGGCCCCCAAGGGTTATATTTGAATAAATGGTCTCCAGATTTTGATCCTGCTCAAGATGTGCCCACAGCTGTTCCTGTATGGGTGCGTCTCCCGCACCTCCCACTCCACTGCTGGAGTCAGAGCTCACTCCAATCCATTGGCAATGCCCTTGGCAAGTACATTGATCAGGCACCGAGGAAGGATCAGTTCTCCTGCGCACGCATCTGTGTGGAAGTTGATCTGGAAGTCGGGCTTCCTGAAGCCATCAAACTCTCGGTGGCGGACTGGACACACATTCAAGAGCTCGATTACGAACAACTGCCCTTTAAATGTCGACATTGTCACAAATATGGGCACTTCGTAAGATACTGTAAAAAAAAAATGAGGAAACAGCAGAGAAAGAAAAATGCGAACAGTGGAAGCAAGCAAAGAGAACAGCAAGCAGCAGACAGAATAACAAAAACAAAGCAAAAGAGACGGGGAATAAAACAGGGCAAGAAGGTGCAAGCAACCAAAACAACGGAAGTAGGGAAGCAATCAGCATTGCAGGGGACAAAAACCCCTTCGAATCTCTTACCCCACCCTCAGATCCTCCAGAGGCGGAGCAGGAAGACCTTCCATAGCTGAACAAAGCCGACATTCAAGAACCAGGTAACATCCCAAACCCGATTTCTAGCAACACTTCTTCTCCTTCATATGCTGACATTATTAAACAAAAGAAGAAGAACCTAGAAAATACGGGATCATCTGATGAAGAAACCTTTGAAAGGCCATCAAAAAAAGTGGGAAGAAGATCAAACAAGGAAACCAGGGAAGAAGAATCAGAACGGCAGAAAACCCTAGGCAGTCAAGCTACCATTGAAATGACCCTTGGGAGAAACACAAGGCCAAGGGCCCCCAAGGGAGGAGGACCCACTCCATCAAGTGGTAAATGATGCAGCTGGTCTCTTGGAACTGTAGGGGTCTGGGTAATCCCAATAAGGCAGAGGCTATTAAAGACTTATTGAAGATGGAAACCGCGGACATTCTTATGCTCCAAGAGACAAAAATAGAAGGGGAAACCCTTCTAAACACTAGCATTATGAAATGGAAATATGATACTGGAAAGGCTGTCAGTGCAAGGGGCTCGGCCGGAGGAATAGGCACATTCTGGTCAAAAAACTCCTTTTCTTTAGAACGTTTCTCTGAGACCCAACATTGGATCTACACAGAACTGCGCCACACTGCAAGCAACCTCACCCTTGCTTTGTTTAACATGTACGTTCCCGTACATTATGACGAAAAGAAAGAGTGATGGAAGTCACTCTCAGATTATATAGAGCATATCAATCCTACAAATATAGTCATAGGTGGTCATCTGAATATAATTCTAGACCCCAAAGAAAAAAGAGGAGGGAACTATTCCAGGGACCCTTTCATCAACACAGTGGAAAATCTGATACTACAGTGGGACTTAGTTGATTTCAAACCAGTGAAAGGAAAATATACCTGGACTAACAACAGAACAAGAGAAAATCATATTTCAGCTAGGTTGGATAGATTCCTCATCAGCAGCTCGATAATGATGGACAACAGAATAGTTTTTTCCAAGATTCTTCCAAAGCTCACCTCGGACCATAAACCAATTCTTTTATGTCTGAAAGAAGAAGAAGATCTAGGCCCCCTCCCATTTCGCTTCAGTCCTCTCTGGGCCGGAAAAGAAGGGTTCTTTGAAACAGTCCAAACTGCTTGGAGGATCGAAGTCTCCGGATCCCCAAGCTTTGTGTGAGAACAAAAAATGAAAAACACAAAAAAATCTCTAAAAGAATGAATAAATAAATCCATGAAAACCCCCACCAGGCAGAGGAAGGAGGCAGTTCTCCAGTTGGAAGGAATACAATTCGAAATGGAGGAGAAGGACCTCTCTTCCACAGACTTAGCCAACAGAAAAATCTGCCCAAAGGAATACTTATTGCTCCTTTAGAAATGAAGAAGAGCATTGGCGATTAAAGTCTCGAAGTCTGTGGCTTAAATCTGGGGACAGAAACACCTCATATTTTCATAGACAGTGCAGGGCCCGCCTCTCACCTAACCATATTGCAGAAATTACCACCTCCAATGGACAGGTGTATAAAGGATTTGCACAAATCAAAGAAGCAGCAGTAAAACATTTTCAGAACCTTCTTAGCGCAGAAAGAAATGGGAGCGAGGAGGATGCATTAGAGTTTCTCACAAACATTCCAAAACTAGTCAACGTTGAAGATAATGATTCACTGATGAGCCCAGTCACGGAAGATGAGATAACAAATATAGTCTGGTCCATGGAACCAAATAAAGCACCAGGACCTGATGGATTCTCAGTCCATTTTTATAGAATCTGTTGGGAGATAATAAAATCTGAACTCTTTAGAATGATAAGGGGATTCTTGAGGAAGGCAAAAGTTGGAGGTGGAATAAACTCCACCTTCCTCGCTTTGATCCCCAAGGAAACAAACCCTGGCTCTTTTGATAGATATAGGCCGATCTCCCTTTGTAATTCATCCTACAAGATCGTGGCCAAACTCCTGGCGAACAGAATCAAACCCCTCCTTCAAAAACTCATCTCTCCAGCCCAAGGGGGATTTGTGAAAGGTAGACATATCCTTGACAACGTCATTCAAGTTCAAGAAGCCCTGCACTCCAGTCAAACACGAAAAGAACAAGGTATGATCATAAAACTAGATATGTGTAATGCCTTTGATAGAGTTAATCGTTCTTTCATGTTCAGGATTCTTTCAGCCTTTGGATTCAATCAGGATTTCATAAATCTCATCAAAGCTTGTACTGAGAATATCTGGATTGCCCCATTGGTGAATGGAAGGCCAGCAGATTTCTTTTTAGCCACCAGGGGATTGAGGCAGGGTTGCCCTCTTTCTCCCTTTCTTTACATTCTGATGGCTGATTCACTGAGCAGAAAGCTGACACAGGAGAAACAAATAGGCACCATACCTGGGATAAGAATAGTGAAAGGCATCGCCCCAGTGAATCACGCACTCTTTGCCGATGACTCACTTCTGCTTGGGGGTGCTTCCATGAGAATAGCTAATTCCTTTAGGACCATTCTTCAAAAGTTCTACAGTATCTCCGGAGCGTTAATCAGTGAAAGGAAAAGCGTTGTTTATGGATGGAATACAGATCAGCAAACAATTGAAAGGATTGCCAGTGAATTGGGGTTCAATGGATATGCAGTTTGGGACAAAATAAAATATCTGGGACTCCCATTAACGATGGGATCCAATAGAAACCACTTGTGGGAGGAGGTGATTTTCAAGTTCAAAAAAAAGATTGCAGCGTGGGGTGGCTTTTGGCTTACCACAGGTGGCAAACTTACACTTATCAGATCTGTCCTTTCAGCATTGCCAACATTTCAGGCTTCACTACTGATGGCTCCAAAACAAGTCGCAGACCAAATCTCCTGCCTCATGCGGAATTTTCTGTGGAATGGTGGGCCGGGCAACAGCAATAGATTCCATCTAATAAACTGGGAAACAGTGAAACGACCTCTAGTTGAAGGCGGACTCCAAATTCGTGATCCTCAGCATGCTAACTTAGCCTTGGGTTGTAAATTACTGTGGAAGCTTATAGCCGAGCCTACCCATCCTGTTAGTCAGATTTTAAGGCTCAAGTATCTCAATAAACAGTCGATCATTTCCTTCAATCCAGAGAATTCCCCAAGAGGAACGCAGGCTTGGAAGCTCTGTAGCAAAGGAATCGATTTCTTCAGAACTCATTTGTATAGAATCCCAGGGAATGGAAAAAATACATTGCTGTGGAGAGATCGAATCATGGGTCATCCTCCTCTTTCAGCTAACAACGAAATTTCAGAGCTAAGAGCTTGGTTATGTACAAAAGGAATTCGGAAAATCGAGGATATTACAGATTGGGATAAAAAAGGTAATTGGCAGCGCTGGACTTTGCCTAATATTCCAGCGCACTTAAAAAACTAGTTAAATGCTCTTATAGAAGCAATTTCAGACTTTACTCCAGTTCACAAGGATGAAGAAGATTCATGGGGTTGGGGAAAGACGGGGGTGTACACAGCAAGACAAGGATATTTACAGATGCAAAGCAAAAAGGATTCTCCACATCCGGAAACAGTGTGGAAACTGATCTGGGAAAACTTCAGCATACCCAAGATCAATTTCTTCTTTTGGACTTTGTTCCACAACAAAATCCTGACTGGAGAAAATTTGTGCAGAAGGAACATTGCAGGTCCTCACCGATGTGTATTCTGCAAAAATGCATTGGAAACCTCATATCACATGTTCATTGATTGTGAGTATGCACAGAAGGCCTAGACTAACTTCGTGACTGGAGTGAATGTGAGACCCCCAGCGAATTGTTCGATCACAGACATGTTCTCGACTTGGAAAGCCCGATACCCCTTCAACATAGATGACAATTCTCTTTGGCATAAGGTGTGGACTGCAGCCCCTAAATATGTATGTTGGAAGTTGTGGCTTGCCCGGAACGAAATAGTCTTCAACCACAAAGAAATGACTGCAGATAATGCAGCGGAGCAGGCAAAGAAACTTCTTTTAGAAACTCTGAGCCACACTATTGTTAAAGATGATAGCTCCCTCCGAAATGTAGAAAGGGCGTGGTTGGATGGCTTCTCCTTCATGCCCAGACCCTCAGCAATCACACGCCCAAAGCTCAAGAAAAAATGGCAGATTCGAGACACTATGGACAGTTTTCAGCAGTGGTGGAAATCTCAAGGAAAGTGCACTATCTTCTTTGACGGGGCCTCAAAAGGCAATCCAGGCAGGTCAGGAGCAGGAGGGGTGATCTATTATCTGAATGGGAAAAAAGAGGACTTCAGTTGGGGACTTGGGCTAAAAACCAACAATCAGGCTGAAGTTCTCAGTCTTTTAAAAGCTTGCCAATTGGCCAGAAAAGAAAATCCAAGTGAAATTGTAGTCTTCGGAGATTCAGAGCTGTTGATAAATTCACTAATAAACAAGAAAGGACTCAAGGATCCAGCGCTAAATAAACAGGTTGCAAGAGTGAACAGACTTCTGAAGGACTTCTCCTCAGCTCAAATCTTCCATATCCTCATAGAATTAAACACAGAAGCAGATAGATTGGCAAATACAGGATGTACTCTAGAAAAGAGCATGATCAGCATAAATGCAGGAGCATTGAAAATGGCAATTAGTCCCTAACTGGGCAAGATGCACTTGTAAAAGAAGTGAATTGTAATGTATGATTTGGCTTCGGCCAACCTATCTCTATCAATAAAAATACCCGTTTCAGTTAAAAAAAAAAAAAAAAAAAAAACATTTATATAAAAATGTTCAATTACAATAAACATTAATTTTTAAATTAATATTTTCATATTAATTAATAGTAATATTAAGTTAATTAATTAAAATATTTAATAATATTAATTAAAATACAAGACAATATACTAATTAAAATATTTATATAAAAGTTAGCAAGGTGAGTGAAGATGAGACCTCGAGACAAATAGTTAAAAATTGAGACAATTATTGGGTATAATATTAAGGTTTATATCATTTAGGTTTATATTATTGGGTTTAATAATAAGTCTTGTAATATTTGTTTTAATATTAGAGTTTATAATATTGAGTTTTTAATATATATATATAGGGCTTATAATATTTGGTTTTAATATTATGATTTACATTATGAAGTAATATGTTGGGTTATAATATATATTCTAATATATAGGGTTTATAATTAGGCTTTAATATTGTGTTTATAGTATTTGGGCTTAATATTAGTGTTTATAATATTGTGTTTAATATTTAGAGTTTATAACAATAGGGATTATAATATTTCAATTTATAATATTGATTCTTAGGGTTTTTTGATCTCTTGTGTTTTTAATATTGATCCCTTGGACTTATTGATCCCTTAGGTATTTAATATTTATCCCTTGGGTTCATGAATTTCTTTGGTTTGCAATATTAAATCCTTGAGTTTATTAGTTATTTTGGTTTATAATATTAATAACCCTTTGATTTTATTAATCTCTTGAGTTTAAAATATTAATTCTTATGGTTTATTAATCTCTTGAGTTTAAAGTATTAATTCTTATGCCTTATTAATTTCTTGGTTTATAATATTAATATTTATCCCTTCGGTTCCCCAATTCCTTTGGTTTATAATATTAAACCCTTGGTTTTATTTGTTCTTTTGGTTTATATTATTAATAATCTCTTCATTTTATTAATCTCTTGACTTTAAATTATTAATTCGTAGGGTTTATTAATTTCTTAGGTTTTGAGTTTCGTATATTAATTATTAGGGTTTATTCATCCCTTGAGTTTTCTAATTATTTGGGCTGGTAATATTAGGCGTCAAATATTAGTCTTACACTTCAATATTAATGCATGGTCCAATGTCACATTATGAAAAACATTGTCTCAATATGAAAATCACTCATGGGCTACCATTGTTAATCATAGTTAGTCGTAGTCAATGAAGGTCTTCCATGGTCTAATGTCACATTGTGACAAAGATTGTGTGAATATGGAAATCAACCATGGCAAACCATGGTCATTATTCGTCCAATGTCGCATTGTGACAAAAAATGTCTCAGTGTTTAAAACAAGCATGCTCAACCATATTTATTTTATGGTTTATAGTATTTATCTAAGGATTTTTATATACTTGAGGTTTATAATATTTATCTAAAGGTTTTTATATATTTTAGTTTTATAATATTAATATCTTAGGTTTAATATTATTCCATTGAGTTTATAATATTAATAATCATGTGAGTTTATCAAACTTTTTTGTTTAAGATATTAGTGTTTAGGCTTTATTAATCTCTTATGTTTTTCATATTGATCCCTTCACCTTATTGATCCCTTAAGTTCTTAATATTTATCTGTTGGGTTTACCAATTCCTGTGGTTTATAATATAAAACGCTTGGGTTTATTAGTTCTTGTCGTTTATAATATTAAACCACCCTTGGGTCTTAGAATCTCTTGAGTTAAAAATATTAATTCTTAGGTTTTATTAATTTATTAGGTTTTTGAGATAAAAAAATTTAATTCTTAGGATTTATTAATCTCTTGTGTTTTTAATATTGATCCCTTAGGTTTTTAATATTTTTCCCTTCGTTTCACCAATTCATTTGGTTTCTAATATCAAACCCTTGGGTGTTATTAGTTCTTTATGTTTATAATCTCTTGAGTTTAAAATATTAATTATTAGGGTGTAGTAATTTCTTGGTTTATAATATTAATATTTATCCCTTGGGTTCACCAATTACTTTGGTTTATAATACTAAACCCTTGGGCTTATTACTTCTTTTGGTTTATAATATTAATAATGTCTTGGGTTCATTAATATATTTAATTTAAAATATTAATTGTTAGGGTTTATTAATTTCTTAGGTTTTTTAGTTTAAAATTTGTATTCTTAGGGTTTAATAATATTTTTTGTTTTTAATATTGATCCCTTGGCCTTATTGGTCATGTAGGTTTTTATTATTTATCCCCTTGATTCACTGATTCTTTTGGTTTATAATATTAAACCCTTGCGTTTATTAGTTCTTTTGGTTTATAATATTAATAATCCTTTGGGTTTATTAATATTTTGAGTTTTAATATTATGATTTACATTATGGCGTAATATGTTGGGTTACAATATCGATTCTAATATATATCATTTATAATCATGGGTTAATATTGGGTTTAATATTAGGGTTTATCATATTATGTTTAATATTTAGAGTTTATAACATTGGGGATTATAATATTTTGGTTCATAATATTGATTCCTAGGGTTTATTGATCTCTTGAGATTTTAATGTTGATCTCTTCACCTTATTGATCCCTTAGGTCTGTAATATTTATCCGTTGGGTTCACCAATTCCTATAGTTTGTAATATTAAACCCTTGGGTTTATTATGTTGGTTTATAATATTAATAACCCCTTGGATTTAATATTCTCTTAAGTTTAAAATATTAAGTCTTAGGGTTTATTGATCTCTTGAGTTTAAAATATTAATTCTTATACTTTATTAATTTCTTAGTTTATAATATTAATATTTATCCCTTGGGTTCACCAATTATTTTGGTTTATAATATTCAACCCTTGGGTTTATTAGATATTTTGGTTTATAATATTAATAATCCCTTTGGTTTATTAGTTCTTAGGGTTTATTCATTTCTTACATTTTAAGTTTAAGATATTAATTATTAGGGTTTATTAATCCCTTGAGTTTTCTAATTCTTTGGGTTGGTAATATTAGGTGTTAAATATTAGGCTTATACTTTAACATTAATGCATGGTCCAATGTCACATTATGAAAAACATTGTCTCAATATTAAAATCAACCATGGGCTACCATTGTTAATCATAGTTTTAATCGTTATGAATGAAGGTCTTCCATGCTCGAATGTCACAATCTAACAAAGATTGTCTCAGTATGAAAATCAACCATGAAAAACCATGGTCATTCTTCATCCAACGTCGCATTGTGACAACAATTGTCTCAATGTTCAAATCAAGCATTCTCAACCATGTTTATTTTATGGTTTATAGTATTTATCTAAAGAGTTTTATATACATGAGGTTTATAATATTTATGTAAAGGTTTTTATATACTTGAGGTTTATGATATTAATATATTAGGTCTAATATTATTCCCTTGAGTTTCTGATATTAATAATCATGTGAGTTTATCAAACCTTTTTGTTTAAGATATTAATTTTTAGGCTTTATTAATCTCTTACATTTTTCGTATTGATCCTTTCGCTTTATTGATCACTTAGGTTTTTAATATTTATCTCTTGGGTTCACCAATTCCTTGGGCTTATAATATAAATACCTTGATTTTATTAGTTTTTTTCATTCATATTATTAAACCACCCTTGGATCTAAGAATCTCTTGAGTTAAAAATATTAATTCTTAGGGTTTATTAATTTCTTAGGTTTTTGAGATAAAAATATTAATTCTTAGGATTTATTAATCTCTTGTGTTTTTAATATTGATCCATCGGCCTTATTTATCCCTTAGGTTTTTAATATTTATCCCTTAGGTTCACCAAATCCTTTGGTTTGTAATATCAAACCCTTTGTGTTATTAGTTCTTTATGTTTAAAATATTAATAACCCATTGCATTTATTGATATCTTGAGTTTAAAATATTAATTCTTAGGGTTTGTTAATCTCTTGAGTTTAAAATTTTAATTATTAGGGTGTATTAATTTCTTGGTTTATAATATTAATATTTATCCCTTGGGTTCACCAATTACTTTGGTTTATAATATTAAACCCTTAGGTTTATTACTTCTTTTTCTCTATAATATTAATAATGTCTCAGGTTTATTAATATATTTAATTTAAATATTAATTATTAGGGTTTATTAATTTCTTAGGTTTTTTAGTTTAAAAATTGTATTCTTAGGGTTTAATAATCTTTTTTGTTTTTAATATTGATCCCTCAACCTTATTAATCATGTAAGTTTTTAATATTTATCCCCTCGGTTCACCGATTCCTTTGGTTTATAATATTAAACCCTTGTGTTTATTAGTTCTTTTGGTTTATAATATTAATAATCCCTTGGTTTTATTAATCGTCTGAGTTTTAATATTATGATTTACATTATGGTGTAATATGTTGAGTTATAATATAGATTCTAATATATAGCGTTTATAATTAGGGGTTAATATTTCGTTTATAATTTTGGGTTTAATTTTAGGGTTTATAATATTGTGTTTAATATTTACAGTTTATAACATTGGGGATTATAATATTTAAGTTCATAATATTGATTCTTATGGTTTATTGATCTCTTGTGTCTTTAGTATTGATCCCTTATCTTTAATATTTATCCCTTTGGTTCACAAATTCCTTTGGTTTGTAATATTGAACCCTTGGGTTGATTATTTTTGTTTATAATATTAATAACCCTTGGGTTTATAATATTAATAACCCTTGGGTTTATTAATCTCTTAAGTTTAAAATATTAAGTCTTAGGGTTTATTAATCTCTTGAGTTTAAAATATTAATTCTTATGCTTTATTAATTTCTTGGTTTATAATATTAATATTTATCCCTTGGGTTCACCAATTCCTTTGGTTTATAATATTAAACCCTTGGTTTTATTAGTTCTGTTGGTTTATAATATTAATAATTCCTTCAGTTTATTAATCTCTTAAGTTTAAATTATTAATTCTTAGGGTTTATTCATTTCTTAGGCTTTGAGTTTATGACATTAATTATTAAGGTTTATTAATCCCTTGAGTTTCTGAATTCTTTGGGTTGGTAATATTAGGTGTTAAATATTAGTCATACACTTTAATATTAATGCATGGTCCAATGTCACATTATGAAAAACATTGTCTCTATATGAAAATCAATCATGGGCTACCATTTTGAATCATAGTTAGTCATAGTCAATCAAGGTCTTCCATGGTCGAATGTCACATTGTGACAAAGATTGTCTCAATATGAAAATCAACCATGGAAAAGCATGGCCATTCTTCATCCAACGTCGCATTATGACAATAATTGTCTCAACGTTTAAGTCAAACATGCTGAGCCATGTTTATTTTACCGTTTATAGTATTTATCTAAAGTTTTTTACATAATTGAGATTTATAATATTAATCTCTTAGGTTTAATATCATTCCCTTTAGTTTATAATATTAATAATCATGTGAGTTTATCAAACATTTTTGTTTAAGATATTAATTTGCAAGCTTTATTAATCTCTTATGTTTTTCATATTGATCCCTTCGCCTTATTTATATCTTAGGTTTTTAATATTTATCCATTGAGTTCACCAATTCCTTGGGTTTATGGCATAAAACCCTTTGGCTTATTAGCCATTTTCGTTTATAGTATTAAACCACACTTGGGTCTTAAAATCTCTTGAGTTAAAAATATTAATTCTTAGGGTTTTTTAATCTCTTTTGTCTTTAATATTGATCCCTTGGCCTTATTGATCACTTATGTCTTTAATATTTATCCCTTGGGTTCACCAATTCCTTTGGTTTGTAATATCAAACCCTTGGCTTTGTTAGATTTTTTTTATAATATTAATAATTCCTTGGTTTTATTAATATTTTAAGTTTAAAATATTAATTCTTAGTGTTTATTAATCTCTTTAGTTTAAAGTATTAATTATTAGGTTTTATTAATTTCTTGGTTTATAATATTAATATTTATCCCTTGGGTCACCAATTACTTTAGTCTATAGTATTAAACCTTTGGGTTTATTATTTCTTTTGGTTTATTAATAATGTCTTGGTTTTATTAATCTATTTAATTTAAAATATTGATTATTAGGGTTTATTAATTTCTTAGGTTTTTAAGTTTAAAATTTTCTTCTTAGGGTTTAGTAATCTTTTGTGTTTTTAATATTAATCCCTTGGCCTTATTGGCCCTGTATGTTTTTAATATTTATCCCTTGGGTTTATAATATTGATTCCTTTGGTTTATAATATTAAACCCTTGTGTTTATTCATTCTTTTGGTTTATAATATTAATAATCCCTTGGGTTTATTAATATTTTGAGTTTAAAATATTGATTATTATGGTATTAATATCCTAGGTTTTTGATTTTAAAATATTAATTATTGGGGTTTATTAATTTCTTGTCATTTTAATATTAATCCCTTCGCCTTATTGATCCCTCGGGTTTATTATTTCTTGGTTTTTAATATCAATCCACTGGGTTTATTAATCCTTTATATTTTTAATTCATTGGGTTTATAATATTAACAATCTCTAAAGTTGATTGTTCTCTTCGGTTTATAATATTAATAATCATGTGAGTTTATCATTCATTTGTATTTAAAATATTAATTCCTAGGCTTTATTAATCTCTTTTCGTTTTAATATGGATCCCTTGGGCTTCTTGATCTCTTAGCTTTTTAATATTTTTCCATTGGGTTTATAATATTAGACCCTTGGAGTTATTAGTTCTATTGGGTTATAATATTAATAATCCCTTCGTATATATGTAAGAGATATATACTTATTATAAATAGTAATAAAATACTAGTATTATGTTATATTTTAATTTTAGTATAATTTGAATTATAATGTATTGAAAAAATTTAATAATATTTATTATTATATATTGCATTATATATATATATATATATATATATATATATATATATATATATATATATATTAATTTAATATATAGTGTCAATATAGTTTATATTATTAATATATTACAAGTAGATATATAAGATATATTAGTAATTATATTCATAAATATATAATGATTATTTTGGTAAAATACATGTGGTGGGTGGTGGATATAGGCCTGTTGGCGTATATCAAACAAATTAGTGAATGTGGTTGTTAATCTATTTCATATAGGCCTATCGGCTTATATCAACCACATTGGTAAATGTGATTGTGCTAGTAATATAACATACCCTTGAAATCAAAATCAAAATATAAAAATTATATTACATTATATTATATTGTAAATACTTAAAATCACTTATATAACTACTCAACAAAATGGATTCCAAAAACATTATACAATCATTTATAAAACATATGCATAATCAAATTCCACAAAATGGATTAAAAACAACATACAATAACTTATAAAATATATGCCCAATCAAAAAAGATATAATAAGATATACAAATAAATAGTTAATAAGTGAACTAAAAAACAGAAAACAATTAACCCATAATAAACTTCAGATCACTCAATTAGCATAGCCTGTGCTTTTCTCGAGATACATGTTTAACAACACTAATTTGGTCTATGAGTTGTTGTTGTCCGAAGAAAAAGCTTTAAACCACACTAATCTGCTTTATGATATCTCATCTCTCATTTTTCAGAAGTAATGTATCACACTGTTGGGATAAGAACGTAATACGTGTCAATAAAATTAATGTATGACAATGCAAATGTGTTTTCCACATGGATAAATAAATAGGTGATATGATAAAAATTCAATACTAAAAATATTGAGGAAATAATCTACAATACCGCTTTTCACTAATTAAAAAGACTACAATAAAATGCTGGTTAAATATGATTAAAAAAAATCGCCTACAATTTTGTTCTCTAATTAAAAGGAACATAATATTTTAATTTCAGATCTTAACTGAAAAAAGGCCTTTCGGTTTCTGAAACCAATATCCAACGTGGAAGAGAAAAAAATCACCGTCCCAAAAACCGATTTCTCTTTCGAACGTGGAAGTGAATAAAGATTGTCTCTCCCTAAAATACATAAGAAAATACGTGGTGGCAGAATCAAAGGATACAGGCTTGCCTCAATATAATCATGAGAAAACATTTAAAATCGAAATTGAAGGGTAAGGTTCCACTCCCTTTGGTGGGATGGATGTGATTAACACAACTAAAATATTAAGAGCATCACCCTCACCATGTTATCTTAAATAAAGATCCAAAGCATTCTCTCTATCCATTGCTGGAAAAAATGTTATCAATTGCATCCATCATCGTAAAAGGTTTGTGGTTATTGAGCGTCATTTTACTCCACAAGTTCAGGCGGAAAAACATATATCCGGTTTCTTCAACGGCTATCTATTTCACCCTCAACGGCAATACATATCTCCTTGGTTCAACAGCACTCAAGCCATGTCGGGCCCTCAACCGTTACAGAAAAAGGCATGATGAGGTCGACATCAAAGTCTCTACAACTCGGGCCCTAAATCCATAGCCGTTGAAGTAACCGTTACAGAAAAAGCATGATTAACTGGACATGGACAACAGGGATCTGTTCCTATCAATAATGGGTGGACGGTTGCAGAGGATGTAGGCACCTCCAATATGTATATCCTATAGACGGTCCAGAAGCGCCGGAGATATATATAGCCGTTGAAGGATATATATATATATATATATCAATCAAGTCCTATCATTTTTCACCATTTTCGTCCTCCTCTATCTATGTTCTTTGTGTGTGCTTGGTTGTGTGGTTTGAGTCAGAGTGAGTCAGTAAGATTGTGGTTTCAATCTGAGTGGCAATTAGGGTTTCCCTTTTCAAAACTGTTGCAGAGGTCCAGTCATGCGTAATAATAATCCAAAATTCAACATTACTAAGCATGAGTCGCCCTTTGAAATAGTTTTAAGAAGGAAAACCGTAATTCCAAAAGGAGTGAGTGAGTGTTCATGTACCTCAGCTCCGTAAAGCTTTCCAGAACGAGAGCTAGTATACCATCAGTAGCCATTACATGAACACTAGCCATTACATTTGTGATTAGGATGAATGAATGAATGATATTTTAATGTTTATGAGACTAAAAATAGTCTATGGGACCATCAGTTTCATTGTTTTTTGTTTTCTGTAATTTAATCATTTTCTTATTCAAATTGATGATGAGTTGACTCAACTTTCTAAAGTTTCATCACTGAAAAGACAATGACAGGAATTGATGCTAACATACTGCTGTAACCGTCCCTAATGTCTCTAAAAGCGTCACATTCCAAAATGAAATGTTTTTCTGATTCCACTGCCCCAGAAGTGCAAAAAGTACATACCCTTTCTTCCCAAGTTTCTTTAGGTCTCTTCCACCGTCCAGTTTCACACAGAAGTTGATGTGAGTTAGTTCTTAATTGAGCAATAAGAACCTTAGCTCTCCACGGAATGCTAGCTCCAATGTATTATTTTTTTTAGAGATAGCAAATGAAGTTGAATTTCTAAACATAATACTTCTTCTTTCTACCCAATTTTTTTCCCATATTTCTTTCTTTCACTCATATCTTCATTAAAAATACCTTCATGAGACTATATGAAGCAGCCACGCTTGCTACGAGGTGGGTTTTGCAGTTCTTTTTCATTCACAATGCTCATTCCGTTCTTAGACAAGACTGAAAAGCCGGTCGGTATATAGTTTACTGTTTTATATTGAAGGGCTGTCGGAGTCTTTGGAAAATAAAATAAAATATTAGAATATTAAAATAATAAAAATATTTAGCCGATGGGGTTACTCTTCATATTTAGCCAATGGGTTTAGTCCTCAATTTGCCATAGTCTACCCTTGATAATGTGGTGTTATATTTTATGAGATTCAAATTTAAACCTGGCCGAAAGAAAAATAATATGATTATTTTAAAATTGAAAAATAAAAACATAAAACTGAATAATGGAATTTCTGTTTATCCAAAATATGTAATATTAAACCTGCATAAATGTCAACTGGCCGTTTCAATCTAAAAATTAATAAACCAACCATTTCCTATATCAAAAACCAAAACTAACCCACGAACAGCTAGTTTGCACCATAGAGTTACTGGACAAAAAGGGCATCGACTTACAAATACGGATCCAATGTTTTCACGTTTGACGGGGATCAGATCAAAATCTTGAAGTGGAAGGTTTTTTCAGCACGTTGTTTGAAGGAGAAACGTCCCTAGATCGCGGAGGGTCCAAGTCTTTTTTCCTTTATTAAAGTACTTGCTAACTAGGCTAGTCCTTAAGTTGTCTGGAACGTCCGGCACACGAGGTAATCTTAAGATTTGAACCTCGAATCTATCTGATCATAATACTTTGTTTTGGTTTCCATTGCTGATTAAGCATTCAGCCAAAGACTTTTTTGGTTTCCATTGCTGATTAAGCATTCAGCCAAAGACTTTGTTGTTAAGTTTTTTATTTGACTTCATTAGTTACAATTTAATTCTAATTAGAATTAGATTTGACTACCTAATATTCAAAAAATGCAAATCTTCAGTACAAATCTTTTTAAAATTTTAAAAAACTATTCTATATTTTGACTTTTTACCTTATTGAACTACCTTAATTATTTAGAGATTTAAACCATTAAAAATATTATACACGCTTTTAATATTATATAAATCACACAAAACTATATCACATTCAAAGACAATAACAATCTTAAATCATAAATTTTATTTTAATATTCTCTCATAAATGGAAAATAACTCCATTATTAATTAACTAAAACCTAAATATCTCTCTGTATTAGCCTTCCGAGTGGATCCAGTTGAAATCACACTTTTTAAAAATTGCTATGGAGAAGAGCCTTCAGAGTGGATCCAGTTGAAATCACACTTTTTAAAAATTGCTATCGATTCTCCACATTCTACTCAATCCAAAACCAACCAAAGGAGATAAGCACACCCAAAAATTAATTCATGGCTTTCGTAGTGTTCGATTTCATTACCAGCGTGGAAGAGCGCTGGAGGGTACTGGTCCATAGCTGGGGTCCACCATTTTTATTGGATTTGGCTCTACCTTAACCAGTTTATCCCCATGCATATTTGTCAGTTCAACTCTTGGGTTTTTGGTATAACCTGCTCTGTGTTAAAATAACAGATGTTTTTTTTGGTAGAATTCGCTATTGTGTTTGACTCTTGATTTAACTAGTTATTTTTTTGGTATAACCTGCTATTTGTTTTGTTGCTGCTTAGTTTTACCTAGCGATTTCATATTAGTTATCTTCCCCAAAAATTGTATGTAACTAATACGAAATCCATATATATATATATACCTGCAGATTAGTTTAAGCACAGTGCATTAGCGATCCCCAATTCCAGGTAAAGTATATATAAAGTTGGACAGAAATCGTGAATCCAGGTAAGGTATATCGACATATGGAAACAAGGGCTGCAGGCAGCTTTAGTCCCTGCCGAATAAAAGGATTAATAAAACAACATTCAAATGGTTAAAAGCAAAAAATATGAGTGACAAATATGTCGTCTCCATTAGTAAAATAAAAAACAATAGATTTCATCTCTATTCGAGAGCATCTTCACAATGCTGGAGATGTAATTATTGCTACTGCCTTCAAAGTCATCAATGACCAGGCAGATGTAATTATTTCCATTGCCTGCAAAGAAATTTACGAGAGGCCACCCAGGCTTAAACGGAGGACATTTTGAAATGAGATCAATAGTGTCAGTTATGCCACTGGTTGTAATGCTGGGACTGCCCGTGTTTGAAAATGCTGATGTTGGGAATTATGCGGGTTCGAATGTTGATGGGGAATAACCTTGTTCACATAATGCTTAGTCTTCTACCTTTTTCAGTTGTAGTGATGTTGGGAATGATTTCAGTTCAAATGCTGCTATGGCGATCCCGTGTCGGAATGCCCCCTTTTTTCATGATGTTAAATGCTGCTATGGGGATCCCATGTCTGAATGCCTTATTTTCATGATGCTAAGAATAATGTCCGTGTTCATATGCTGCTGGAAATTATGTTCTTCTCAAATGCTTGTTTCTAATAATTATGGGAATAAATTATGATCTTGCTGGGAATTATGTTGGTGGTAGGAATCCCCATTGGTGTTATGCAAATTAGTAACAGATTTGATTATGAATATAAAAATATAGAAACGCACACTCCAGATTTTTTTGACACAGTGGCACCAGGTCAAACCTAGAGAAATATTAAAAATTTTAAATTAACAAATTGAAAGAATGGAGAGGACCCACTGGGCAAGTTGCAGGAAATAGAGGTGCATTAAATGTTAAGAGTTAATAGACAAGTGTTGGACATATCTCATGCCTCTATGTTGTTTGGTATTTTAGTTCATATTCCATCTACCTAAAGCCCAACTAGCTAGCACGGAGAAAAAATTCATTACACAACATTATGCGATGGAACTGCCCTTAGGTAGGCTACTCGGTAAATTGAATTTTCACCTAGATAATTTGCACTTGGATCTGCTAGATCTATTATGGGGACTAATAAACTGCTCCATTTGATGGAACCGAGGGGAGAGAAGCAGGGACCGGTGTTGTTTTAACTCCGGCTAATGCCTTTGCTTATCTTGCTTCCTATCATGCTAACATCGACGTTTACATAATCAACATTTTCATAATCAATAGACACAACAAAACTTCTGCATCATAAACAAAATTTCTGCATCGTCAACGGACACGTGTGACTCTGCGAACAGATAATATAAATGTATAATAAACTAGAAATGAAATGAAAATCAGTATAATGCAAATCAGTATGATATGCAACTGAACCGTAGATATGCAATAAGATATGTCTATTTGCGGTACCTATGTAATGCAAGCTTGATATCTGATTAGCTTCTTGTGATATAGGATCAAAAAAAACTACTCAATAATCAAACTCAGAGGCTCAGATAAACAATGATTCAATAAACAACGATTCAATAATCCAATAATCAAGCTCAGAGGCTCAGATCTGATAGTTCATGAACAGAGATCTGATAGCTCATGAAGCAAAAGCCTTATCACTAATGTAATCAGTGTAGATAGTGTTTTAGTTCATGAAGCAGAAGACTAATCCCTTTTGTCAGTGTCCATAGCAGATGGCGTGTCAAAGAGCTACCACGAACATGGCAAAAGGCGAACATGCAGGAGTTTCTCTCCCCACTGGACATGATCAGAATTGCTCTCTCCACTGGACATGATCTGAATTGCTCTCCCCACTAGACACGATCTAACATGAAACTTCGGTTAAAGGTTTTTTTGAACTTTTATATGAATTATTATATGAATTAATAAACAAAGGAGACTTTGGTTAAAATTTCCTGGCGTATATACGAAATAATAGACCACGCGTGAATTTTGGTTGAAAGTTACTAGAGGTTTTTTATGGCTTTTATATGAATTAATAAACAAGACATTAAACTTTGATTAAAGTTTCCTCGCATTTCTTTGAATTATTATCTAAAATAATACAGATGAATTATTATCTGAAATAATACACCAGACATTAACTTTGGTCAAGTTTCTGTTTATAGATAATACATAAACTATTGGTTAAAGTTAACTATCTGCTCGTACCCTATCATACTTTGCATAATATTGTTATGCACATGTAATGTTGCATCATCAAACATTGGTTAAAGTTAAGTATCATCCCGTACATACCTTCCTATCATACTTTGGATAAAAACGTTGGATAAAAACGTTGTGCACATTAAGGTTGCCTTGAGAAATGTGAACGTACCAATAAGACATAGAAGTGGAAACTTTGATTAAAATTTTGATGCAGCCAAATTACCAAAATAAACATTGGTTAAAATTTTGTAACCTCATGAAATGTTTGGTCAAAGAAAAGATTAATTCCCGGTCAACGCTCTAGCCATCACTAGAGTCCCGAAGGCAGGGACTAGTAAGGTCTGGATAGCTAATATTGTAACCATTAGTTATATTCGAAATCACAATGTTGTAATCGTTAGTTATATTCAAAATTACATCCCAGGGTAGTATTGAGTGCCTTCGAGGGATGAAGAAAAAATTATTCAGCGAGATCTTCCCACTATTCAATTGCGTGTGCCTGCTATACAATCATGCAGAAAAATGAAATTAGAGAGCAGAAAAAGGTATTTCAAGAATTTGATGAAAAGGAGTATGTCTACAAAGAATAAATTGTCACATTAAAAACCCAGTTGAAAGAAGGAAATAAAATTGAATAAGGAATGAGAAAGAAGTATAAGGAAAGGTAAGATCAGTGTCAAAGCTTGGAAGATGAAGTAGCTTCATTAATAAATAAACTTAGAAATTTGTAGGATACAACAATAAATGAAGAAGATGCAACAATCAAAGACTTTAGAGAAAGAACCAATTATTGTGAAGGACTAGAAGCGGAAATCATCTCTCTGAAATCTAATCTTTAAAAGTAAAACAAAAAATATGAGGAGAGTCTTCAACTATTTGAAGAAAAATAAATAGGTCTTAAGAAGGATATTATTGAATTAATAACAATTGGAAAATACTAGAGGTGAAAAAGAGGTTGAGGTGAGGATTCTAGAAGGTAAGCTAGAAGAAAAGGATAAGTGATTGAAATTTCAAGATAGTACTAAGATTATGGATAAAATTCTTAGTAGTCAAAGATATCCTGCCTTTAAATATATCCTTGAATTTCATGAAACTATTAAAGGAGAATATAGTTCATATGCTTGTGCAAAAAACTTGAAGGACAACAATGCAAAGCCTAAAATATATTAAGAAGTAAAAAACCAAAGAAATAAAATATTCAAAGAAAATCACTTGCTCCTAACTATAGAAGTATCCATCAATACTCTCCTCTCCAAAATGATGTTGAATATTTTATTTTTCATAAATTTGGACACTTGGTAGCCAATTGCAGAAGCAGATTCACAGGAAGATCATGAGCTCCCAATTACTCAGGTTTCTTTAAGGGATATTGTTTTACTTGTAACATATTTGGTTAAAAAGCAACTAATTGCAATAGGAGGAAAACAAAATAGAAATATTATGATTCCTATGGTTTGTTTTCTGGTCATGTAAGATGTTATACTTGTAAAAAGTTTGGGCATTGTTGTCAATGCGACAACAATTCTCCAATTTGTTTTCTTATGTCAATTTTGGAGCTTGCACTAACTGTCGTTTCAAGTCCCCATTTGTCTTCATGTGATTCGATTTGTGGTTCAATTTGTACGTTCTTCTAACGAGAATTAGTAATTATGCATAGTGAAGGGTTCTATTTAAGTTATGGTTACACTCTAGGAACCGAGTAGGATGTCTTAGTCACCAAAGCATTTAAGCTTATTTGTGCCAGACTCTATCGGGGTCTAAATGTCTAAAGTAACTAGGACATAGTTGGCCCTAAGATTTAAATTATTGTAAATAGTTAAAATAATTATGTTATCAATATCACAGGAAGGGTTGAGTGACTTTTATTTCCATAATCAGTTATACCTAGAAAAATCAAGGGAAACTCGATTATCTTTATCAGCATCTGACTTACAACACATCAAATTAAAAATTGATGGTAAAGTAGAATAAGGGAGGAATTATGGAGGGTCTCTAGTTAAGTCTATGCCTTTTGAAGGGTATTATAAAATCTGCGCCCAAAGTGGGACAAGAATTATAGGTCTATTGTATTAATGAAAAGCCCAAAACAAAAAATATTGAGGCTCGGAGAACCCCAGACAGACACTGCAAAAGAGTTCATGAAGGACCGCAATTTTAGTATTAATCAAACTTGAAAACTGTACAGAAGAACATGGGGCAGCAAACAATTTTATTCATAATCAAACTTACAAATTATAGAGAGGATTGTGTGGCATCATACCAGAACCATCGATTTAAAAATATAGTAACGGATTCACTATGTAACATGGAAAATTAAGCATACATAAACTAAAGAATAATGACAATAGTATTCATTCTCCGACACAATATAAATACTACGTGTAATTATCATTCATCTGCATAAATCAGTAACAAAGAATTCTCCAATGCATCTATCAGAAACCAACTGAGAATATTGTATAGATTAATTTCCATTAAACGCAGTCCAAGTACAACAATAAGAATACAATTTGTAGATGTCCAAATAAGTTCTGGAAACCCAAAAATTAAAGGGGGTGAATTTATAAGTGCAGTACTTAAAGAAATTTTAGATATTCTTCTATAGTGATCGATATTCTTTAAGCCATGTGTGAGAATGAATTCTTAACGCAAGTGTATGAAAAAATATCACTTTAGCTGCACATGAAAAACAGCCCTAACAACAAAGATGACTTTCTAACTTCTTTAGATCTTCAATAGATAGTCGAAACAAATGCAACAGAAACCCAGATCTATGCAATAAAAGTAGCTAAACAGTAAAATGAAATAAGATTTTCTCCAAATATCCAATAGACAAGACGAGATATATAAAGAATTTTATATTATGTTAACACTTTGGAAAGGAAAAAAGAATGATGTTACCAGTCCCCCTCAATGGGATGGGTTCATGGTTGTCCTCAATGCTTCATATCCAAAGTTTTCTCTCTCTCTCAATGGTGTAAAAAACCCAAGACGTGTTGAACTCTATGGGAGCTCAACAGGCAAAACAATAATAATAAGTGATCAAAGTATGACAATGATAAGAGGATCAAAGTTCGACCATGATAAAAGCATCAAAGGTAAATAATGAATGGAAAACCCTCGTATTTATAACAAAATATTGAGTTATCCTTAATAATGGTGCATAATAAAGTATTATTAACCAAAATCTAGATCTAACTACTTTGAATATTTTATTATATTTTCTTAGAGGGAAAAGGAATTTAAATTGGTTAAATCCCTTTATTTAGAAATAATATACAAATAAATGATTTATTTATCATTTCAAGGGTGGGGTTAAGGAATAAATTAATAAATAATGATTTATTTTATTATTCCTAAATGATTTAGTCAAATTTAACAAGGAATATTAATTAATTAATTATTCCTAGAGAATAATAAGATAAATAATGATTTATCTAATTATTTCTCATTAATTGGGTTAAATATGACTAGGAATATTATTTAAACAGTGGTTTAATTAATTATTCCTAGAGTAAAATCAAATAAATAATGATTTATTTAATTATTCCTCGTAGGATTTCCTGTTTGGACCAGAAATAACTTAATAAACCATGGTTTATTAAATTATTTCCTATAGTGAAAATAATTTTACTATGGTAAAATTGGTCTTACATGGTGTATTTCGATCCATCTAATTGTAAATGGTTAGATGACCAAAAATTGGTGTAACAGATTGCCCCACAACATGTGAGCGTTAGGAGCTAATCGTATGACTGAAGTACGTTGTAAGAACACAATCACTAGGCATTGAAGGGTAGTCATAGAGAGAGAGAGATACATAGATGGAGTGAAACAAGAGAGGGCAATAACCTGAGGGGGCGAGACCTACAAGTGAGATAAGTCTCCTTTAATGTTTAGGTAAATGTTCTCAATGAGGCAGGGGAGGCATACCTATGCTCACCGAGATGACAAAGTACAAAGAATAATGGTGCACCCAGTAAAATGAGACTGAGCCAGAAAGTACATGATATGCTGGCATAAAATGGGCCAGGCAAAAATATAATGGATCCCACATACATAATTCACCTGGGACAACACACAGGGCTGAATACAATAATATTTGAGTACATGAGATATAATAACAACCAGAGAAACCTTGATAAATAGGAAAGGGCTCTGAAAATATGAATGGATCATCTAAGTGATACATTCATCTTATAGGTGCTACAAGCGGTTGGAACCGAACCCATCAAATCTGTGGAGTTGCATCTAAGGCTGTAGAATAAAATGACATCATTTGGGCATGTGGGGGGCTACCTGAAGGGCCACCCCCTCATGAGGTCTGAAACATCTCACACACACCTAGGAATCACTGGATCAATCTGTTGGATCACCGAACTATCAAGTATACGAATCTTGATCATGCTGAAGTGGAGCGGATGAGAAATAACCAAGTCAAAGGGAAATTAAGAGTCCCTTTGCCTGATCTGAGGCACCGAACAAGAATGGAATCTGGAACCAAGATACACCACCCTCTAGACTTGTCTTCTAGAATGAATGTGTTGATGTCGATAGAAGGAGGTCTTCCATAGGTGAGGCAATGAGGAATCCTCAACTAAAGCATGAGATATCATAGTAGAGCGATTGATGGAGTGACACTAGGGATGATGAAGGAATGGGGGATATTGATTAGAAAATAGATGACTTCCCTTGTAAGAGCATATAAAGCATGGATGACCTAGCAACAATTGACTCGACTCCTGAGGGGTGGAGGACAGTGGGACTAGAGGCCAAAATGGGTTACGCGAGAGAGTGACAAGGCACGAATGGATGGAATATTGTAATAGGAGGCAAAGGGACTTAGGGAAAACTCCATGAATGTGATGATGACTCAACTCAGATGTTTTGATCAAGGGTAACTTGATGATGCTGCCACACAGAATAGGCCTGTTAGGGACCATAAAAACATGAGAAAAAGATGGTTACTCATGACGCAAATTGACACACGCGTCGAAAAGTATGAAGGCAAAGTTGTGCCCCAAGTAAAAGTGGCGCAAGTGCCAAATTTCAATTTTGAGAGGCGGCAAAGTGACCCTTCTTGGAAAAAAGGCTTCTGGGTGAAGTGTCAAATCACGAAAAACAAAAGGATACCCATTTTAGAGATCATTGAGAGCTTTCAAATGGTGTTGAAGGTTCGTCAAACATATCTACGGTTTGGTGCAAAATAAAAATTAAGGTTTCTCTTTTAATAAGTCGATTTCCCTCCAATTTGGTTCATTTGTTATTGGAGTTGTGGTGAACGTGGGGAGGAGAAGGCCCTAAATCTTGTAGTGATCGTAGCGGACAAAACAACCATTGGAATCGAATCCGCAACTTTCAGGTAGGTGGCCTTACTTTTCTAAATATGGCCTTATTGCTTCTTGGAAGGAAGGTTCTTGGTGAAGAATCAAGGTAAGAAAGGAATACGAGGATGCACTACTAGAGAAGGTATAGAATCGTCCCCACCCACCAAGTCAAACATAAGGACCAAGTGGTAAGTGTGGTATCACATAAAGTAAAATATTTGAATATATGGTATCAAGCATCTACGATATATGGCTCGATGGAGAGGCCAGTAGGACAAACTATCCAAGAAATTGGAGGATAATCGACCATGCCTCGATTTATGGGGTCTAGGCCAAGACTTCTGTTGATCAAATGAGAAGGTTTCGATGGGTTCCATCATGCCCCCAAGAATGTTTAACTAATGTGAACATGTTTTTAGGAGAACTGGAAAGAACTGTTCCAGAAGGACATATTTTCCATGCATTAGACATAGCATTTCGCGCTACTCCAACACGATGGTGGGAGACTCACAAAGGAAACATGGGAAACTGGGAAGAATGTGTGTGAATGATGTGATTGTTCTTTGAATGTCAAACTACTAGAATGGAAGAAGTTTATTCTAGAAAGGGTGATCTGCACAGACATTTGGCTAAATGGACTGAAGTATGGGGCGCAAAACCAAGACCGGAATGGGTGCACGTGTTCATCCATACATTGGGGAAGGTGCCTACTAATTGGTACCTGGAGACAGAGCTACATAGAGGAACAAATGAATGGTTATTCTAACCGAAAGCTTCATTTTGACATTCATCCTTGAGAGTGGGTTTGATTGCTTGGGTAATCATTGCAAGGTATTCAGGAGGTTATCTTTGATACTTCAAAGCCAAAGATGGAGCGCGCTTTGCCAGCTTGGGATGCGCAGATGAGGGATATTATCGCTTGCAGAAATCTGACAGTAGAAGAAACTGAAGAAGATCAAAGGAATATCACAATCCCTGAATCTGAGGGCCATCATGCAGTTTTTGGGCCTTCAATTACGTCATTGGATGTCACAAAGCCTCTAAAGATTCGACAAGTGAACATTGGTACAAAAGAGAAACCGAAGTTGGAAAATATTGGAGATTATTGGGATGATGACACCGTGGGAAAGGTTTATGAGTTGTTGACTGAGTATCAGGACTTGTTTCCTACAAAATTTTCTGAGTTGAAAGGGATTATTGGAAAGCTTGGGGTCATGAAGATCACTTTAAAACCTTATGCACGACCTGTGAAGAAGCGCCCATATAGATTGAACCCCAAGTATAAGCAAAAAGTGATGGAAGATTTGGAAAAAATGGTGGCTACATGCATTATGGAACCAGTGGAAGAATCTGATTGGGTGAGTCCCATGGTGGTATAGGATAAGAAGACTAAAGGAGAGAGAAGTATTTGTGTGGATCTATGCAAACTGAATGATTCATGCATACATTATCCATTCCCAACTGCATTTTCTAATGAGATCCTCAACAATGTTGGAGGACAGGAGGCTTATTCATTTACATATGGGTTCTCAAGATTCAGATCAAGATTGTGCCAGAGGATAGAAGTAAGACAACCTTTGCAATAGAATGGGGATATTTTCAGTATACAATCATGCCATTTGGGCTGAAGAATTCACCTACTATATTCTCATGCATAGTAGTAGCTGCATTCAAGGATTATATCACAAGTTCCTAGAAGTATACTTATATGATTGAATTGTCTTTGGGTTGTTAAAAATCATGTATCAAGTCTACACCTAATGTTGGATACCTATAGAAAGTATCATATCTCACTTAATTTGAAGAAATTCATATTTTGTGTGCCATTTGGGATACTGATGGGTCATATTGTCCACCATCAAGGGTTGATGGTAGATCCCGTGAAGATCGCAGTGATTATTAATCTATAAGTTCCTTTGAATGTCAAATAATTGTGCTCAATATTTTGGCATACTAGATATTATCATAAATTCATTCAGGGTTATGAGATGATCATTGTGTCCATGGAGAAATTTCTCAAGAAGGATACGACATTCTGTTGGGATGAGGAATGTCAGAAGAGCTTTGAACTGTCAAAGGAGAAGATGGTCACTGCACCCATATTGATCTTTCCTGATTGGTCAAAGGTGTTTCATGTGCATGTTGATGCCTCCTACATCGCGCTCGGAGCTATCTTAGCATAGCCAGGAACCGGAGAGATAGATCACCCTATTTCATATGCAAGTCGAAAGCTATCAACCGCAGAATAGAATTACTCAAGATATTTACTGACCACTGTGTTGGGGGGAATATCTGCAGGTGGTTGCTATTATTTCAGGAGTATGATTTTGAATTCATTGTGAAGCCTGAGAGATTGAATGTTGGGCCAGACCATCTGTCTCACATTACGAATGGAGAAGAACTAATTAGTTTGGAGGATGTTTTACCCGATGCGCAATAATTTTCTATAAAGGTGGTTAATGATAATTTCCCTGATATCATTCATTTTTTTACTATTGGACATGCGCCCAAGGAGTATACATTGGAGCAAAATAAAGAGTTGGTGGTGTGCTCAGCTGACTTTACTATCATTGTTGGACAGTTGTATAAGATAGGTGCAGATGAAGTCTTGCGAAGTTATGTCTTGGAATTTGAGATATGAACCATCTTAGTTGAAGCTCATGGAGGAGTTGTCGGAGGTCATTATCTAGGAAAAGAAACCACACAGAATATTTTGCGAGCTGGATTATGGTGGCCCACATTGCACAATAATGCATATGCACATTGTCACGCATGCGATGTATGCCAGAGGACAGGAAATCCATCGCGCAGAGATGAGATGCCCTTGCATTTACAGATGGCATTGCAAGCATTTGATAAATGGGCCATAGATTTTGTTGGACCTATTGACCCTCCAAGAAATAAGATAGGTGTGCTTTACATAATCACTGCGACAGAATATGTAACCCGTTGGGCTGAAGCTAAGCCAGTGAAGGATTGTCGTGTGGACACAGCCACGCACTTCATTTTTTAGAACGTATTGACTCGGTTTGGATTCCCTAATATTTTGATGAGTGATCAAGGTACGCACTTCATGAATGAAACCATTGAAGCTCTGACAGAATAATTTTGGATTCATCATCAGAAGAGCACTCCATATCACCCACAGGTGAATGGTGCGGTAGAAACTTTAAATAATATATTGGAGACTGTGCTCACTAATATTTGTAATGCTAACTGAAATGATTGGGATGTATGCATACCTTCAGTTCTTTACGCATATAGAACTACATGAAAGAAGCTGACAAGAAATACATCGTTCAAGATGGTATACGGGCAGGAAGATTCGATGCCTATGGAGTACACTACATTCACAAATATGGCAGAAGTGGATATTATGGAGTAACAGTTGTCGCAATTGGTCACGCTTGAAGAGGATCAATTTATTGCAAATTTCCATCAGCAAGTGCAGAAGGCGTGCGAAAAGGCATGGCATGATAAGCATATCAGATATAAGGTATTTAAGGAGGAATATTTGGTCTTGTTGTATGGCAGCAAGTTTGCGCGCCACCTAGGGAAGTTCAAGATGCATTGGCTAGGACCATATATTTTTAAGGGGATCACTGACGGAGGCGCAATGCCCCTGGCCACATTGAGCAGAGAATATCTTCCCAATTATGTCAAATGAATTCGATTGAAGCCGTACATGTATGACCCTCTCCCTACACACACAAAATGACTATATCGCCGAAGTATTGGATCTATGCAAAAGGCATGGCGGATGCACAGACAGGTGTGATGTGTGCACAGAAGCTGCGCATGAAGGTTGACTGGGTCACAGAAGTTCCAAAATATAGTTGTTGGAACAATAAATCTGGAAAAGATAGAATTATTACCATTTGGAGGAGCATCTAAATTTCATTTAATGAGGAGATTATGCCAAATTTGGATCCATTTTTTCATTTATGAAGCTACATTAATGCACAATGGACTGTTTGAGACATGCCTAAGCTATAAATATGACCGGATGGCTCTCATTAGTTCCCTTTGTTTTCTATGTTCTTTTGTTTCCTTGAGATATTTTATTTCTAGCCTCTATTTTCAGTCTAGGTTTAGTCTTAATCCGGTGTTTGAGGAGGAGTTGTGTCGAAGAGGGTTAGGACACGTTATTCCGCCAAGTATTATAGCCACCCGACCTGGAGAGGATCCTGCTGCATAGGCCACTAAGACCCCTACGTCTGCTAAGACAAAGAAGGGACAGACCTCAGGGTCTCAAAAATCCCCAAGAGAGAAGACCCCAAAGACGTGCTCCACTGCGGCTAAGCGTAAGAAGAAACCCATGGAAAAGTGACCTGAGAATATTATGGAAGAGGATGATGTGGTGGAAATTTCCCCCATCTTGTGGTTTCCGACCTATGTCACACCGCACAAAGCTTCAGTTAAGGTCCTGAAGGACCTAGACAAAGTGCAAGCATACATCAACATGCCCTTGATCCCAAAAAATTTCCCAATGGAAGGCGATATGTTTGCCAAAGTGCTGTTGTTGAAAATGGAGGATTGGGACCTTGCCGATACCAAAAAACTTCCAGAGCTCGCACCCCAGAGATATTTAGATCAAGTTTCTTATGAGGGGGGTATTGTGTGCATTGAGCCAAAGCGCTGGGTGTTGGGCCTCCATAAGGCAGGCTTGTTCAATTTGCTGTAGATCCCACATTTCAAGTGCAACCAGATCAATGACATATGCATGCATCATTTTCTCACAATTTTCCACAATGAGTGTTTGCGGCTAGGCAAGTGCATCCCCATCGATGTCACGTTGATCCATCGAATCACCGGCTTGCCTAATCAATTCGTGGACCCTATGGCCGATTTTGGAGGCAAAGGCCAAGAGAATATAGTTGCATAGAAGATTAAGAATGACTATCAGGTCACGCGCCAAAGTCGCGGGTTTGTGGTGAGTGAGATTAATGACCCAGTTGTCTGCTTTGGCACCCCCATCCTCGCATGTAAATTTATAAGGAAGTGTATACCAAAGGAAGTCCCTCCACAAGTCATTACGCTCGCTAGGAAATGTGAGAAGGGCGTACAATATAATTGGTCCCAGTATCTTTGTAGAGAATTTTTGGAGAATGTTTGTGAGGCACAATAATATAGGAAGCATTTTTACTATGTTTGGCTACTACTTCTAATAATGCTCATCAGCTGGAAGACATCAAAAGAGATGTAATTCCCGGACATTGAGCCTGAGATGTGTGAAGCCACGCGGTACACCACACTCTAGAATTCATCAACCCCCATGCATATCACTAAGAATAATATATTTTGGGTTGTGTTTGATGCTGTGATATTTCAAGCCATTCAATCCAAGTCAAAGTTGTCTCCAACCTTGTACGAGCAGTACAAGTTGATCGATAACTTTAAATAAACGCTCCACAACATCCACACAAAGGTCATCGTTGATGGCATCTGGTACGAGTTGCTCTATTTGGTGACAAAAGACAATTTAGTGCGCGTCATAGTAGAGTGGTCGCCAGATTGGGTGGAGCCACTCACCACGGAGGGTGCATCTACATCCATTCCAAATACACCTACCAAGCCTCAAACGGGTACATAGACAATAGACAAAAGCACTGGAGTAGAGGCCACGTCGACCACAACCGGAGAGACCAATGAAGGAGCCCACCCCACAGTGACTTGGGACGAGTCATCAGTTTGCATTTGGGGCCTGTTGGAGTGGGGTCCCCTGGGGTAAACTTTGGTAAAGTTTTTGTATATATTTTTGTTATGTGCACTACATGGAAGAGTCAAAGGGGCTTTGGGGCGTGTCAAAGTCCCTATTTTATGTAAATGGATTTTAAGGGAAAACTATGGGCCTCAAACCATGGTTTGATACCATATTATCTGCTCACTAAGTTGATATAAATATAGATAGATCGAGTTAAGTAAAGTAGTTAAGAATAACATGCTTATGTTGATGAAATTTTTGTAAGGAATTCAGTCTAATTTTGGGTTTCGTCAAGCTAAGCCAAAAGGGAATAAGGCTTCTCAGACTCGGGATCAGTCGAGGAGCACCTCTACCATTTTTCCACAACTGCAAAACCAACCTAGAACAAATGAGGAAAACATCGAAATTAAAGGTCTTAGGGTTGGGGTGAGATCATGGGTGTCGTAGATAAATCTGAGATTGATCTCAACCATCCACTTGTACAAACCTCGAACCAAGTGTAACCCATGTGTAGGACGTAGGGTATCACATGCCCCTGCCCAATTGGCGCTTAGTGGATGGGTGATGATTCCCAAGGTAAACGTTGCCATATTTCTAATGTCAACTTGGAATATATGCAACGAATTCAATCAAGGACTATTGTTTAATTAGGTGCGCCCTGGGGTCACAAACCCACCAGCCATTTAAACCTTAATTGATGGTATTAATAAAAATTAAATCCCTAATGTCAAGTACAATAAGGATAAGGGGGGTTCATATCATGTGAATCAATTAACAAGATCATGCATAGAACCATGTTATAAAAAAGGAGGGTGACTCCTAGTTGGTCAGGTTATCCAACTTTTGATCCATGGAGGTTTAGGTAGGAGCACTAAATCTAACAAAGGAAAAATTTTGACCAGCACCACATACAGACCTATAGTAGGTGGAGAAGAGTATGTCTCAAAGAATGGGAAGCAGAGGGTCTCCCTAACTCAAATCATTACCAGCAAATAAAATAACTAGAAAAAATAAATAAATAAATTGGGTTCGTAACACCTTTATTCTTATTCTTAGACAATACTAATAAAATATTTCAATTTGTGAGAAATCAAGTGAAGGTGGATTTGAGTTTGTGAGAAATCAAACTCTAGTATCTTTAAAAGTAAATTTGGTAATTCTTAATACCTTGAGATTGAGTATCATGTACTTGATGCAATCTAGAGAATATTTCTCATCTTGTATTAAATATGTATTGGGACATGTGTAGGTCAACATCTTAAAATTTCTAACCACACCAACAGTCGTTGAACCTGCTAGATGATCTACATAATTTCTAACCACACCACAATCCAACATTGTCATTAAACTTGTTGGACGATATGCATCATTTAAAACTACACCATTAGCTAATGGCATCACTGAAGCAACTCAAGCATATCCATTCTATCTTCCTTTAATAAAAAATCTTATTTGGAGTTTGTAACCCCTACTTCTTGTGGGGAATGAGTCAAAACAAAGTACTTTCCATGCAAACAATGAAATCCTAGATGGAATTTTCATTAACATGAGTCTGGAATTTATCTGTCAATTTCCTTGACATCAGTCTGACAGTTTGAAACTCCAATATCAATTCCTGATTAGAATTATTATTATATATATCATGAATTAGTGTATTATATTAGATTTTATTTGATTCCATTATCACTTTGTTATAAAATTTTATTATGGTTAGCTACAAAATGGGCAATGTAAAGCATTTGAAAATGTGTATATACCATGCAATGTAAATATTAAGTTCTTTGGATGAAACTACATGGACTGTGGTGATTCCAGCTCTTTATTTTTCAGAGTATAAATCAATGTGACCATGCCATCTCCTTATTTTTATATCGATAATTTAATGTAAATATATACCATAAAACATGTAGTAATATAAATAAATAAATAAAATGAATTTAATGAAATGAATTACAACTTCATTAAATTGAACTTATAGTTGATGAAAGAGTAAATAGGGTTATTTTTGTTGCCAGCAAAGTGCCTAATGCAACAAGGAGAAGAGAATGCATGGTAATGTGCGAATTATTTCATATGCCTAGGGGGATTACCTCTAATAACATTTCTCACAAACTCCATCCCTAGTCAAAATTTCTACTAAGTTGTACTTGTGTGGCTGGTAAAATATCATAAATCAATCAATACATTGACTCATAAATATGATGGCCAGACATGGTGGACGTATCCAATGTTTTGTGCCTCATTTTAGATGGAGAAAAAAAAGGTAATAACACATATAATCCTTATTGTCGCAGTTTAAAGAGAAATTTCTTCTGAACTTGGCATGTTTTACCTAGGAAATCTTCATCACTAATATATTTTTTAGTTGCTGGAAGAAACATGTGCTAGGAAATATATTTTCTTTCTATTTTAAATGAAGTGAATCTCAGGATGAAGTTATGCCACTAAGGAGTATTATACAATATTTGTGTGCCTTATTGAGATTTCCTTTTTCATGTAGTGTTTGAATTTTTCATGTAGTGTTAAACTGAGGATATTTAGTGACTAAGCAAAAGCTTAGCACTTCATTAGCAATAGTTATAGAGGAAAGTTCATATATGTATAAAAGAGAAATAATATGCAAATATGGATTGGATTACCATTAACTATAAAAAGCATGCATTTTATGAAATCTAGGTACATTATTAAGTTTTGGGGATGTAGAATATTGAACTACAAACTTGATGATTTTAGTTATATCATTATTGAGTAGTAAGTGCTACATGTATTCTTAATAGTTTAGTTTCCTCATTGAATCTAGTTTTAAAATCAAGGATTTATGAAAATGTTATCAGTAAGATGAATATTAAATATAAATATTACTAAATCGATGTTATATTTATTGTTATAATAATTTAAACAATTTCTAACAAATTAAAAAATCATATTAAAAATAAACTACATAATTTAATTTTTTTATAATTTTTCTATATTTGTAAGTTTTTCCATAACTTTTCAACCCATTTAGATGCAAAATCTCTTATTTAGTTTAAAAGGTATATTTAAAAACCTATTATTTACAATTTTTATTTGGTTAAATTGTGTTATATTTTTCCTCTGGCAAAGTATAGAGTGTTTAAATAGACAAATTATTTTAAATACATTTTTTATTTTTTAAAATTTTAATAATATTTTTAAGTGCATAAGCTTGAAAAAAAAATCATATTAACTTTTTTATAAATTCATCTGAATATTATTTTAAAGAAAGTATGTGTTACTTCATCCGCGCATGTATTCCCCTGCACACCGTTTTTCCCACATTTCCCCTTTTTCACATACATCTCCAACTCCTTCGACCCATTTTTCCACAACTACTTCCCCACTTGCATTTTCTAATTAATTAGAAAAGTAAAAGCCATAGCCATTTCAATACTAAGAACTTCATAATTTGATTTTCTCTCTATATTATATTTCTGTTTTGTTAATTAGAGGACCAATTTTCTATTTTTTTATTTTAAAAAAAATACATATTTCTCTAAATTTCCAAATTATTATATTTTTATTTTTTTAATATAAAAAATATTTTTTATTTCTCTAAGATGTATTTATACAAAATTTTATTTTCATATAATTATAATATTATGTGGTCAGTATTGAATTGACACCGGGATAAGTTAAAAATAGTTTAAGGAAGATGAATTTTTTAAAATTTGTGATTTTAATAAACGTTGCCACTAATTCTAAGATATCATTCATATAATTGTACAATCTACTTTACAATAACCTCTTGCATTGGCTGCTACATATTTCTATATGTTTTCCACATAAAAAGATAGACAAGTGATGAATCCAAAAATAAATTAAAAACAACCGTCCCAAATTAAATGTCTAAATGTACGAACTTTTAAGTTTTCCATTCCAAATTCTAATTATTGGCAGCAACTTGGTTCTCATTTTGATTTTTGGATCTAAAATGAGGAAAGTTGAAGAAATCTGATTATAGGTGCATTATTTCCAACACAAATAATAGCTCTTTTTTCAAAGGGCTCCATCATAACATGTGAACACAAGGGTATTTCATCAGCTTGCACCGGGTGACCCATTTGCTTACAACTATCACAACGGTTAACATTCCATTTGGCATCCTTAAAAGGAGAAGGCAAAAATTAACCAATAGGAAGGATTTTGTATGTTTTTTGGTTTTATGCAAAATGGGCCCCGCAAGGTTCATCGTGGGTTGCTTTTAGAATATCAATGCATATTCCTCTCTTACACATCTGCAAATAATCAAGTCAAGTCCAGTGTAAAAGAGTTATCCTTGAATCCAGGAATATGAAATATTGTTTCTCACAATCCTCTACTTTTCTCTAGTAGATAGGTAAGGTGGTGTCTTCCATGTAACAAGATAATTTTCTATATTTTCAAACCATAATGAATTAGTTGGCACAACAAATAAATGTTCATTGGGAAATGAATCATCTACAGGAACTGCTTGACCTGGATTATCTAATATAGAAATATAATCATCTAGAACATTAGATTTTACAATCCTATCAATAATTGTAATGTCAAATTATTGTAATAATAATAACCACCTCGTAACCCTACCACTATTCACATATTTATTTTATAAATACTTAATTACAGACTGATTACTATGAACAAATACTTCATAGCATGTTATGTAGTGTCTGAATTTAGTAATAGAAAAAACTACACCTAAAAATTTATTCTCTATTACTGTGTAATTTAACTTAGCAAGTGATATTTTTTTATGGTGAAATATATAGCATAAGATAATTGGTTTTCTTCCTGACCTAAGGTTTTGCCAACAATAATATCTAAAGCATTAGAGAATATTTGGAAAGGAAGGGACCAATTAGGTCCCCTAAATACTATTGCTTGAATAAGTTCTCCTTTAATTATTTAAAGGTGTGTTGGCAAGCATTAGTCCAGGATAAATCGGTGTCTTTAGCTAATAATCAAAAAAGAGGATGAGTTATCCTAGAAAAATGTCCAATGAATCTCCTATAATATCCCGCATGACCAAGAAAACGCCTCACTTCCTTTAGATATTTAGGTATTGGTAGGTGGATAATCATTTCAACCTTTGCAGGGTCCACATGTATTCCCTCACTAAAGATGAGGTGTCCAAGGGTTACCCCTAGTTTACACATGAATTTACACGTTTTTATTGCTCAAATAAAAGAAAGCCTCCTGACACCTATCTAGCACTTTATTTAAATTCTGAAGGGATTATGAAAAGGAATCACCAAAGATGGAAAATTTTTCCATGTAAACTTCTGCACACTCTAGATCAACAAAGATAGCTAGAACAACCTGTTGAAAGGTAGCAAGGACATTACACAACCCAAAGGGAAGCACCTAGTAAGTGAATGTTCTCCATGGATAAGTAAAAGTAGTATTTTTCTCATGTTCAGGTGCAATCCATATCTGGTTTCACAAACTAAACCCATCTAGAAAAGAAAAGTATTTTTTTCCCGCTAGGGAATCCAACACCTGGTCGATAAAGGGGAGTGGGAAGCAATATTAGAGAGTAGATTTATTTAATTCGTGGTAATCAAAATAGATCTGACATCTCCCTTTTTCCTTATGACAAATACTAATGGAGGGACCCATCGACTATCAGAAATTGGGTAGATAAATCTTGAATCTGGGAGTTTCTGAACTTCCTCTTTTACTATATCCCGAAGTGTAGGCTTCATTCACCTTTATGGTTGTTGGATAGGTTGATCCCCTTCCTATAAATAAATATAATGAGTACATATATCAGGAGGGATGCTCTTCATGACCTCGTAGCTCCAGTAAAAATCATCAAGATGGTCTCATGTCATATCAATCAGTTACTCTCGTTGAGATGGTTTTATTTTAGGATCAATATGAAAATATTTTCCTAGACTCACCTTAACAAGTGACAGCATCGGGTTTGTGAGTATCTATGGTAGTTACCAAGCCTTGTAGAGGTGACAATATTTGCAAATCACAATTCTTTTGAAAACTTGGACTAAACACATGATGAAACAATGCAAAATTCTACATAGTGTCAGAGTTTACAAGTAAATCATGAGTCTAAATTTCCTCAGTATTATCCATATATGTATGTATCTGATCTATAACGAAGAGAGATTGAGTCTTATCATCACAACTACTATCGTCTAACCACATAGTATCTTGGAGCTCCTTATGGATATAGCAAGGGGGTAGACGGTGAACTTATTCCTAGGGTCCCCATGTGAAATGAACATGTCACTAAAGCAGCATATGATATATCCATCAGCCATGGAAATCCATGGTCATCCTAGAATCAAAGGATGTCCCTCGATTATATTCTTAGGTTGTGAGACAATAAAGTCTTTGGGTATTCCTATGAATCAATCGATATGATCACATCATCCAATACTCCCTCTGACTTGATTTTAGATCGATCAACCAATTCTGAGACAATTGGAGTAGGACGAATGTGATTCATCCTAAGTTTCTCCATGGTTCTCCTGGTCATAAAATTAATAGCCACTCCAAGGTCAATCAAGGCATTAGGAACTAGGATGGCACCTATCTAGATGAATACGAGTGGGTTTCTAGTGTTTATATATTTATCAACATAATTATCCCCTATCATCAACTCATTCGCCTTACCAACAAATTGGATAGTGTGGGATTCAAATATTTTCCTATCTAGCTTCTTAAAACAATGTTCCCATATGGTTTTTGCATAAATTAGAATCTCTTTTAAATCCTGCAGCATAGGAATTTTTATACAAATGTTCGTTGGCTCTAAATTTAGGTCAAACTCAAGATTAGGACCAACTTTCTCCAAATACAACCTCTCTAGATAAGTGGGTTGGTTTAAAGAAGGTAAATATTTTGAATTTATAGGGGCAAGTTGTTGGGTAGCATCATTTTTTGAATTTTCATGATTCTCCTCCTCATGTTTATCCTCGATGATAATTATTGCCCATTTTTATTTTTATTTTATTTTTTTATTAATTTGGATCTACAACCCTTACCAGTCACATTTGTAGGTCATGGACCCTAATTAACATAGTTTAATAAGTTGGGAAAAGGTGTGGCTTAGTAGGAAGAATCATTTTTACTGTCTTATCATTCGGGTTGGGAACTGGTTATGCTAGTAACTAAGGTGGCCTAAATGGTGGAGGTAATGGTAAATGGGGTGGCATAGGTTGTGTATGTTGAGTAAGAGTAGTTGACAATGAAGGTTGAGTTTATTGGTAAGATGTATACGGTTCAAGTTATGATTGATGAGATGGAATAGGGTAAGTTAAATCAGGCTATGGAGGCCATATCCAACCTTGTTTCCAAGGAGGAGACTGGCCAACCTATGGAGCATACCCTCAAACCTATGGAGGATACCCTTGTTGCCATTGTGGAGAATAATTTTAGTTTTAATAATATTTTTTTGGTGGACCATTAAAATCAGGAAAATAAGGTGTAGGTTCAGGATGCATACATGTACTTCCCTTCTGCCACAGTTTTTGCACTCCCATAGCATGCATTGGTTTAGGTGTTGAATGCACTTCTCCAGAAAATACTTCCAACCTAGGTATAGAGGGACATTGCTCCATAGAATGGTTACCCACACAAATCACAAAATTCTTAGCAACATGGATATATACAAGACATTCACGTATAAGATTCTTTTTTCCACATTTTGAACAAAAAATAGACAATGCAGCTTCTTCTTATTCTAATTTTATTTGAATTTCGAAAGTATCTTGTTGCATACTAAGTTTGTTTAATATTTTAGTTCTCATATTGTCTATTATATGTTTAAGTTTCATTAACCTAGCATTGGTTTATCCAGATTTTATATTCCTAAAAGAATTGCCTCTAATTCCCTTACTGGATATGGATTGATTTCATGAATATTTCCTACATAAATCACAAATATTCTCAAACGTCAATTGAAAAATATCTCTCTACCCTAATAAATTCGAAGTGTTCATTGATTCATCCAAAATCACATGCAAAAATAAGGTCTTGATGGTACTAGGATCTAATCTATGCTTGTATATTTAGATAATATATAGGAACCTCTCGAGATATTCCTTTAAACTCTCAACCTCTTATCGTGTGATTTTAACAATTTCATCCTACATTTCACAAGTTTTGAAACACTTCTCATACTTACCCCAAAAAAAATTCTTAATCTGATCCCAGGTGCATATATTGTTTCCTCCTAGCCCCATAAACTAGCACATGGCTAAGTCTTTAAGGGTAGCGGGGAACAATTTTAGCTTTTTGGCACCTAAAGAATATTCATATCTTCTACATATTATATCATACTAAAAAAAAAAAATCATCAGGGTATTCATGTATCTTACCATAGAAGCGACGGAGTATTGATGGTGGAATATTCTTCATTTTCACAATTCCATCTAGATATACAATTGGGAATCCAAAGGTGAGTTCCCCCTCATCATTCTACACATTATTTTCTTCGACCCCTTCACTAGTACCATATTCATGATCTGCCATCTTCTTTCCTCCAAACAAAATATTCCATGTGATATGTGAAGTTTTACTATGTTCTAAATTCGATCCCTCATATGCAAAAATCACCTTCTTCCCTCCCACTGGTTGAGATACTCCTGAACCATTGTTTCCAGAGTCCAAATATAAGGTATATGCTTCATTTTCTTGTGTGTATCTAGATTATTTACTTGCAGCAAGCCCAATATGAGAAATATTTTTTTTCAAATCATCAATCCTACCTTTACCCTTCCTATGATTGGGACCTCTACCCCTCTTATTCATTCATGTTTAACAAGAGAAAAACCAAAACCAAATAAACCATGAAAAATACTTTTTGGACTATAAAATTCAAATCAAATCAATGTTGCATCTATTTCAAAAAAATTATACCTACAGCAATCCCCTTAATAACAAAACTTACCCTCCTAAAATAAATATAAATAGAAGTACATTTGCTAAGAAAATAAAATAGAACTCACCTCTACTACTAAGAAATAAATCAATTAGAAATTTACCAGAATCTCTCCTAGCGCCTCCCTGACAACGACACCAAAATGTTGGTTGTAGTATTTGAATGTGCCAATGGCCCAACACTTAATTTCATATGGGGCTTGTAAGCTTAGAGGCACAGCACTGTAAATGCCAAAATATCCATGTAATCCTGCAAAGCCACTCCTTACTCTAAACTATGCATTAGCAATCTTCTAAGTTCTTGGAAACAGTACATAAAACTCCCAATTCAATTCCTGCACTAAGCCTGGAAACTTTATTAAAAAAAACTAGCAAGTAATCAACTAGGATTTTGTTCACTTCACTCTTTAACCCACTGAACAAATGAAACTAACAGAATTTCTAAATGAAACAAATTTCTCAAAGAAACACACACAATCCCTAGAAAATCTTGAATTGATTCCAAACAGGTGTCTCAAAATCAAATCGATCACTATTGAGATTCATGCATTGTTCTCTACTCTATTCTGTGCACATAATAGAAAAGTAAAAGTGTGGCTTCAACTTATCTCTAGTGTATTAATCAATATAATCAATTGTTGCAAACATCTACTGTGCACATGGAATAAATAATCACACTTTTTCTTATCTCTTCTTCAAACTTGGAAAGGAACTCAAACAATAAATTTGGAAAACTTTTTTTCTAATGCAAGAAGCTCACAAGAAAGAATAAACTCTACATATCTGAGAATAAAAAATAATATTTATCAATCAATAATGAAAAAAAATCTTCATATAGCAAAACTACTCCCAAAAGGCTTTCTTACACTCAACCACTATCTGTACAAGTGTTTACTCTACACATATACCAATCGCTTGTCTAAACATATAAACTCTAGGAATTGAAACAAAAAATGAGCAATACTTAGAGTTAAATCACTCAAATCCAAATATGTTCACTATGAATGATATTGTTACAAATCAACAATGATCTGGCACTTATGTTATGCAAATAGAGGTTTTAATAGCTCATTATAGATCAACAAGGAATATAGGGGTTATTTTTAAGAATGTACTTCAAATATAACAAAGAAAGATCGATATTCAATCTATTGTGAACCAAAAAGATTGCAAGCTCTGTTATTACACACTAAATATTGCATACATAACATGATTTGTTATTGAATTGACATAGGGTTTTAGTAGCTTTAAATCTACTACGTTCACATAAAGTCGTGATATTTTAAGGAAATCAAGATGCCTCATATCTTAAGTCTATAATTACTTACAAAATTTAGATGAGATCCTATTTAATATTAATAATAAACCAATGTGACTCTTATAACATTTTAAATCTAAGATCTGCCAATACCTAGAATGAAAACTCGCATTAAATCTCTATTTACATCGAGCATATACAAAATATAACTGAGTGAGATATATGATTTGAGCAACCCAATTTATATGGAAGAAACAAATCATCCTAAGAGAAAGATAACCTTGACACGGGTCACACTTGCTAGAATCAAGGGATAACGACCAAGGTGAGGAACTAGGAACAAACCTCCAAAAATTTGTAATGGTCATGTTCAATTGGATTATGATGGATTTAGAAACCATGTCTTCTTCCTTGGAAGCTTCCTGTCCATGAAATATAGTATCCCAAGGAATCGTTCTCCAAATCCACTTTCATGCATGTTTATTAAGAAAAAAAATCCATTGATGAGTTAGCTAAAACACCTATAGAATCACATGAAGTATGTATATCCTAAGAAGGCATCAAGGGAGGTTTCATTCTCCCCCCATATAGGAATATAAAAATCTCAAATTACAGAGTTTGACAGCATCATTTAAAATAGATGGATAAATTTTTATAGAAATAATTTTCCTGCAACTGAAGAAGGATGATTTATTTTCTACCTAACCATAGGCTCAACTATTCCTAACTCTTTATACATAAAGTTCCCATTTCCATAACTATTTATTATCTATAAGGATTATTTTTATTCAATTATTCAACTCTTCTTAATCGATTGTATTCATATCTCACTGGTCACCAAATTTCTCATTCTCATAACCAATTATTAGATCCAAATCTTACCTTATTTTACAGCTATTTTTTTCTACTTGATAGGTATTTGGAATCCTAAGACAAACTTTCTCATTTTCTTAAGACCCAAAATTGCACATTGACATATTGTACACTAAATCCCTAAGCATGGTAATATCAAGTACTAAAATATAGTTAAAAAGGATGGATCATAGGTGCACATTCACATATTACAATCCATCAATCTGCTAACTAATTCTCTCATTCGATGGATTGTAGTTACAACCAAATAGGTACCTATCATACTTGCCTTCTTCGAGCGTGGGAATTTTAGGTAGAGTGGAGGAAATTCGTAGATCTAGTACATCTAATAGATAAACATCATCAAATAGAGGTGAGAATATCAAAAGAAAATTTTGTAGATGCATGGAATTTTTTCTTGCTGAAGCGAGGTCATGTTCTTATGATATTGAGAGCATAAACAAAATTGAGATTCCCTTGAGGTACAAACATATGGTGAAATGATGGGTACGCAAGGACCTCCCTCCAATAAACATTGATTTTTTTCTCAACGAGAGGATATATCTCATTGGTCCATCATCGCTACATGGTTTGGGGATATTTTCCATGGATGGCATAAACGTTTGTTACAATGGATTAACTAAATTGATGAAGTATGTCAGACCCTATTGATGGGCCTCAAAAACAAGTATAATTTAAGACACATCTAACCATCTTTACACATATTTAACCTTTCCTTTGGCACTTGATAATGTATTTTTCAACTTCAATATGTTCTTAGGAGGGTTAAGAGATAATTGTTATATCGTTTGTGCCTAATGCATTAAATGTGTAGGATATTGAGGATAAATTATGCAAATTAAGCAAAAGTCTAGCAAGAGAAAATTATGGGGCTTGTTCCCTACTGAAGGCTAATCACAACTTGGCTAGATCAAGGACGTTTACTACCTCCCTATATTTGTGAGGACATCAAGGAACCAAATCCACATTTTTAGGGATTTTGGAGGGAATTTGTCCTCCCTTTAAAGAGGATAGCCCTCAAGCACTTTTTATATAAATAATGGGCCTTAGCAGCACAATAAGGATTCAAAACTCTAGAGGAGGATATTCAACATTATAGAAAGACATGGTGCATGTTATTTCAGTTTGTCATGTTCCATGTATGAGTACAATTGTGGGTTAATGAAAAGCACTCTTTTGTTCTCAATCTGATTTTTTCTAAGGGGCATAAATCTTCTTGGGTTAGGGCCCAACCCAGGTGCTCAATCCCCCTTATTGTACATTTACTTTCCATTCATCTAGATTAGTCATGTTTTTCTACAAATCATGTCTCTAAAAAAGTATTGTCTTTACAAGGTTTATGAATAATCTTATTTATAAGTTTGGTTATGTGTTTTATTGTATTGAACACAGAAATATTTTCTTTCATGCAATAGTAGTATTTATTTAAAATTCAATATATCAATTCCATTGTTGTTTTATTTCTTGCAATTATTAATTTATCAATCTTCTATGCTCTTTTGCTTTCACTATTTAACCATGCATTTTTCTTTTCGATGAGTAGTGTTTGTTTGCATTATGGACAATGTATTGTCCTTGATGGAAACCTACTTAATAAAGAGGTGCTTTATGTCAACATTGATGAATGTGGAACTAATCCATTTCAGTACAAACGCTACAGAGGATATGGACAGAGAATTGAAAATTCAATGATAGTTGGATGACAAAAGTAAAGTTTGAGAAAGTATATGTGGTTCTTGTGAATAAGAGCTGCATACATACACAGGTCCTTTGGTTGAAAGTAGTGTACATAATCTAAACCATGGTAATATAGATACCAAGGGCCATTACCATGGTATTGGCCCACAGTAATGGTTGCGGCAACGTTTATTTGATCTCGTAAAAGAATACAAATGACATTACCAAGGGATTTATCTAATGTATTGGTTGAGGCTAAGGTTATATAAGGAGATGGAGAACAAGGTGTTAAGTGTGAAACTAATGGGTCATGCATGTGTAAATTGATATGAAACAAGTGTGCACTAGGGAGCATGGTGATGGCTCATATATGATAGATCTGAAATGAATACACATTGCTTGATTTTTTTATGTTTTTAGCTAATAATGATAGAACTATGATTATGGTATGATCTGCATAATGATGTATGATTGTAACAATATGTGTGTTGATATTTGGGTTTAAAAAATGTTGTATTATTCATTGAAGCTATATTTTACTGATTTAATATTTGTACATTGGTTTTATTTTGAATGGTCGCGTACATATGTGGATCTGTCTTTGTAGGGTCGTGTATATATTTTTAGATATAGTATGTTGAGATATGTACACAAGTGTTATGCATGGTATCCGCGTACATATGTGGATATGTTTCATGGATGTTGCATATATATTATAAGGTTTATAGTGTGGTTTGATGATGACATTTTATGATTTCTATTTGTTGATGTCTATAATGTCTCTATCTTGATGATCTTTATCTGACAGTGTTGATTGAGTTGAGTGTGGAATGGAATATTGATTAGTAATCATGCTACAGTGTGGTGATCTGTGATTGGTTCAATGATCTATGTATGGTTCAGTGCTTTATTTTCTGTTATACTGATTCAATGACTTAGTGTTCAATATTTTGAAATTTGTACGCGGGTGTGATATAGAGGAAGTGTGTATATACACGAGTATTCTTTTGAGTAGTAGTGTGTACGTTTTGATGTATGTCTGATCAGGGTTTGCAGTGACATCACTTTGTTTCTGTGATGGTGAAAAGTGTATAATGAATGGTTGTGCATTGGTATGATGTCGTCATAATGATATCTGTTATATATTGGTTTGATCTAGTTGCAATGGTTCATTATGATTCAGTGTAATGATTGGTTTGTTTATGTTTCATTCATGCAGTTGGTTCAGTGATTGTTTTTCAGATTCAATATTTAGTTTTGTATTCAGCATATTGTTGGGTGTGGGGATAGTTGAAAATATGATGAAAGGTGGCCTACAGGATTGTTGTTGGTTTGAGTCAGGGGGATCCAGTATGAAATATTATGAAACATAGTCCACAACAGGCGCTAAGGGTTGGAGCCTTCAGTAAGGGAGTTGGAGCTTCCTTCCAGTGGTAGCGCGTAAACTTATTTAGGGGGTAGGTTCTCCCTTCCAGTAAGAGCCAGTAAACAAGATCAGGGGGTTGTAGCTCCCTTCCAGTGGATATTGGAAAACGAGTGGAGTTTGTAGCCTCCTGTAGGTGGGTTTTTGCATGCTAGTAAGAGTCTACGCAAGTACAATATTTAATGAATCTTTCTTTATAATAAAATAAGAATACAAATATGATGGTAGTGGTGGTTTTCTCCCACATTGGTTTTCCACCTAAAATCCTAGTGTTCTATATGTTTTTCTCATATGTTGTGCTTTATTTACTCCATATTTCATACTGAATGGTTAATGAATGAATAATCAAATGGTTAAGAAAACTCATTGATGGAAGATATGATAAATTAAGTAATATGGATATATGTTGTTTTCATTTATTATAATTTCATACATATGTTGGTTGCATGAAGAAAAATAGTGTATAGAATTCATAATAATAATTGAAAATTTAAATTGAGTTAAAATTATTGATTCACACACCCCCCCCCCCCCCCCCCCCGGCCCTCTTAGTAATTTTCCCAACAATTGGTATCAGAGCAGATCACTCCAGCATAAGCTTAATCTCTTGAGAGTGGATCACGGATAATGGGAAAGAAACAAAATAAGAAGGCAGCTCAAAGGAAGAAGTCAGATCAAGAAATTTATTGCAAAGAAAGAAATAAATCAGATACAGCGATGGTTATAGATGTCAACAAATATTCAGGTACAAGAACACCCTGCATTTTTTTTATCAGGAATGAAGAAGATAGTGAAGATAATGATGACGAATTATAAAGTACTGGTTTTTTTTAATTGTAGACATGATGAAAATAAATCAGATTCAAAACTAATGGCCCTAGAAGCAAAAATTAAAAGGCTTGCAAATGAAAATAGAGAGCAGCAAAAGGTACTGCAACAATTTGATGAAAAGGAGTATGTCTACAGAGAATAAATTTTCACATTAAAAACCCAGTTGAAAGAAGGAAATAAAATTGAAGGAATGAAAAATAAGTATAAGGAAAGGGAATATTAGTGTCAAAGGTTGGGAGATACTAGAGTTGAAAAAGAGGTTGAGGTAAGGATTCTAGAAGGTAAGCTAGAAGAAAAGGATAAGCGATTGAGATTTCAAGATAGTACTAAGATTATGGATAAAATTATTAGTATTCAAAGATATCCTGCCATTAAATCTATCCTTGGATTTCATGAAACTATTAAAGGATAATCTAGTTCATATGCTTGTGCAAAGAACCTTAAGGAAAACAATGCAAAACCTAAAATTCTTGATAAAGAGATAAGAATTCAAAAACAAAAGAAATAAAATATTCAAAGGAAATCATTTGCTCCTAACTATAAAGTATCCATCGATACTCTCCTCTCCACAATGATGTTGAATGTTTTATTTTTCATAACTTTGGACACTTTGCAGCCAATTGCAGAAGCAGATTCATGGGAAGATCATCAGCTCCCAGGTACTTAGGTTTCCTTAAGGGATATTGTTTTACTTGCAACATATTTGGTCACAAAGAAACTAATTGCAATGGGAGGAATACGAAATAGAAATACTATGATTCCTATGGTTTTCTTTCTAGTCATGTAAGATGTTATACTTGTAAAATGTTTGGGCATTGTTGTCACTGCGACAACGACCATCCAATTTGTTTTCTTATGTTAATTTTGGAGCCTACACTAACTGGTGTTTCAATCCCCCATGTGCTTTCATGTGGTTCGATTTTTCATTTGTGTTTTTTTTTATAATATCGTATCATCCTAAGTCAGTGTGTCTCAAGCGTCGTCACTTGACCATTAAAATTGTTTGAGTTAGAAAGTTTAAGGTTAGGTGAACTTGCAGTATTTCTTGACTTGGAAACTTTCCTTATTTCCATGCACACACTCAAAAATTCATACAAAAGTGAAAAAAATCAAACAAAAAGCAAGAAAATATCTCACAAAATCCAAAAGCACACTTTGAGTTGACGAAGGAATTCTCTTGAGGTGAGTGCACTCCTTCGAGATGAAGTGTTCCCTACTTAAAAAAATCCATTCAAGTTGAGCAAGTGCACCCTACCTAGGCATACTCTTTTTTTTCAAAGACATGTGCCCTATTCATTTACATGCATGAGCCATCTTATTGCATAAGGGTGCACTCCTAGAAAATAGGAGTCCCCTTAACTCCTATAAAATAACCCTTTCATGTGACAATAACTGGCACTCATGCACGAATCATTTTTGCATGTTAATTTCTTTAAATAAACTCAGCTGATCACTCTTTCCATAACCATTTCATATGAGTTGAGTGCATAGGTGGGAAATCAAGAAGTCCTTCATCAACCAGTGTTGCAAGTAAGTTTTCATGCTCAATATTTTCATTGTTTTTCATAATTTATCTATCAAATATTGGTTTTCTTGTTGTCGATCACTTTTTTTGCAGTTTTTTTGCTGGTGTTCTTACTGAATATTCATCTTGCAAGTGTTAATCAACTATTTCGTGCAATAAACTCTTCACATTCTTGAAACCCTTCATCTTCCACCATGCATACGATAGAAACTATAAAGCCTGACAGGTCCATCTCTTTCTCATATTAGCATCGAATCCTTTTGATTGAACCTATTTCTGAGCTCTTTATAGGAAGAGCGCACTTCCTAAGCTTGAAGTTCCTTCAGCCTCAAAAAATATTCCCTGTGTGTTCTTCCTAAGCGCATGAGCGCATCATGAAGGCACAAATAATTTCCCTTTGACCCTTTGGAGTGCTACAATGCGCCCTATTTTCCTTAGAGCGCATGAGTGCATCATAAAGGCATGAAGCCTCATCATTCAACCCTTCAGCATGTGACAGTGTGCCCTCCTTTTCCTTGAGAGAATAGGTGCACTCTGAAGACCCAAAGCTTTGTTTCCCTCATCCTTCGTCCCTTCGAAGTGTGACAGTGAACTCCCCTTATCTCCTTGAGCGCATGAGCGTGCAAGGAAGACCTTAAGGAAATTTCTCCCACCCCTTTGATCCTTCAAGATTCGACAGTGCGCCCTAGTTGATTTTTTCATCTTTATTGAGTGCATGAGCACACTACAAAGCCTCGAATGACCATGCATGCCCCCTTCATGCTTCAAAAGTGCACCCTCCTATTTTGCATGTGTATTTTTTCTTACACGCAAGTTATTTTATTCTGGCATTCATAATTTTTCATGATCTATCATCTTTGATGGCTCTTTGAACGTTATCTATCAGTTTTGTTGCATATTTAGTTGTTTTAAGTTTATCTTGTCGTTATAAGTGTGATTCCACAAAAAGGTGATTTTTCTACAAGTGTTGCCATCGTGTCATGATTTGTTGCAGACATGTCGCCTCATAAAGTAGTCTCTAAAGAAATTTTTGAAGCAAGCATTGATAAGCCCATCAAAACTGAAAATCCAAATATTCCTATATATGTAGACACTCGATGTTTTATTGAAAAAACTACAGAGTCACATGGAGAAATATCTACAACACATTCATGTAGGAGAAGTTTCTTGAGGACTTAGAAGATGTGCATGCGTACATCAACATTAATAAGTCTAGATACACAAGATCACATGCAGATTCTTGGTCGTTCCATGTGCAGAAGCTATTTAATGGATCATCCCACACATGGATGACTCTCACCTTGTTCTTTGTAGTGAGAGTGGTAGCCAGGTTTCCACCTATTATGGTGAGGATATGCAGGCATACTATAATTTTTTCAAGCCTAATGAAAATGAAAATGATAAATTTTACACGAGATTGGCTACCCTCAACACAGGAAATGTTATCAAATCATGGTGTTGAGAGCCTGCCAAATTTCTCCATCGCCCATCTGCAGTGTATCTAAAGAATATTCTCAGAGACGTATATCAATATTTGATGTCTATGTATTTTTGGATGTTTAAGCACAAGAACACTAAGGTGTTCCCAGATAATTGGATATATATTCTCAATATAGTGGTGACACGTGGAAAATATTTTAGTTGGGAATATATATTATCATATTAATTGTAGCATCAGGTGGGGCAAGCTAAAGCATGGTTGCATTGATTACTAGAATTTTTGCAATGGTGTGTTGTGGTTGTTGTATTTTCATATTTTCCCCATTTTTTCTTCTTCTTCCCCTCCTTAGAAGCATCATGTTTCTCCTTCTTCTTCGATCCACTTGATTGTGCTTTCTTCAAGCCTATGTTCTCCAGGTATCGTGCTTGTACGCAAGCCTCGTCCATCAATTTGGGCTTGAACATCATCACTTGCTCATACAGATGGTGGTGCAGACCCCCCAAATACTTAATTATTACATCTAGGTTCTTTGGAGTGATACTCAACATTATATCCATATTTTTTAATTTTGTGGTGTACTCTTGCATGCTTTGGCCCGGTTTTTTCCTGAAGTAGTGCCACGAGATCCACTGGTCCTCTTTGTACCCAATGCGATAAAATTGTGACTCAACAAGGATTTTGACGTCCTCCCACTTAATCACTATAGTTTCTCCCTACAACCTCAGGGTCTCTATATGGCACTCCCACCAAGTCAGTGCATGACCCTCTAATTTTAGTCATGCAAATGAGATATTTTTTCCATTGTCAATTTGATGGACGTTGAAATAAACTTCTAGTTGCTACAACCATTGATCCAACTTCATAGTGTTAATCTTGTCATGGTATGGCTTGATATTGACTTTTGATTCCATTTTAAACAAGGACCATGATTGGTTCATAACACTAGAACTAGGTTTATGTTTTCTAAGTTCTTAGTTCTTTATTTTGTTGGTTATTTGTTTCTTCCTGATCTCCCAATCCCCCTTTTTATTCTGCATTTGAACCCCCATCTTCTCCAAATATCCAAATCTTATTTCTTAAGGCTACCATGAGAAGTTTTACATTGTGATTTATAACTATGAATTGTTGTTATAGTTTCAAAAACCTCACCTCTGCAAGATCACAACGATCGTTTACATATTCGTCTACTGTGATTAGGGTTTTACGATTTTTAGCCCATTCGATCTAGATCCCCTGCGATCTCCAAAAAATACCCAAAGAAACCTCCTCTGATACAAATATGATCCATAAAATGCCGCGGATATTCTACTGTATATTTCATCACAACATATCTAATAATATTATATTGAAAGTATGAAATTCTACATTATTACATTTTTATTAAATTTCAAGATATGTAGATTTTATAGTAATTAGTGCATGCATGCAAATGGAAATTATGTATAAAATAGAGAACGATAAAATAAATATCACACACACGCACAAGACAAAAAATATTCCTTGAGAAACCCTTTCGAGAGAAAACCCGGCTGGCCCGATAAGGTCGCTTCGCTCTCTTTCTTTGTCTAGAAATATGAGTGCAGGTACAAAAAAAATAAATCATGTGGCTCATGGGCTGCTATAGTGCACAAATCCTCTCTATGTGTTCTACTCTTATCCCTTTTTTCTATATTTTTTCAGCTAAGGAACAAATTCTCACGAAAGAATGGAATGCCTCTTCCTCCTAGTGGCTTGATTATAACAAAGCCCGATAGCCTACTAGTGGTTAATTTTGACTACCTAAACTCTTAACTAGAGTAACAATATAGAATCTTATAGAGTATTTTACATCAAAATCACATGGCTAACCTATTTTACATGAATAATTGGGGCTAAGGCAACATCCTATCAAACCATGATGGTGAAAACAAGAAGGTCAAATTCTGAGTGGAATAACTTTCGCATACAGACTCTGATTGGCATTATTATTACGACGTTGGAAAGGTATATGTGTGTAGAATGGCATGAAAATATGCAAGCTAAAGAAGTAAAATATTTACCCCCAAAAAGTGTTGTTTGATGCCTCAAAATGCTCCTGGAAGGTTTCATACCCTTTTTTTTCCAAACTGGGTCCCATCAGTAAAAATGGTCACGTGAGATGATTCCTCCACATTTTCCACTCTTAATGAATAAATATGGATGAAAAAAAATATAATTATCCAATCCAAATTATGGATAATGTTGAGTGAATAAGGGAGTGAAGAGAACAAAGTGTTGTTGTAGAATGGTTAGAGTGAGGAGAAGGTTGAGTATATGTTGTTGAGAACAGAGGGCCATGTTAATGAATACAAAGTTGAAACCAGATAGTGTTAGTGCCAAGAAAAATGAATAGATATTTAATGAATAGATATTTCCTTATTGTAGGTTGTATCCTACAAAACAGGGAGTTGGATCTTCCATCTTAGTGGATATTTTATTAGAGCTTGGATGTCAATGCCTCTTGCAAGTTGGTGCTGGCATAAATCCAAGAAGCTACAAGTTGGTGCTTGAAATAAATCCAAGAAGTTGGTGCTTCAATTGGTTCTTCAGGTAAGCTAATCAAGTGTCTACAGAAGAATGGATTTAGTGCTTCCTGCAAGTGGGTGCTACCAAACAATCTAAGTGAGTTCGTGCTTCCTGCTAGTGGGTGTTAGAAAACAATCTAAGGGAGTTTTTTCTTCATGTGAAACTGGCTCACAAAGATTGATGTAAATAGAGTAGGAGCTCATATTTTACATCATAATACAAACAATATTTGGTGATTTTTCTCCCAAAAGGGTTTCCACATTAAACCTTTGTGTCCTATGTGTATGTTTCTCATTGTATATGTGTTCATGTGTTTATTTTTATTTCTAGTGTATGATATGATGATTGTTTCCCACGTGAGTGAATGCCAAGCTTGAATGAAAAATTATAAATCAGCATAAAGTTTACATTAGCCTTAATATTTATTCATCCCCCCCCTCCCCTCCACCCCTTCTTAGTATTAAACATTGTTTCCAAAAATTTGTATCAGATTCAAGTTCCTTCAATAATAGCTTAACAACTCGAAGAGATCAAAAGGAAACATGGCTAATCAAGTTTGGCTAACACCAGAAGGAGTCCCATTTTGAATGGATCAGACTATGTGGTCTAGAATTTTAGAATGGAATTCTATTTAATGGTTGTTTATTTAGATGCATGGGGATATATATTGAATGAAATGAAAGATGGGAATGATATCAAAACAATAAGGACTATCTTAAAGGATCTATTAGATTCAAACTCCAATAAAGTGATCCATTGCAATTCTGATAGAGAAATGTGGGGCAGGCTCCACTGTATATATATATGTGGAGGTGATAGCAATGAGGCTCAATAGAATGACGAATAACCTTGTTTCTTAAGCAGTGAACCAGACCCTGTAATTTTTTTTTTGGAGATAAGAAAAGAAGGAGAAAGAGGAAGAAGACATCCCTGAGGAAAGATGCTCTGAAGTCTAAATATCTTCTTCCAAATGTGCAAGTTGTCGATCTTCACACTAAAGGTGAATAATAAGACTTATATTAGAGGCGAAGCAGCATGGAAGGTAAGCTATTATTTTTTTATGATTGTAAAGAAATAGGTCACTTATCTTCTAGACGTCCACATGCATTATCTAAAGAAAATGATATAAATTCATCTATAGAAGAGAGACCTCAACTTGTAGCAATAGTATATGAAGGTATCTCTCAAGAAGAGAGATATCATGAGTCTTCATACATAGGATAAAATGAGAATAACCTCAGTAGTGATGAAGAAAAGGTTGAAAGTGAAATACATATTGGTCGTGGATCTATTGGTACATCTGAAAAGAAGAAAAATATTTAGATAAGAATATTTATTTCAGAAAGAAGCTCATCCCTAATATAAAATATATCAAGGAGCTTGTAGAGGTAAAAAAACAAAAGGATTCGTTGCAAGAATATGAGGTTTAGAATGATGAGTTGAGAAAATAAATTGTTAATTTGAACGCTCAACAAGGAGAGATCAAGATATTAATGAAATATTATATAGTCAACTCAATGGGAAAGAATCCTATTGTGAGAGACTACAAACTAAAAAGACTCATTGAAACGTGATTTATTAAATGAAAATAATTAGTTGTCTCAATATCAAAAGCTAAAAAGGGGCTCCAAGGTATTGGATAATATACTAAGTAGTCAAAGTTCCCCTCTCATTAATATTGGGTTGGGATTCAAAGAAGAATCGAGTCCCAAGAAAGAAAAAGTCGAATAAGAAGATAGCCAAGCAAATAAAGTTGAAGGTTCCAACAACAATAAATGAAAATAATTTTTTGGAAAATAGAAGAAGATGCAAAAGAGAGGAAAAGAGAGTAATATCCACAAGAGGCAACAATAGCAAAGAATAGATCAAGGCAATGATTTAGATGACCAAAAATAGAAAATATGTAGTATACCTAGGGCGGATAATATGGGGTACAGATGGAGGTACCCAAGGGAATAATATAATTTAATAATGTAAAGATGATAAATAAATAGGCCATAATTAATGAATAAAGTGGTTAACCCACATTATGCAAGGGACCACAAGTAGTTAGGGAATAAGGTGATAAGATTATTGTGTTAGATGTATGGTATTGAGAGACCCGTGATAATTACCCATGGTATTGTATGTATGAATATAATATAGAGGCTATATACTCTCCATTGAGATATGTCAAGTATTTATTTTGTATTGAAAAGTGATGGCTTGCGGAGTGATCTCCTTCCTTAAGGAGTGATTGTATGGTGTTACGTGACCTCAAGGGTTTCTGTAGTATTAATAAAATATATTTTCAATCTAGCAATATCATGTGTTATTTTTTGGGTGTATTTTCCAATCTTATTATATCTTTGCAGGTCATATCTACTACAAGTGGTATTAAAGCACTTTCTTGGGAAAAGTGGGGAGATTTTTTTCCTTTTTGCATGAATTTTTTAGGCGGCGAGTTTACAAACCAGATCTGTTAATTATGGCAAAAAAATTGCAAAAACAAATAGTAGATCTAAATTCCTTGCAAAAAAATACCCAATTTCAAAAACAAATCGGTTGAATCGACATCCGAATGAGGAAGATATCTCGGATTTTAAATCAACTATTTTGCATAATGTTTTCTGACAACAATTCATGGACGACGAATCCCCCGTAATTTTTTGCAATTTTTTTGTAGAATTTTAGAAAACTAATTGTATATCTGAGATCCTCTTGAAAAATTACCCCATTTAAAAATAAAAAATAAAAAATTGATCGAATCAGAGTCTAGATGAGGGAGATATTGCTTATTTAAAATCAACTCTTTTTTCACAATTTTTTTGTGAGGGCCAGAGAGTTGTAGCATGGATCTAAGTTTCCAAACTACCCAGCTCAGGATTTAAATCAAACAGGAAGATGCATAATGGATTTTTCATTTTCAAAAATAATTTATAATAAGGATTTTGTGTTATATTGACCGGGTTATGACTATTTTTAATTTTCACCAAAGTAAGTGATTTTCTTCAAAACCCTTACTCTATTTTAAGGGCAAGATGAAATTTACAATAAAATATGATGGTCCTATTGAAGAATTTATACAATGTTGCAATTATCAATCCCAATATTTTTGGACATCCATCTTATGGCTTGATATGAAATATGAGGCTGCTAAATGGTGGTTCTCACTTGACAATTCAGTGAGGTTACTTCTTAGTGAAGAACTTGAAAAAATAATTTTGGAAAAATGGTCTCGTACTCAAAAGAAGGACAATAAGAAACATAAAGGATTATTTTCTATTGATATCTCCATATTACAGGTTCGTGGATGTATTCAGAAGGAGAAAATCGTTGTAGATATTCGCCCTAGTTGTAAGAAAAGTCTAATTAATCTCAAATTAGCCACACACTTGCAAGTTCCAACACAACATATTGAAAGCACATAGGTTTATGGGGCACATATTCAAATATTTAAGGACTTGAAGGTGACCATGGATAAATATGTATTACATGCTAACTTTTATGCTTTAGACATGGATGAGACAGATATTGTTTTGGGTTATCCTTGGACGGATTCAGTTGGTACCATCAATATTAATGTGCAAAATAAATTCCTAAAGCTAGGTATAAAAAGAAGAAAATTACCCTACATGATATTTCCATTAGGAACTAGGAAGATATTGTGGAGGTAGAAGAAAAAATATCTAATGACACTAGCACGTCAGATGATGAACCTTTGATTGTAGACAACCAAACACAAACATCAAACCAGGTACCATAAAAGGCAATCGACACCACTCAGGCATCATTAGTGGAGGAATTAACAAAAGATATACCATCAATTAAAGCTTCAACATATCACCACCTGCATCACCCAGCAATACAACAACTAACAAGATGTCAACGAATTAGCAACAAGCCTCAACAACCCTTGGACAACACATAGATAGGTGTGAAGATCCACCCATAGCACATCAATACAGAGGAACCACCATAACCAACTTCCATCTCAAGCGAGTGAGGCACCAACTATATTGAGTGTTCACCTTTCTCTGGGTTGGAATGTGCGTGCATGGTACTAGTGGACAACTCTTTGGAGTAGATCTTATTATTTTTCTTTTCATGTTTCGAGGACGAAACACGCTTAAGGGGGGTGGAATGTAGTATACCTATGGGGGATAATATGGGGTACAGAGGGAGGTACCCAAGGGAATAATATAATTTAATAATGTAATGATGATAATAAATAGGCCATAATTAATAAATAAAGTGGTTAACCCACATTATGCAAGGGACCACAAGTAGTTAGGGAATAAGGTGATAAGCACATTGTATTAGATGCATGGTATTAAGAGACCCATGGTATTGTATGTATGAAGCCTATATATAGGCTAGACAATCTCCATTAAGAGATGCCAAATATTGGTTTTGTATTGACAAGTGATGGCTTGTGGAGTGATCTCCTTCCTTAACGAGTGAATGTATGGTGTTACCCTACCTCAAGGGTTTCTGCAGTATTAATAAAAGATATTTTCATTCTAGCAATCTCGTGTGTTATGCTTTGGTCATATTTTGCAAGTTTATTATATCTTTGCAGGTCATATCTACTACAAAATGAAGAACCAACAAATATCCTTTCCCCCTCTAGGACAAATCTCTCAAAGAAAGGGTATTTTCAACTATCAAAGGCATTTTCATGGTTTTTTTTTTTTTTCTTGCAACAATTATGGACATAAAGTCATAGATTATAAATGGAAATCAAGAAATAAAAATATTTTGGGTAGTAGAAACCAAATAATACATAGGATGCCCAAGAAGGGGTATGATAATAGTACGAGAATAAATAGTGAAAGTGTTGTGAGAAATCGGAACTCTTTTGCCCATTCCTAAGCCATATTGAATGCTACAATTGTGCCAATTTTGGGCACAAAGTAGCAAGCTGAAATTATGAGAAGACAAGGTGTTCCTCTCAAAATATGCTCGCAAAGGTAGCAACCTAGTCATTGAAGATGAAAATAAATATAGGGGAAGAGTAATATGAGTTTGTCTTCAGCGCTTTGTGTGGGGACAACATGTTGAAAAGAGGATAAAGAAACCAGAAGAAAAACAAACAGAATGACCCTCTTACCCTTTTGGAAGACCCCTCTATAAGCATTGGACATATAAAGAATAAGCATATGTAAAACAAAGGAAGTAGCAGCACTTTTATTTCTCCATTGCAGGTAAAGAAAAAGGGAAGCAAAATTATATGGAGGAAAAAAGAAGCAAGGAGAAGTGAATTTCAAACTTGTACAGCTAAGATGAAATCAAAAGCATGTTGAAAAGGAAATTAAAAGGTAATGATCCTTCCAAGACCTAGAAAATGAAAGTGTGGAAGAAGAGATATGATAATCTTCTTAGATGGAGTAGTTTCTCTTCATTAAAATAAGATAATGGCTTCAAGTGAATCCAAAAACAAGTCAGGTGCAAGCATCAGAGATTTTATACAGAGGTTCATCTGAATGACAGAGGTAATAATGAGTCCCCTTGTCAATTACAATGATGAATTATTTTATTTAAAATATATCATCATTGCAAGAGAGAGATAAGTGTAGCCAACACGGTTTTAGGGGGAGTACAAAACAACATTGTGTCTTGTGAGAAGAAGAGTTGCAGCAGAAGTGTGGAACTACAAGAGTCCCAAAGTTAAATCAGGTCCATATGACCAGTCCCCATGCATAAACAAGAAGGCATATGCAAAGAGATCATAGAATGGAGATAGAGTATTGGCACAACGGGAGTTTCCATATTAGCATAATAATGCTTCATTCCTTGCTCTCAGGAAGAGTTGATTGCTTAGGAAATGAAAGGTTTGCATCTTGGGTGAAATACCCTTGTTTCATTTAAGTTGTGAATTTGATTATGCCTAGCAACTTTAGGTTCATGAACATAATTGGTACAAGATTTTAATGTTCCCTAGTTTTCAATTGGTATTTTTATGTCAGTTGGTAGTTTTTGATTCAAGTGGAGTAACCTTTTTTGTAAATGGACATCTATTTTTAGATGAAGTCATGATAGATTTCCTAGTGTAGTGTCCATTTTGTATCAATTTATTGATACAATTGGTGTTGTTTAAGCAGCATCCCCTATTTGTAGAAGCATGATCTCAGGGGGAGAAGAGCTTAGCATGCTAAAGTAGTGAAAGAGATCACTCAAGCAATAGAAACAGTAAAGAGTAATCCTAAATGTGTCATTAATTTTGGTATTTGTAACATCAACAATACCATTTGTTGTTTTGATTAGTATATGTTTATTTTAATTGGTATAAAAAATGCAGTGGCAGAGAGATTTTTCAGCTAGTAGACATAAGGTGTTCAGAACTAGATGAATAGTCAAGGAAGAGATGGTATATGTTTATGGGGATCATATGACATATGTCCAGTTCCTAAAGCAACATTAGCTACAAGAAGACACAAAGACATGTTTTGTTAATGCTCGGTTTTGCAGGTGTCTTTTCCCATAACGATGTAGCTAACTTTGGATGGTAGAATTTAAGTTTCCTCATCAAGGATAATTCACATGAACAACCCGACCATTATACAATTTTTTTTGAAATGGGAGAGAAAGCAATTTGTATCCTCAAAGGGGGAGAGAGAGTTATTGGCGACTCATGTAAGGAAGAAAAATCTTAATGATAGTCATGCATTGGATGGAATTATGTTTCTTGGATGTTGCATGAGGAGTGGTAATCAATCATGAGGTGGTTCCATCAATGCCAAAGGGGGAGACCGTTGGATAGTTCGCATTGATAAGATGTAAGGTGCAATCAAGTGTGTTGGAATTGATGTCAATTTTTTTAGCATTGATGTCGGATGCATAATGTGTTTGGCATTAATTTGCATGGAGTATTAAGGTAAAGGGGAGTCTTTACGTAGCTACAGTATTTTGAAGAGAACCATCATAGTAGGAGGTTAAGTTAAGAATATATAAATCTCATAACTATGGTGGTTAGAATTCCTTTGATTTGAAGTAATCTCTGCCTCATGAGATCAACTAAAATTTTCCTAGAAATAGCTTAGTTGGATTTTGCTTAGAAATAGCTTTCCAATGGCATGTTGAAATCCATAAAATGCCTTCTAGATCAAAACTTATTGCCATTCAAAGGTTGCAGACAAAGCAGTCAAATTTTTAGGCCAAATATGGCATTAATCTTGGGGTTCTATAAAATTAGTGGCCTATTTGAAGGCCCGGTTGAAGATGGTGTACACGTCACCCTGAAAGGTTTTCCCCAAAGGTTTTTAAAAGCATGCAAGCCAAAAAATTCAGGGATTCAGGGCCAAGATGAGGTGGTAGAGATGATAGAGTAACCAACCAATGTAAAGCTTCAAAGAGTTAGTGTGAGGATCCCACAAGGGACACATCACCCCGGTGGATGTCCCCCAGAAAAACCAAAGGCAGCGCAATGTGCAGTCTTGAGGTGACTAAGAAGCAGGGTGAGCTAGCATGCAACTGATGGGATGGCCCTTGATTGGTGCACGAAAACAGCAAAGGAGCCCACTTTCCACATCACATTGAGGGTTTTTAAAGGAATGCAAGCCCAAAACATCTAGGGAAAGGAATTCAGGATGACATGGATCCGAGCAAATGTGGCAAAGGGTGTCAGCAAGGGTGGGTTGGCACAAAGGACATATGGTGTATTCCAATTTGGTGATGGTGGTAGATGACATATGAGGCTTATAGGTCAGGGATTATGTTAGCATGCAGTAATACGTAATGACATGGAGATGTAGGACAGTGGCATGTGGCATGCATATTTGGCAGTTTCGAGTTGTTGAGTGGGAAAAAAATGGGTGACATGTGGACCAACCCTAAGCGGCCACTTGGCAAGTGTGATGGGAGCATGACATCATATGGACACTTAATCCTGGAGGTTTTACTTCAGAGATATTTTCTAAGGCGCTTAAGTAGAAGCTCGTGTTGACTCGGCACCACAGGGGCCTCACTCAATGAACCTATGGAATAACACTTGTGTTTGTGGCATACTAAATATTACCCTTAATTTGACTACATATTGGAAAATACCTCTAAAAATAACAATATTTAACCCCCTACCAATAAAAACCCAATACAGCTTCCCAATTTAAAAAACCCCACTTTCACTACACATTGTAGGTATTCATTTTTCGTTAAATTTTCTATACCCTTTATATTTTTTCATTAACTTTGAGCTCCATTTTTTATACCTTCCAATATAAAATCCCTTTTATAATTGCCAATATATTAAGTCATTTTTTCCTCAATACATATCTCCCAATCACGTGGTATGGTATTTCTCCCCTAGTGAATCCCCTGTGCTCGTCACTGGGACATGGTGATGCAAACAAGGTAGGGTCCAATCGAGTGAGGTGGCAAGCCCATGTATTCCTAGAAAACTTCGGATTGGTGTGAGCTTGGAGAAAGGGTACCACCAGAACACGTATTCCCATAGGATCGACCCTAAAAGTTTTTAAAGGTGCATCATTGCAAATTAACTGGGGTGAATAAGCGTCGAAATATGAGAGTATGCAGGTTGGCTAGAGGTAGACCAATTAGATTTATGCAGTGGAAGTTTGGCGGACCCAGTGGACAGGTAACGATGGTAGTTACTCCCTAAGAGATTTTGGTGCAGTGCATATAAAAAGGCTCGAGGTGACGAAGCAGTGGAACATAGTGGCATCGCAATGAAAATTACAGTTCATTCCATCAATTTTTTGATTGGTGGGTGACTACAGCAAGTGGTCCCATAGGGACACGTAACCCCGGAGGTTTGTCCTCGGTGTTCTAGAGATTAGGTGCATTCAAATAAAGTTGAGGGCTAATGGCCATCCCATAACTTGGTCGTGTGTGTCTTTGATGACTAGGGGTGCTAAGGTTGTCCCATGTGGATTATGCCCTCTAGGGCTAGAGCTTAAAGGGGCCCAACAAGCGGTCCAATTAAGGTTTTGTGGCAATTTCACATGAAATATGATCAACAGACTTTGGTCTATATACAAAGCACTATGGGTTGAAATATAAAAATTAAGCATCACAATTGTGAACGACATGAATGGGTTGACAACAAGTTTAGTTATTTGGGTTATATTTGGAAAGTATTCCATATGTGATTGTATGTTATGATTAGAATTGACAAGCTTGAACAAGTCCATAACCAAGTTTGAAATAACTTGTGTCAATGGAAGTATTTTCCTTAATGGGAGATTTCAGAGACTAAGATGACCACAATTTAGTAGTTTTAAATAATGGAGCTTGGCCCAAACAAAGAAAACCATACCTGAGTTCCTCCCGCCATGAAGAAATAATTGAGAAAATTTGCTTTGGGTGGAATGGAGATAAAACCAAGCTCTGAGTGCCATGTTGAAGTATATATCGAGCCCAGTGATCCTTAAATAGCAGAAATGGAGGTCCATTCTGATGTTCAGAAGGAAAAATTAAATTCAGTGGTCCTTGTTGAGTGTGCAAGAGGAATGAGATTTAATTCTTGGCATGGGAAAACACTCTAAATCCAATTCTCTACGTTAATTTATATGCATTGATTAAGAACATAATGTATCAATATAATGGTATTCCATAAAGGAATACACTCTTAGGAAATATGGATGACAAATCAGCATCCTTCCTTCTGAATCACAAGAAAAAAACTCAGGAACGATGAGCTTGACATTGGGGGGTCACAACAAAGTGTTGTGTTAGAGTGAGGTGCTAACAAGAGGCTTGAGTGCCTGTGGAACAACTAAGGGGGGAATAGAAATCGTGATGAGTAAATTAGGATCGATAGAAGAGAAGAGAATGTTGATATAGAATGGCTAGAGTGAGGAGAAGGTTGAGTGTATGCTACTGAGAACAAAGTGACAAGTTGATTAGTACAAAGTTGAAACTAGGCAGAGTAAGTGCCTGGAATAGTGAGCATATATTTCCTTTTCAAGTGTGGGTTGGAGCCTTCAAACAAGGATTTGAAACTTCCATCTTAGTGGATATTTGAGTATAGCTTGGAGTTCGGTGCCTCCTGCAATTTGGTCCTTGCATAAATTCTAGAATTTGCAAGTTGGTGCTTGCAACAAATCCAAGAAGTCAGTGCTTCCATTGGTGCTTCTGGTAAGCTAAATAGGTGTCTACATAAGAAGAGAGTTGGTGCTTCCTACTAGTGGATGCTAGCAAACAATCTAAGGGATTTGGTGCTTCCTGTGAGTAGTAGCTCAGAAATATTGATGTAAATAGAGTACGAGCTCATATTTTACACCATAATACAAAAAAAACTTGTTGGTTTTTCTCCCAAAAGGGTTTCCATATCAAACCTTTATGTCTTATATGTATGTTTCTCATGGTGTATGTGTTCATGTGTTGGTTTGTATTGTTGGTATACGATATGATGATTGTTGTTCACATTAATGAATTTAAAACTTGAATGAAAAATTATAAATTGCCATAAAAATTTAAATTGACCTTAATATTGATTCATGCCCCTTCTCAATATTAAACATTGTTTCCAACAAGACTCCCCCTCTTCAACATTCATAGGTATTCAACAAGTTGGACTCTTCAAAATAATGTATGAAATAGCTCTACAGCTAGATCATCCTAAACATTGATAGCTCCCAACGTACTTGTTGATTTATCATGTCCTTTTGACTTTACAATACCTGAAAGCATGACTACAAATACTTTCTCATTCACAAGATATTCTTGCTTTTTCTTTCTTCTCCAAACCTTCTCGTACCTTATTTTAGAGTTTCCCTTCATGAAATATTTCATCTTGTATCTGCAATCTCAAGCTATATGCCCATAGTTATGACATTTGTAACATCCAATGTTGAACTTGAAAGATGGAGTAGAAAATATATACCTTCCATTGGAAGAGACATATTGAAATTTTTATTGTGATCTTACAAAATTGCTTCTAGGGTTTTAATGATGACCTTTATAATCCTCCCTACCATACATTCTACAATCCCTAGCCAAATTCTTGAAGTTATAACATGAGAAACAATATCCATTAAACATACTAAGGTATCTGGATGAGATGGCTTGTCTTGATGGTATTTTGTAAAAATTCTTCCTTGGAGGAGGTATGGCCCTTTATTGAGCATTGCTTCTTGGAGCACCATCATTTTCAACCTTTTTTGGTCCTTATATTTGATTTGGCCTTTAAGATATTTTTTTTCCTTGCTTCTCTTCCACCTTGCTCTACAAGGGCTTGGAGCTTTTGCCTTCATTACATGGAGCCGCGTTTGCTTCTTTCGTCGTCATCTTCAGTCGAGCAATGTCATTATCTAGCAATTTCTCCTTGAGCTTTTCTATTTCAATTAGGGAAGTATCAAGTTCTCTTTTCTTTTGAGCAATATCTTCCTGAAACCAACTTTTCAAGACTTTTTTTCTTTCTTTTTCCTCCCCTACTTGCATTTTTAGAAGGGTGACCTTTTATGTTGCTTTGTTAACATCTTCAATGTGCTCCTTTTTCCTTTCGCTTTCCTTTCTAAGACTTTTTATTTTTGATAGTTATGCATCAAGTACCTATTTCTTTTGACCAAACTTTGCTACAAATTCCTCGAACTTGCTTGTAAACTTTTTCTCCTTTTCAACTTCCTACACTTAATATCTTAGAAGGGAAACTTCTTCTAGTGCCTGACTTTTCTTCCCAACTTTGTTAAAATCACATAAAGTGTTGATAAATTCTACTTCCAAGTCTAATATTGCTTCTTCTTCATTATTTTCTTCATCCACTTCATCTGAATCAAAATCATCATCATTATTTTCATCTTGACCTACATGTTTCCTTGAGTAGAGATCATGGAGTTTCTTCCAAATACTTTTGGTTGATGAGCATTGATAAACATAGACTTTTACAAGTTCTGGCAGAGCACTAAAAATTGCATTCATGGCTTTTGTATTGTACCTTCTAGATTCGTCATTAGATGTGTCTCCATAAAAAATAGTATCATACGTCATATCCTTGAGCTTGCAAATGAAATTTCATTCTAGATTTCCCAAAATTTCATATTTGACTTCATCAAACTCAAGAGTTGGTAGACCAACTTGATTCACTTCATATTTGGAGATTGTTATAGTACTAAATACTTCCTTTGATTGTTTGGATGTGTGCTTCTTTGAATTTCCAACTATGCACTTATAAGATCTGTTTTCCAACAGTTTGGCTGCAACTAAAGGAATTTGCTCTAATATCAATTGTTGGAAATACTGAGGTGTTCAGAATTTGGAGGGCTGGAAATTAATACAAATTCTCTTCTTGATAATTACCTGTGAGCTTACTTGAGTTACGTACATCTTCTCTTTGTTAGCTTATTTAGTCTTTTCATCAAGTTAATTACCAACATACAAAAGACACAAAAATTAGGCTCCTTGAGCCAGGGGAAAACCTCTCCCTCTTGGAGAGGAAAACCCGTAAGGAATTCTTCTTATTGATTTTCAAATGACAAGTACCATGACCAAGAATTAGACCCTTGACCTAGGAATGTCTTCAACACCTTTTCAATGCTTCCTTGTATGCTACACAGCGTTGAATCTTCTTTCTTCTACTGATCTGCACCACCACTTAGAAGAATCTGTCTCTTCCTTGATTTAGTCTTTGATTATCAATATACTTCTTCTTATTTCATCTGCACATATTCCTTTTGTATACTGAAGATAGGAAGGTAAATCTTAGATTTAACTTCCTTCTATTTTATGTTGTGATATCCATGCTTCCTTTTATCATCTATCTGAAATGATATGCTAGATTTATTCTTGACTACATCTACCTTTCATTAATCCGCATTTTTAGATACTTCAGGATGCCTTAAGAAAAAATCCGCACTCTCTGCATTAGCTCGTATGGAATCTAGACTTGGTTCTATTGTCGCAATTATAAATATGTCTGCACTTCGGTCCTTGTGGATGTCTACATATAGTACTAAGGCATCCGCTGGCTTGTTGTTTTAAATCCGCATATATTATTGAACCTTCTTCAGAGGACTCTGTCCATAAACCCGCACTAAACCCTTTCTGAAATTCGTTGACATTTTCATAACAATCCGCATTTATTTCCGTCTTCTACACCTTCTGATATCCGCAGCTTTTGGTCCTCTGAACTCCACATTTATGTGAAAGAACAATATGCAATTCTGAAATAGAACTTCTATGACAGATCGTGAGATGGTTGTATTTTCTTCTTATCGTAACTTCTTCAGAAATGGTGTTACGATGTTGCAGACTTGTCTTATTTACGTTCTATGATTCGCATCAGTCGAATTGAGTGTCTCTACAGCTTATGATGAGCATCTATATATATTGCTCATTATTCATATTTAGGCCGACATCAATGTACATGTTTTGGAGCGTAATCTTCTTCACGTTTATACATGAGTAACATACCTTCATATCATGGCATCTTAATTAAATTTTATGACCTAATGACACATCCTAAATACATCAAGAAGATGTCTTATGATCTATAAAAACTTCTTTCTTATGAAACCCATAAAGCAAGCAAATATATTTTATTCTTTTGTCATTTACATAAAAACATAATTATAAGTCATTATGAAGACCTAGCCTAGTTACACTTTTCAACAAGAGGGAGGTGAATCAGTATTTCCTTCTAATCGTTAGAGAAATTTTGAGGTCAAAAATGGGCCTCCAAAGTAATATTATAAAATAATAGTGGAAATAATAAAATAAGATTTAATTACCATATCAAGTTTTGGAGGGATAAAAGAAAAAACTATTTTTCAACTCATATTTTCAATTTATCTCCCTGTGATTTTACTCAAATTTCAAGCAAGTGCACTCATTGAATACAAAATTTAATTTTGCATCCAAAGAGAAACCATGAAGCATACTTTCAATAGACCCTACTACACAAAAAATGTGAAATACATGGAAAAACATGGTTACAATCATGTTTGTTAATGTATTTCACATTTTTCATGTAGTAAGGTCCATTGAAATTATGCAGTATCTGTCCTCATTGAATGAAAAATTAAAGTATGCATCCCATGAGTGCTTCTGCTCGAAATTTGAGTTAAATCTTAGACAGATAAATTGAAAATACAAGTTCAAAAAAGTTATTTTTTATTTTTTTACCTTTTTTCTCCAAAAATAGTGAATCGTACCCCATGGTTGACATCATCATATTGAATCCTATTATTTCTTATAAAGTTTATTTTTGTGGTACATTTTCATTTTGAGACTCGATCCTTAAAATTTCTCTCATGTAATTCACTTTTAATCTTCGGAGCATTAAATTCACATTAAATTAACATCACATCATATGAACAGTGAACAACACCATTCAGCAATACATAGCATATATTTAGGTGGAAACCCTTCCAAGAGAAAAAAACACTAGACACTTCTTAATATGTCTTTAATTTACATTAATAACGAAGCTCCAACTTTCATTGTTTTCAGCAACAACTGAAGGAGGCTCCAACCCCCTGGTTTACAGGATCCAACTTGAAGGACAAACACCATTCAGCAATACACAACATATATTTAGGTGGAAACCCTTCCGAGAGAAAAAACACTAGATACTTCTTAATATGTCTTTAATTTAAATTAATAAAGAAGCTCCAACTTTCATTGTTTTCAGCAACAACTGAAGGAGGCTCCAACCCCCTGGTTTACAAGATCCAACTTGAAGGACACTCCAACGCCCTAGTTTACCAACTCCAAATGGAAGGATTCTCCAACGCCCTAGTTTTATTAGATACGACTAAAAGGATGCTCCAACACCCTGCACAAGCTCCAACCTGCCCTAGCACCACCTTGTCACCCTGTTAAGCAAGTTGTCAATTTCCCTAAAGGTTTCAACCTTCAATTTACCATAGGGACTGTGTTTCATAATTTTCAGACTAGATCCACCTATGCTCGAATCAAAATAAATAGCAATTTGTTGACTCTGTTGATCTGTAATGCTAGCACAAAGTCATCAATAGCAATAAATTCTTAGTTAAAAAGATCAAATCCTAGTAGCATAATATATGTCATGTCTACAACATCAACCTGCCAACTCACATTAGCATCTCTAATTCACAAGCATATACAATATATTTGCTCCATTTAAACCCTAGCTCGTCAATTTAATATTAACAACACGCTCTCACTGGCAACATCATAAGCAATGCATACTTGAGGCAGCATGACTCTGATCAACACTATCACTAGCAGACCTCAACAATACTTTAACAACTCAAAAGGCGATAATTGCTTCTTTGCTCACAAACCTTAGCAGTGAACAATTTGACCTTTAGTAATAGCAACAGGTCAGCAACAGTTTGATCCCTAAATGATACATTGAAGGTACTTCAACAAGAATATCATAAGGAGATCAGAACCCCAATATATACTCTCGACAATTCTTGTTCTATACGCAACATACATATGAATCTATATTAGCAACCTAGGTATGAACCCTAGATTAGCAAACACTTCAATCTCATTACATTAATGCATTCTCATCCTACAATAATTGAAAGTGCCCAATTATGTTCAACATAAAGTTTTTTCAGTCAATACCATAGCCAAAACCCCTGCGAAAATTAATAAGTCAAATAGACCAAGAAATTTCAATTCTAAATGTTGGTGGTCCTAGCAAACTATCTGTAACATCTGGTATGCATTGTAAATTTGTCTTGCGCTTTGACGTTAAGCAACATCACCAATTCAAGTACACAACGGCTCCAATTTTTTCCAAATATCGTGTACTACTTTCTAACAGCAGTAATATCACCTACAACACTTGTCTCAACATGTTGTAGGATGGATACAGAATGAACCAAGTGGTGACTATTTAGGAGTTTGTACAGTTGGCACAGAAAATTGCTTCAAATGTTCCGCAAGTCACTATGCCAAATACCCAAGATTTCACCACAACTTTATCACAAAGCATTTGTCCTGAGGAGTCCAAATAGGTTAAAAATTTCTCAACTAAATAGTTTTTACCATTGTAGGGACGCTCATAAACTATGAATACAATACAAGAATTTACGCCCTAGTAGTCTATCCAGATTTACCACAAAATAGGCCAAACAAACTTAACAGGAATACTCAGTTACCTTAGTCAAGCTTGTGTCATATTTTTTCCATTGAAAAGAAGTTACATGCGTGTTTATTACCACAATCATACCACGAGGACTATGTCATCTCACACTAGAGTGTGTGACAATATTTTACTCAACCAAAACTTCACCAATAGTCCTCAATTATTCCAGTCCACATCTCAAAGGTAGACATCAAAATGGCTCTAATTAATGCCAGTGAGAAGAGATGTATAGAAAATGAATTGTTGATATTAGCCCTCAAGTTCAGTTCAGATCTTTGAATATGTGCAATTGTATGCCTCGAATTTGTGCCTTGAAGATTGTCTTTGTAATTTAGTGGAAGAATTATTCAACTCAGATTAGGTATGATTATCTTATTATAAGCAACTTCACCAAAATTGTCTCATAGATCTGCTACAATTTGTCATCAAGAATCCTCCAATCGACGGTGTCAAGAATGTCAAGATAGAGGCTTCAAAAAAGTGTAAATATAGGATCTAGATTTTGGTGGTACTTAGGGCAGCGTTCAAATGTGTTTAATGAACCCTGAAAGCAAACCTTCCAACCACCAAAAATAACATCAAAATGCCATGGCAACCAAAAATTTCCCCCACAGAGAACCTTAAACAAAATATGAATGATCTCCTACTTAAGGGTTGAATTTCTTTCGTCTGAATACTTGCAAGTTTGTGGTGGAAAGTTACCTTAGAGCGGGCCGAAATTAAGCGGTAGCCTCAAATGACACAGAGGTAGGCCACAGTAGATGCCACAGAGATGCACTAGGGCCAATGTAAGATTTTGTAGATGTTCTATGCTTGATGCAACTTTACTTTTATCAACAAAAATCACATGAATTTACAAGTAAAATGCAGATAGAACATACCAGTGATCCTTTAGAAGACAAGTCAGAAACAGATAAAGGTGATGGTGTGTTACGACGGTTAACGAGATGCTTCAACCAACAAAGACTTCACGGTCAGCCAACCCAGCATGTGTCACAACAGTCCTCAAAACAATCAAACGGTCAACTTAGAAGTCAACCTCAGAAAAGTCAACGCTACCCAGAAAAGTCAACACAGAGCAGCAACACTAAAAGTCAACGCAGCTCAACTTATGGTCAATCTTTGACCTCGATTTATGTGCCAAAGAGTACGAGCTCCTTAGATCGAAGTCTCCTCCAAAATTCAGCCCAATCGGACCATGCGTTGACCAAAGTCAACGCTGGTCAAACTTCCCCAGAAACCCTAACTGAAGATTTCTGGCTGCATTGAATTTTGTCCTTCTTGCTACGGTAAACTTCAACCTTCTTGCTGCGGTAAACTTCAACCTTCTTTCCCACGTGTGAGATGAAGCTGCTTCTCATATGGTCGTATAAGAGGAGGAGATGTGTGTTGAGATGAGTGAAAAAATGCTCCAACGTTGACCCTATAAATACCAATCATGAGAGGTGTGTGACACATCTGCTGGGGGTAAAAACCTTAAGGCCGAACTGCACTTAAATTTATTATAAATAATAAATTCAAAATAAATGTTCTGCTCATCAGATTAAAATCAATTTTAGATCGATTTTACACCTCTCTGAAAGAGGAATCCAATACAAATATTGAAATCTTCATCTGAGCATCACAAGATGGAGTTTGGACCTAGTTGTCCAAATTTAACACTCCCTCTCAACTAGGGAGAACTCCATCCACCAGTGCAATCAAACATCGTGCGTCATCCCGCCGTAACTTGCTTTGCTGGCCTCTTTATTTCAGAACAGAAGTGGGTCAGTCACAAAGACATCATTCCCCGGCTGACAAATTCAGCCCAGAGGTCCGAAACCTCTATCGGACTCACAAAGAGTCTCCAACCAACCCGAAGTTGGTTCATCTGACCCGAAGTCAGGCGGAGGTCCGAGACCTCACTAGACTTGATCCCAGATCAAGTGGTTGGATCGTGCCATCCTAGATAGAGAGTACGGCAATCTCTGATGCGTCCATCAATCTTTGCTACTAGTCTCTAGCTTTTCCCACCTCATTGGCCAAATGAGAGGTACTTCCCATGAGCCCTGAACTCAATGGGTAGGATGCATACGGGGCACAGATAATGAGAGGTGAACCAACTCAATAATCACAACGGTGGGGTCCAAACACACCAACAAGGTTTGGCAAGCCTAGCCTTGTGGTTGCTCATAGCTCCGAGAAGCTGTCCCCAAAGCCCCCCAAAGCTCCTCGAGCTCATCGTCCAACAAGACCCACATCATAGGGTCGTTCCACGATACCAAGTCTCTCACGGAAGGTTAGGAACTTGACCTTCCCCAGGGGCTTAGTGAGAATATCCGCGACCTGCTCATCAGTTCCTATATGATCGAGCCTTACGACGCCTCGCTGTACCATATCCCAGATGAAATGGTACCTGATATCAATATGCTTGGATTGTTCGTGGAACACAGGATTCTCGGTCAAGCGAATCCCACTCTGGTTATCACAGAGTATCACGGTGGTATCTAGCACATGTCCAAATAGCTCACTAAAGAGCTTTCGCAACCAAACTGCTTCACAATAGGCCATACTTGCTGCAATGTATTCGGCCTCTGCGGTGCTCAAAGCCACCGACTTCTGCTTCCTGCTCATCCATGAAATCGAAGCAGCACCAAGATTGAAGCAGTATCTCGATGTGCTCTTACGATCCACCACACTTCCAGCCCAATCGGCATCAGTATATCCACGGAGTGTCACGCTCTCGGCAGTGTATCTCAACCCATGGTTTATCATGCCCCGAAGGTATCTCAGAAGATTCCTGGCACCAACCCAGTGAAAGTGATGAGGCTCAACCATCTGTTGACTCAAAGTGTTCACTGCAAAACATATATCTGGACGGGTGTTCACTAAGAACATCAGAGCCCCTACGAGTTGACGATACTTAGTAGGATTTGCCAATACGGGCCCAGCAGCACTGCCACTCAACTTCTTGAAGTTGAGTTCCATTGGTGTTGACACGGACTTGCAATCCACCATACCAAATCTTTCCAGAAGTTTCACAATATATTTTCCTTGAGAAAGGAAAATCTCTCCAGGTCTCTGCCAGACCTCCAGGCCTAGGAAGTAGTGCATCAATCCTAAGTCCTTCATCTCGAACTCAGCAGCGAGCTCCCTCTTGCATTGATGAAAGAGAGGGTCAACACCTGTCAAGAAGAGGTCGTCCACATACAGCACCAGAATGAGAGGCTTCCCCCGGACAACCTTGAAGTAAAGGTTCGGATCAGCATTACTTCGAGTGAAGCCCAGCTTCATCAAGTAGCTATCTATCCTCTCGTACCAAGCTCTGGGTGCTTGCTTCAACCCATAGAGGGCTTTCTTCAACCTGCAGACATGGGTGTCCCGATCCTGGACTTCAAACCCCAAAGGTTGTTCTACATACACCTCTTCTTTTATTGCACCATGCAGAAAAGCGGTCTTGACATCCATCTGATGAAGACTCCATCCTTGCGTAGCAGCAAGGGCTATGATTGATCGAATGGTGGTGTATCGTGCCACAGGTGCAAATATGTCATCATAGTCAATTCCTTCCTTTTGAGAGAAGCCACGGGCAACAAACCTTGCCTTAAACTTTTCAGCACTCCCATCAAATCCATGTTTGATCTTATAGAGCCATTTTGCGGTGACAACAGATTTGTCCTTCGGTCTCGGGACCACATCCCATACATCATTCTTCATTATGGACTCATATTCTTCGTGCATAGCATCCTTCCAGACTTGATGCTTTACGGCTTCCTCAAAAGATCCAGGTTCAGATTGTACAATAGTACTCATGGCAGCCAGATACCCTTGGTATCTACACGGCTTCTTGCTTTCTTGGAATGTCCCCCTCGGGGCAACATGTCCCTCAACATCTTCGAGAGTGTCCCTGAGCCATGATGGTCTCTTTCTCAGTGAAGGAGATGGATCGATTGGGTCCATTGGTCCTTCAGCATCAGGCATTGTCTCATCCTGCGGTTCTTCTTGATTTCCAGGCCTTGCTTCATGATTTTCCTCAGATCTCGAAAGATCTACTACTTTCTTTAGGGAAGCATCTTCGTCAAAAGTGACATCATGGCATATCTCTACTTCCCTTTGACCAGGTACATAGACTCTATAGGCCTTAGAGGTTTCGCTGTAGCCCACAAACATTCCTTTCTTCCCAGAAGCATCCAGCTTACTTCTCTTTTCTTTTGGCACATGAAAATAAACAGGGCATCCAAAAATTCTAAAATGTGAGACGTCAGGTTTCTTACCAGTGAAATCCTCTTCGAGAGTTTTGGAATCCAGAGCAGAATGAGGGCATCGGTTTTGAATGTATACAGCAGTATTCGCAACTTCTCCCCACATAAACTTCGGTAGACCCTGGTCACATAGCATGGCACAGGCAGCTTCCACAATGGTCCTGTTATTTCGTTCAACAACGCCATTCTGCTTAGGAGTATAGGCAGTAGTGGTCTCCCTCTTAATGTCAGCTTCTCTGCAAAAGTCTTTGAACTCATTTGACTCATATTCAGTGCCATTGTCGGTCCTCAAAATCTTGATCTTCTTCCCTGTCATATTTTCCACGAAGGCTTTGAAGGTACATAACCACATGAAAGCCTCATCCTTCTTCAAGAAGTATATCCAGGTTTTGCGGGAGAAGTCATCAGTGAATGTCATATAGTAAGAATATCCTCCCAGGGATGTTACAGGAAGCATACCAAATAGATCAAAATGGACCAGTTGCAAAATATCAGATGTCTTTGTGACACTTGTGGGGAAAGGTCCCCTTGTATGCTTTCCTTTGACACAACCCTTACATACACCTTCATGATTATTTCCAAAATCGGGCGTCCCTGTCACCACCTTCCTTGCTTCAGGAAGGGCCTTGTAATGAAGGTGTCCAAACCTCCGGTGCCATAGTTCAGTGTGTCGGATAGTATCACATGTCATAGCTCCCAGTGGACTTCCTTCAACCTGGTAGAGTGTTCCAACTCTAATACCAATCACGATATTTTCCTTGAGATTCCTCTTCCACATGCATACCTTTCCATCAGTGAATGCCACATTGAAACCTTTGTCTTCCATGGCTAATATAGACACAAGGTTCTTCTTCAATTTTGGTACATAGAGTACATCCTGCAAATGGAGGACTTGACCTTGAGACAAGTGGAGGGTCACAGTCCCTGTCCCTTTCACGGGATGTGTGGCATTATCTCCAAGGATAATTTCCAGATTAGTATCCTTCTCAACCATGTCAGAGAGTGCTTCCTTGAACCCAGTGATGTGTCTTGAGGCACCACTATCTATCAGCCAGACATCCATAGTGTCGGGCGGGGATGCAGCAGAGAGAGCAGATACAAGAATATATTCATTTCTTTTATCAACAGCATTAGACTCCTCATACCTGGAGTTTCTAGACCTTTTAGAAGGTTGATTGTTTCCACCAGAGGGAGCCTTCCTCTTTCCTTTGGATCTGTCGTTTCTTTGATTTCCATTCCTCCGGTTGTTGTGGTTGTCATCACTATCGGGAGAATCCTTCTTGAAAGGACATTCTCTAGCATGATGACCTGGCCTATGACAAGTGAAACACTTGCCCTTCTTTCCTTGGGCCCCTGCTCTTCCTTTGTTCTTTGGACCACCAGAGTTCTTCTAGAATGAGCAGCGTAGGCAGCATTTCTATCATTTTCGTATTCCTTCATTCTTGTCTCTTCTTGCATGCATCTTGACAGTAGCTCCTCAAAGTTAGGAATTGTATTGTTATTGAGAATGGTAGTGTTGAATACTTGCCATTCATATGGGAGCCCTCCAAGTGCAATGAGTACCATCTCACGATCAGCTATTGTCTCCCCAATAGCCAACAGATTGTTCTTGATCTCGGTCAGTTTCAAAAAGTATGTTTGGACAGACCCATCTTTGCCTTTCTTCAGATTCTTCAATTGATTCTTGAAGAATAGCACTTGGTTTGCATTGTTTACTTTGAACATTTGTATCAGCTTATCATACATGTCTTTGGATGTGCCTAGCTCAGATATGTAGGCAACCAGACTTTTATGTATGGATTCCCTAATCATTAGCTTTGCTATGATCTCCCCCTTCTTATACTTGGTTTTGGCAGCAGCAGTAGCAGTGGATGGAGGTTTTTGTATCTTACCCAGTACATAGTCCATGAGATCATGGTCTTCTAATTTGAGATCTATTATCATCTTCCAAGCATGGAAGTCATCCCTTCCAGTCAGCTTGTCATCCTCCTTGAAGCCATAACTTGTGGAACCCATTTTTCTCTTTTGGTGATTGTTATAAGTTAGGGCTTGTCTTCACCTCAGCTTTGATACCATGTAAATTTATGTAGATGTTCTATGCTTGATGCAACTTTACTTTTATCAACAGCAATCACATGAATTTACAAGTAAAATGCAGATAGAACATACCAGTGATCCTTTAGAAGACAAGTCAGAAACAGATAAAGGTGATGGTGCGTTACGACGGTCAACAGGATGCTTCAACCAACAAAGACTTCACAGTTAGCCAACCCAGCATGTGTCACAATAGTCCTCAAAAAAGTCACACGGTCAACTTAGAAGTCAACCTCAGAAAAGTCAACGTTGCCCAAAAAAGTCAATATAGGGCAACAGTACTAAAAGTCAACGCAACTCAACTTTCGATCAATCTTTGACCTCGATTTCTGTGCCAAAGAGTACGAGCTCCTTAGATCGAAGACTCCTCCAAAATTCAGCCCAATCGGACCATGAGTTGACCAAAGTCAACGCTGGTCAAACTTCCCCACAAACCCTAACCGCAGATTTGTGGCTGCAGTAAATTTCGTCCTTCTTGCTGCGGTAAACTTCGTCCTTCTTGCTCCTTAGATGCTCGTATAAGAGGAGGAGATGTGTGTTGAGATGATTGGAAAAATGCTCCAACGTTGACCCTATAAATACCAATCATGAGAGATGTGTGACACATCCGTTGGGGGTAAAAACCTTAAGGCCGACCTGCACTTAAATTTATTATAAATAATAAATTCAAAATAAATGTTCTGCTCATCAGATTAAAATCAATTTTAGATCGATTTTACACCTCTCTAAAAGAGGAATCCAATACAAATATTGGAATCTTCATCTGAGCATCACAAGATGAAGTTTGGACCTAGTTGTCCAAATTTAATAGCCAAGCCTCAAAGTCTACTTCAACAATACAAAATTTGCCTCGGAATAGTTTGCAATATGTCTGAAATTAGCCACATAAAGGTCTAGATTTTTTAGGCCTCAGTACCTCAAAAGGCCCTATATAAAAGACCCAAGGAAAATAAATCAGTGAAATCCTAAACAAGCAATAAGTAAGGATTGCCCCTTAAGGCAAGAAGCACCACTGGGTTTGCGCTATTGATACGAACTACCACTGTGTATTTTCTTGTCTGTTCAACCTGTGTACACTTTTCATCGTCCAGGCTCTACATTACACTAAAAGCACTTCATTTCTCTTCCATCCTTTTGTCATGTATCTTCTATGGTTTCCTTCCTTCCAAGGTTTCTTGTCTAATGGAGTTTCCAACTGATGTAATCCATGACGTATATTAAGAGCATTCAAAACCGATGTTTGCATCAATGACAACACCATTCAACAAAAAACAACTAAAATGGGCAAAAATGTGTTACTTAGATTGGTGTTTATCTAAGCCACATACATTCATTACAAACTAGTTATAAATCATGAACAAACTCTTTAAATTATTATGTTGATTTATAATTTTATAATTTCTAATTTCCATAGAGAAAGGATGATATCGCTAGTGTGATACGATGGCTTGTAGCTTAGATATCACTACCGTTAGTGTGATGTGATGTTTAATGTCTTATAATTACATTGTTAGGCACGTCTATTTTGGAATAAGGCTTCCTAAATTTTAATTTAATTATTGATAATTATTAGATGGATTGTAGGGATTTAACATTCACATAATATTCTAGAATATTTTTTCGTAATATGCACAAATCAAAAGTTCATATTTATCTCCAAAATAGTCATGCATTTTTTCCCATTTCAAATTTAAAAGATTAATTTAGTAAAATGTCATATAGAATGTTTCATATGAAATGGGTTATGGCTTTTTGGGCATGTAATATTAATAATCCATAGTATTTTCATATGGTATTGTAACAAAGCCTACTTACAAATTAAAAATCTCTATATAATAAAGTGGGGGCGAGACTCGTTGGTTAAGAATGTTGTTACATGTAACTTCTTTTATAATTAATAATAATTTAAAACCTGCCAAGATCCATCTTAACTTTAATCTGATCTATCAAACATCGAGAAGGATAAAGTCCCTCAAGGTGCAAACATCTATTTTGAGTGAAAATTTTGAGTTAAGCTTTGCAGCATGAGACATTTGATTGATCTAAAGTTAAGATGGATCTAAGCAAAGTTAATTATTAATATTTAATAATTATAATTATTAATTTTTTATTTTATTTTTATTTTTATGTAATTTAGCCAAATCAAAAGGTTTACATCACATAACATTACCTTACATCTCTTCCATATTGAGATGAAGAGCACCTCTAAACGTAATAAAATTATAAGTTGGTCAATTTTTTTTTATTTTTTTATTTTAGCAACATTGAAGTGTATATTCTAATGCTTATCATGATTTGATGCCTATCAACATTTACCAATCATATATGGTTTCACTAGTTTATAAAATGATATTATTAATGAATTATACTATGATATATGGCTATAGCATTTTGTAATCCACTTTTAAAATGAAGATCATATATATAGTTTATTTTTAAAATAATATATAATAGTTTATTTTTAAAATAATATATAACGTTATTTGATAGAGAATAATTTGTCATCAACTTCTCTTAAATTTAAATTATCATGTCCATAGGTTATTTATAATTTAAATCATCATGTCTATACGTTATTTATTTTAATAAATATAGTGTAATGTGATCTTAAATTTAAATCATCATATCATTTATTTATTTTAATAAATATAGTGTAATGTGATCTTAAATTTAAATCATCATATCATTGGTTATTTATTTTAATAAATATAGCGTAATGTGATAGATAACCATAATACTTTATCATTCGTTATTTTAAAATTTACAAAACTGTGGGTCATGTATATAGTTTACTTTCAAATTTACTCAATTACAAATTTTATAAAATCATCATTTTGTGGCCTGTGATCTGATAGTGTATAGTGGGTGTGATAAAAAAACAAGCCCTGACAATTTTGGCAAAATAGATTTCGTCAAAATTGATATCTGACAATTTTGGCAAAATAGATTCCGTCAAAACTGATATCTAAGCCAAGCAAGTGAATATTATGTGATGTGGAAAAATAGATTCTTTCAAAACTGATATCTGAAAAGCAAGTCAATATAAATTCTATAAAATCACAATTTTTGTGGCCTATGATTCGATATCTTTGTGGCCTATGATTTGATAGTGTAAAGTGGGTATGATCAAAAACAAGCACTGACAATTTTGGCAAAATAGATACCTTCAAAACTGATATCTACACAAAGCAAGTGAATATTATGTGATGTGGAAAAATAGATTCTTTCAAAACTGATATCTGAAAAGCAAGTGAATATTATGTGATGTCGATCCCGGTCGTGTTTTTAAGAAACATTAAAAACAAAAAATAAAAATAAATAATAGATTCCTTCAAATCTGATCTAAGCCAAAGCAAGTGAATATTATGTGATGTAGAACCTCAGTCATGTTTTTAAGAATCATTTAAAAAACATAATAGATTTTTTCATAAAATAGCAGAGTAAAAAAACATACAATAACACATTAAAAACTTCATAAATAAAAAAATAACCACAACTAAACCTAAACCTTCACTAGGTAGTTAGTTACATAAAATGTAATGAGAGCGAGGGAGAGATTATATTTTATGTAACTAACTACCTAGTGAAGGTTTAGTTGTGGTTAATTTTTAATTTATGAAGTTTTTAATGTGTTTTCTCAATCTTTAACTTCAAACTGCAAGTTTTTATAGTTTTGCTTTATATATATATATATATATATATATATATATATACCAAGTAAAACTATAAAAACTTGCAGTTTGAAGTTAAAGATTGAGAATATATATATATATATATATATATATATATATATATATATATATATATATTGCATCGAACCATTATATCCATACCAAGCAAACTAAAAACTGTGTTTGAAGTTAAAGATTGAGAATATATATATATATATTGCATCCAACCATTATATCCATACCAAGCAAAACTATAAAAACTTGCAGTTTGAAGTTAAAGATTGAGAAAACACATTAAAAACTTCATAATTAACCACAACTAAACCTTCACTAGGTAGTTAGTTACATTAAATATAATCTCTCTCACACACACACACATATATATATCAAAAAAAGCATATTGCATCCAACCATTATATCCATACCAAGCAAAACTATATATTTAAGTTGAATATCTACTGCAATGATAAGCCAACGTAGAATGTCTGACTAGAATGATCAGTTTCGATGGAAAAAAGATTCTACTAAAATAATCAGTCAGGCTATTTCCTTAAGTTGGTAGCAAAGGCATGTATTTCCTTAAGTTGCAATATGCATTTTTTGATATATATATATCAAAAAATGCATATTGCATCCAACCATTATATCCATACCAAGCAAAACTATATATTTAAGTTGAATCTCTACTGCAATGATAAGCCAACGTAGAATGTCTACTAGAATGATCAGTTTCGATGGAAAAAAGATTCTACTAAAATAATCAGTCAGGCTATTTCCTTAAGTTGGTAAAGGCATGTACATGTTATCTTGTACTGAGAGGAATACTAATTGGTTATAATATACCATCTCAGAGGCAGAATATGTTAAAATATTGCACTAGGTATATTATATGTCAATTTCCATACTTGAAAATGTCATTCTAATCATGGAATGGATAATTCCATAGAAATGAACTAGATAGTAAGAAATTCAAGTCAAGTCAATTAATAACCAAAGCAAATTTCTAAAAATAATACCACTAAGTCTAAACAAAAAATATTCAATAATGTGTCATTACTCAGTCAACAATAAATTTCAAAAATAATCGTCATTTGCAACTACGACAATGTATTGTTGAACACTCCATACTTGAAAATGTCATTCTAATCATGGAATGGATAATACCAAAGAAATGAGCAACTGCATAACTAAAGAATTCAAATGAAGTGAATTATTGACCAAAGGGAGATTTCTAGGACGTCACCACCCACTAAAAAACAAAAAGCAGTATAAAGGATACCACCAAGTCATAAAAACAAATTTTAAAATTATGTCATTTGCAACTATAGCAATCTATTGTTGGACACGAGAGGATAACCATTTACTCTAGACCGAAAAATACTCCCACCATCATGTTGATTGCAAGGCAGAATACGCTAATTATTTGAATTTCTTGCATATAGATATATCACTGGCCATGTGATCGACAATAACATGTTTAAAAGTGTTTCTTGGTCATGGCATATATCAGATGTGGCTAGTAAATTCACTGGACCTCGGGTTTGGAGTCAATCTATGTTGGCTAGATGCAACAGACTGTACTCATAAGCATACAAGAATGTTGTGATACTAGTGGGGTTAAATTTGCATTCAAAATAAGTGAAAATATTTGAAGAACGCGATTGAACATGATTCTTATTCCCAAATTTTTCCTCGTTTCTATTATGGTTTAAATGGATGAAATTGAACTGGAAAACATCCTTTGACGATAACCTGACCTGACTCCTGACTTCTGGAGATAACCTTCAATTCTGGTCATATTAGACGCTGAAGGAACAAAAGAACACTACATATTTTGGTGCTGCTTGATAAAGGTGTAAGTTAGCTAATAAGGTTACCTGCTATGTTATATACAGTGAACCTGAAATGAATTGCATTTTACCAAAAGCTCTTTTAGCTTCTTCAACCCACAATTTCCAAATATCAGTTTTAGTTTATCTTAGATTTGTTGTGACCCCGTACTAAGTCTTTATTTTCCTCTAATACTCCAAAGTTTTCTCTATATTATAGTTCTGTTCTAAACTTGAATATATTTCTTTTATAATCTCTTCACTTAATAGGGGTTGGAAGACGCTCGATTCAGAAAACAGACTAACATCTTTCCTAGAAACCCAGAATGCCCTTTAACATGGAAATATATCTTTATAACAAAACTAATTAACGTCAAAATTAGGACTGAATATTTCACAAGAAATCACCCCAAACAAGAGTAAAGGAATTTTTTAGAGGGAACTTTCAACTTTAGAAAACTGTGACAAGGAAAGTTCCACGGTTCCACCTATTGCTAGGTGAAAACTTCCACACTATTGTTATACCAGATTTCTTTCCTTGACACGGCATACCGTAGGAACTTTACATAAACAAATTCTACAAATATCATAATGTTGCTAGTGCCAGTTGCTATGTCATTCTTTGACTGACATACCAATCAACATGGTCTTGCAGACCACATTCTCTGTTACCAAAGAACATGATACATGAATATTCACTAACAATTTAAGAAAAGTCCATGTATGATACCAATGGGATGACAGCTTGCACATTACAAATGCGTTATTCAAATAAACAAGCCTCAAAACACTGTCACGCACCACTTGCATAAAGCCTTGTCCATTCCTTGGCTGCAAAGATTACAATACCCAATAATGATTTAAAAACCAACACCCCCAAAAAGACATAATCTGTATCTGCTCCAAAATAAAACGAGAGAGAGAGAACAAATGGAAGAGACTATAGAGAGACACCCAAAACAACATAATGAATGTTGGATGCATGGGTTACAAGATAAATATGCAAATTCCCACCAAAAAGCAACAGCATATAAACCAAAAAGTTACGATCTACCTGTTTCCACAGCCTCAGCTTCATTTGCTTTCCAGTGTTTGGCAATGTTTTCTGAAAGTGGATCATCAGGATTGGGAGCACTCAACAATGCTTGGATGCTGAACACAAGAAGAATAAAAAAGGTTTAAGAAATAAATCATATAATTCTTTACTCCAGGAAGGAGAATAAAAATATATAAACCTCAGAAAAAATATACAAACCTCAGCAAAACTGTTCGAATTTGAAGAGCAGGGCTCCATTTATCCTTTAGAATGTCTAGACATATTCGACCTAGCTGTTTGTAATTGCCAATTATAATATCTTCAGAAGCTGAAAATCAATTTAGGTAAAAATATTTGATTGAAAGCAACAAACAGTAGCTAACCTTATCAATATTTGGATGGTATATCTTTGTCAAAAATCGGACCTGTCCATCAGATCAAATTTCAGCATCGAGACGACTTAATACTGCTCTAAGTTCGCATTACAGTTTATAGAGACAAAACTGTCTGCTTTAAAGCTACTTTATTGTAATGAATTTTAAATAATAATAATAATTAAAAAATAAATAAAAAAAGCTCCAAAATTTGAGAACCAAACAAAATCAACATCAAAATTCAAATCAAAACTACTTTAAATATCAGAGTATGTGTCTACAAGATCAGTAGCAAAGAAGGCTGGCAAATGTAAAGGCCACAATTTTCTTTAATGGCAAGTAGCAGGGAATCATTCAACAGTGGACTAGCACGTGAAATGTCGAGTATCAAGCTTCATATTTAATCAAACCTATTAAGCCTCATTATATTTCAAACTGTTTTTCCAAAATCAAATGTTAAATATACTGTGCTCATTACCAATAAAACATCCAATTCAAATAGGAAATGGGGAAAGAAATCATTACCAATAAAACACCCAATCCAAATAGGAAAACGGTAAAGAAATGTATATATATATATATATAGCATTAATAATATGATTGATGATTCACAAGACCTTTCATGATGGTATAAATATCATTCACTCATTACGAAGCTGGAAAGTCATGATTTTTGGTGATTAATTATTGTTAATTATTATTGTTATTGTTATGTAAAGTATTAGCATGTATTAGGAAACAAGAATTAGATCTTCAAAGAGCAATCCCCCCAAGGGCCCAAGTTGATCTTTGGTACAATCAAGCATTTGATTGAGACTTCTTTAATTCCACTTGTCAATATATTCTTGGAAACAAATGAAATTTGCATCCGATATTTGGAATTGTGGAATGAGTTTTGTTTTGGATGATATGATTATGCTGATTGTTGCATGTGATTATTCTTATCATTAAGATAAAGATAGGGTCTAATGGCTGAACTTCCTTCTGATGGGAATTGGAAACTGATTCTTCAATATTCAATAGTGGCAACGAATGGATCTTTCATTAATCATTTCACTAGCATACACTTTCAATAGTGGCAACGAATGGATGAAACAGATGATATAATTAAACATTTTGGGCCATAGCAGTTACCCACTCCCTTCTTGGCCACTTGAGCAGGCCCAAAACAGCCACTTAATTTACCAGAATATTGCAGTTTTTGGCCAAAACAGCCCCAAAATGCCATCAGTTGTACCTTACAGGGTTTTGAAATCGCAAAACACCATATGATACGACCGGACAACGTTTTGGGTAAGTTTCGGCTGATTTTCTGCATTTCAGTACATTTCTAATACTGATATGCTGCCCAAGAAGGTGTTTCATGCAACATAGGGTACAAGAATGTCCCAAAGTTATGGGTGGAGTACCCTTCTGGAGAATTTGGAATTGACCAAAAAATCCTGATCTTGGACCATGAAACCTAATGCAAGGAATGCAAGGAAAGTTAAAAGAGTTAGTGTGGGAGAAGGAAGGGAAATTAGTGTGTTGGAAAGAGTGTGCACACTACAAAGACACAAGTGGGGCTGAATAACTTCGATTCCGAGTGAAAATGTGTGCAGAGTGTTGAGAAACCAAGCGCATAGAATGTTGAGAAACCAAGTGCATAGTTGTTTAATACTTGACTCCTCTTGATAATTACTTGTGAATGTTAATTGTCTTCTTATTACTTCTTATGTGTTCATCAGGCAATTATACAATTGTTTAGTCTTTCACAAAAAAACAAAGAGACAGGAGACACCATTAGGCTACAAGCCAGAGCAAAACCCCACAAGGGGAAGCCCAACAATCATTTTCTTATAAAATCAAATCAAAATGAGATATCCAAGACCACGACCAAGACAAAACTACCAAGTTACCAAGTCCAACCCTCCTCCAAGTGATCCAGATTTCTGTAAGAAAGAAATGAAATACAGATTCAAACAGAAACACAGAACTACAGCGATGACTTAACTTCAATTCATTAATAACAAATACTGAAAACTGTTTACATGCAGAATGGAAATAAACTAGCTCGGGCGATGGTAGCTTATCGCTGAGAAGAGATGTGATGGCTACATGTTATGAATAAAATATATATAAAATAATACAAATAATGTAAACAACAATAAGAATAAATAATGATTAATCAACTAGTAATTAGTTAATAAAGAGGTATGTCCCTAACGACATGACCGTTGGTGAAGAGGTAGTAAAATTGTATCAATGTTTTCTAATTCCAATTCCTTGTCTGTTTAATGTAGAAAAAATTGTATCAATGTTTTCTACAGTTATAAAACTTTGCATCTTTATGTCTATTTCCATAATTGAAATTTCTTAATGTTATATATAAAGAGAGAGAGATGTCCCACTGTGTCGCATTTCAGGGAGCTATAATTCATGTGTCTGCCTCACGACCTGCATCTCCCCATGTTATGTGATTTAGAAAAAAATATATGTAACTCCTATAGTTACCTGACTTGGCTCACTGAAAAACTTGGCGAGGCAGGAGAGTCTAGAGTTAACTCAGATTGGGAAAAACTAGAGAAAAAATCAGCAAAACCTTGTTAACTACGAAAGAGAAAAAATGGGCAAAATAGCGCAATCCGGGGCTTATATAGGACACCTTGGCAAGTTTGACCTGGTACAAACCGAGTCAAACTCTGTCAATCCAAGTTATACTTGTAATTAATAGCGAATATAATTGGTTGACCCGAGTTTGACTCACCCAAACCTGGAAAAAAATTGTGTTGATGTTGATCCAACATAGAACAGTTATTTGGCAAGTATAACTCATGATTCCGGCTGTGTGGATAACTCCCAACAATTTACATGCAAGACCACTCCCTATTTGGTGAATCAAAATCTAAGATCAGGCATCCCAAAATGCAGAGTGATACCTTCAAAAATAAAGTAAATTCTCATCAATCAATTTAACCGTATGTCAATATATTTTAAACCAATGCAATAGGCTTATTGTTGAAATAAAATTCCAAATACTATTTAGTATTAAGTATTAAAATGTCTACACAAATTTATTTCTTTAAGCCTGTAGCATCAAGAAACCAAAAAAAGGCATGGCAAATGCATTGCTCTAATATTAGGCTTCTGTGATGATGATGGTAAGCTACACCCAAAACATCAGAATCTTATACACAACCTCACCCAAAACATCAGAATCTAATACACAACCTCACCCAAAACCCTTGTAACAAAATATGATCAACTGCAGAAACTTACACTATGAAAACATTTAAAATTAATCAATAGTATTACTCTCATAGGAATTTTACAATTAAAGCATAGAATCTCCTGCCAACAGAATGGGATAGAATTAAAGCATTTTACTCTTCCACGGAAGACTTAATGAAGGGATAGAAATTCAAATGCCATTAACATGAACCATATACAATGTGCATGGTTAAAAGACCATAAAAATGAATAGTAAAGGTCCTCCTAAAGAGTCAAGTCAATCAGGTTGATCCAAAAAATTATTAGAACAAATCTCTTATACTGTGGAAATCTAACATTACAAGTTACAACACAATAAAATAATAGATTAAGAAAAAGGTAGCGCACCTTTGGAGCAGCCATTGGATATTCTTCAGGTAAGAATAACTCCAACTTGAAAACACCACCTACACATACAATAAAATCCAAGACATCAAATCTTCTCTAAATGGAACGAAAGGATATTTCCCTGACATGATAAACTTTAAAATTATTAAGAGTGGCTAGAAGATAAAGTATTTTATATACACAGAACATAAAACATAAGCATAAGCATAATTACGTTTAATGTATGCACTGAAAAAGTGGTACATGCAGACTGATTACTCAGTTTTTTTTATAATATTAAACTCATATGTAGATGTAAAGTTCATAAAAATGCAAGTTTTTGGGTGCTTGAATGTGTACTGATGAGAAGAATCTCACCAGCTCAACAAAATTTAAAGTCATATAGAAGACAAGGAGATAAAATCATGGGTGCAGGGAAGTCTCTGATTCAAACCCAGAAGTCCGGTTCGGGGCAAGCCCCTGATTCCAACCCGACTCTATCGACATGCATGCCCCATTATGTCAGAGCATTGTCTTCAACTAGCCATTCATTTAAAACTTGCCAAGTTATTATAATCACTAAATCCATTGATACAAGAAAAATCCATGTCCAGCTACCATCCTAATCCTATATGAAGAGAATTAGAAATGAGTTTCTTTTTGTCAACCAATTCAAGGCTTTATCATCGATACACTACAGTTTTAGAAGTCCTTCACTATAACCACAGGGGTAACCATAAATTATTCTCCACCTCATAGATGTAGCACACCACTCACATCTTATCTAAATACACGATTCCACTTGTGAGTTGACATAGATGTTCATTCATACGATGTTGCTCAACAGATTTACCTCCTTCACAATTTTAATCTTATGCACTGCAAATTCCAAAGAACTCTCACACAGCACTGTATAACAAGCAAAGACATTTGTAAACTCCGTTAAAGAAAGACAAAAAAAAGGAAAAAAAATTCAGTGCTCGAGTGACAATCATAGGATCCAATGATCTCCAAAGATATCCAAGGGGTTTTCCTACATGCTTAAGTTTAAATTTTGTATTAAACTGTTAATAATATCCCATGATTTATTGTGAGTTTTCCATCATGTTTATATTCATCATTACTGCCTTAAATCAACATTACATAATCTCCTTTAATCTGGTACAGACACACACCCAATAGATTTTTGTGTGAAAAGATTCCCACGGAATTCACATCAAATCCATAACTAATTTGATATTATGCAGGTAGTTAAGTTTCTTCTCATCAAAAATGCATCCAACAGTAATATTGTGGTCTGGGTGCATTTCCAACAGGTGGAAAATTTTATGGTCCAGCGTGAGGAATTTTTTACGGATCAGTGGGAAGTACATTAGTGCTACTTTTGACTATCAATCTGCTACTGAGTCTAATAATCAGAGTGGACTCAGCCTAGACAAAATTGAACTCAACAATATACAATGTGGAGAATATAATAAGGACTAGTTAGCTTTGGAACACAAATTTTGGATTTGAAACATCAATATTAATGACAATATTTCTTTTAATGCTTCCTATATTTTAAAAAAATATTTCCATCAGAATAAAACAGAAAGCAAAAGGCTAAACCCAATGGCATCTGCATCCTCTTACTTACAGCAACAAGCACAGCAATAAATCTGAATAGCCACCAAAGTCTAACATCCCGGCATCCTTGATCAACAAAAACTAATTTCCAGCAGCTGCATATGTATCTCTTCTCACCACAAAAGGCAAAAGATAAACAAAGAGATAACATCATCCTCAAAACCATATTTGCATCAAAGCATCCAACAAACAAACAGAGCATAAATTTTCAAGCAGTGGCCAAGACCAATAAGAGAAGAATGGATTAAAGATCTAGAGTCACACAATAGCATTGCACGCCAATCAATATGACCATAAAGAATAGTAGACATATCAGTCTGAACATGCTCCCAAGACGACCTGGCAAAAATACAGACCTAAAACAAATGCTTCACCACTTCCACCATAACCATAAGATAAGAAGGGCAAATCTTATCTGAGAAGCCATTCTTAGCCAAGTCAGCCTTGGAAGAAAGGCCCCAATAAATCACCAACCTTCTGTGGGGACAAGACCAACAATCTCCATCACAGAAGGTCAATTAAAAGAAGGCAGGTTGATCAGGGCATACTCACAAGCTATGGTACAATTCTTTCCACAAGCGAGACCTAGCAACCCAAAAACCGTCCACTAAAAAGAAAACCAAAAAAAAAACTTTTTTTACACAACTATCACACCTAAAATCAAGGAAGACCAACAACAAGCACCCTACACTCTCCAATTTCAAATTGGCCTTATTGTCAAATCCCACCTAACTCCACGGCCTTACATCTGATCTACCACCTTATCAAACCAGAGCTACCTTTCTCCATGTTAACCAAATACTTTAAAAAATGAAGGATCCATGATTCCATCTATCTGAGATGATAGCACAAAGCCAAAAGGATCCTCTAGTTTTGTCAACATGTTGAGCCAAGAGAAACCAATGCCTCAAAATAGCATCCCAAGGTGAAGACCCCTGTAAAAACCCACTTGTTGACAAAATAATCCCCTGGGTCACCACATCAATCAACTCAATATAGCATTAATCCTTGGGCATAACACAAGCATCCAAAGAACTATAGGCAAACCCTTTACCCCATCATATTTGGCCCACAGGTCAAGACAGCATTCGTCCCTGGGCATGACACAAACATCCAAGGAACTATAGGCAAACCCTCTGCCCCATCATATTTGGCCCACAGGTAAGATCCTGATAATTGCTCTGACCAATAAAACTAAGCCCTACTAGGAAGTCAACAAAATACACAATAGACGTGAGAAGCTTGGAGAATCCCACCCACTATAGCTAATTTACTAGCAAACAAAGATACGTGTACTACTAGAAGAGAAGCTTACAAGTTACACCACAACCATTCCATAAACCAATCCCACATAGAAACTGGAGAAAGCCCCCTACCAAATATGATGTTAAGATACCTAAAACTACCACTAGGACAAGCAAGAGCATGTGCTTTTGGAATGCATGGAGGAGGTTCATCAGGACCAAACAGCAATAACACCTCTTACGATTGTAACAATCACCTTAGATGCCTACCAAAACATTGGCAAACAACCTCTAGCACCAACCACTAAAGCTTTATCAACTCACACAAGCAAAAGTGAATCATCCCAGTGTTGCGAACATCACAATTTTATCGCCTAATTGATATTTTTTCGAAGCCACAATTTTATCAACCAATAAAATCGGGCGATTTTTTCTAGATGAAAATTTTGTGATTTTATCGTAAAAATCACCAAAAAAATTGAGAGTTGTTGCCAAAAAATCACTAACACATGCAACGACGACTTTATAATCATTTTTTTGGTGGTTTTTTAATTTCATTTTACAAACAGAGAGTGAGTGAGAGAGCTAAGGAGGAGAATGAATCTACTAGGGAGAGATAGGAGAAAACCGACTATATTTAGGATCCCAAGCAAAGAAATTTCGATTTTGGACCGAGTTTCCTCAGCAGGCCACTGATTTCAGGCATGGGTATCAAATTCGGACCTATTTCTTTTGTTCTCCATGTTTTTCCTTGTGTTTCAGCCACCCATATATTTTCCATGATTTTGCTAGGTCAGGGAGTGTGTTTTTTTTTCCGGTTTTGTTTCATTAAGTGCAAAGGGATTTTTGTTGTCAAAAATTCAAAATTTTGATTGTTAATTTTATTTTTTTAATTCCTCTTGTGCCCTACATTCAATCCTACATTAAGAGATCAATAAACATGCCAAGACATTTGGACCCTCTATAGGAATATGGTGAACCCAATGGAGGGGGTTCGATAGATCAAATTTGAGTTGCAAGTTGTGTGGAAAGTATATGACAAGGGGAGTATTCCGGTTGAAATTCTGCCTTGCACAAATTTTGGGACATGAAGTAGGACTTTACCCAGGTGCAACTCCAAAAATCATCCGTAAAGCCTTCAAATCGTTAGAAGATACAGAGTCAGCCAAGCTGAACAAGGAAGCTATGAAGCCTCAAATCGTAAGGGTTGGAGTGGTGGTAGGTGACTATGAGAGTGGTTCTTGTTCAGCAATGTCTACAATCAACCGCACAACTACCTCATCATTTTCTCTTCCTAGAACCACATTTTCTCTTCCTAGCACAACCATCTATCAGGTCAAATCTTTAAAAAAGGAGAAGAAAGACGCTGACAAACTGGTGGGCAGGTGTTTTCTATGGAGTGATATTCTCTTCAGCATTACCAAGAACAATCAATTTTACCAGCCTAGGTTTGATGTTATTGTTATTGTTGGCTCGAGGTAAGAAGCCCCTTCCTATGATGACTTGAAATGACCTATTCTTCAAAATGAAAAGGTTAATTGCACTGCAAGATTGGAGCAATTCAGGGCATCATGGGCACACACATGAGATGCATTGTGATGTTAGATGGTTGGACTGATCTAAAGAGTAAAACACTTATCAACTTCTTGGTTAATTGTCCCAAGGGGTCAATGTTTATGAAATCTATTGATGCATTTGCAAATATCATAGATGCACAATTATTATGTGATTTGTTGGACGTGTTCATTCAAGAGGTAGGTCAACAACATGTTGTCTAGGTCATAATGGTCAATGTTGCAACTTGCAAATTATGTTGTTGTTGCCATGATGCTTATGGAGAGGCATCCTAACTTGTTTTGGACACCTTGTGTTGCACAATGCACACTATATTGACTTGATGTTGGAGAACATAGGAAAATTCATTTTGTCAGGGATATTGTTGAATCATCAAAAAGCATTACAAAATTTATATATAACCATGCATTTGTGTTTAATTTGATGAGAACATTCACCAATAACAAAGATTTGGTGCAATCTCTCTTGAACTCTATGAAGGATGTGAAGAGAATGTTCCTCTCAAAGGAATGTCATGATTTATCATTTAGCAACAAAAGAAGGAGAGGCCATATGTAAGCTAGTTTCATACCAAGAAAGCTTTTGGGCAAAAGTGCAACAAGTGTGTGCCATTACTGAACCTTTGGTAAAGATTCTCCGATTAGCTGATGGAAACAAGCCCGCAATGGGCTACTTGTATGAGACCATGGATAGGGCCAAAGAATCCATTCGCAATTATTATTATGAAAAGGGGGATGAGGGGCTTGAGAAACAAGTGATATGAAAAGTGATTGATGAGTGATGGAACTATATAGTTCATCATCCCATTCATGTTGTAGGGATTTACCTAAACCCCACATTTTCTTACTCCTATCGTTTCATATTTGATGTTGAAGTCATGGATGGATTCTCTACTTGTGTACAGAAGATGGTGTCATCTCTAGCAGAACATGCAAATTCTAAAGAAATGGAGATATATAGGATGGCAAGTGGCACATTTAGATTTGACGTGGCTATCCAAGATATGATAACCAAAATTCCAAGTAAGCTTTAGTTTGTTTCAAATTTCATCGACTCTTTATACTTTGCTTCAGCTTTCAATTTTCAACATTTTTCTTATATTTCTCTTATTTCTTGTAGATGTGTGGTGAAGAAGCTATGGTGGCAGAGGACCAAATCTCCAAAAGCTTGTCATTCGTGTACTCAACCAAACATGTGGCTCCTTCGGATGCAAACAGAACTAGAGTATGTGAAAAAATACACACCAAGAAGTGCAACATGTTAAATTTTCAAATTAATATTTTGAATCAATGTTGCGAACATTGGCATCGGGATAAAATCGGCAAGGTTTCGAAAAACCAAAAAATCATAAAAATCGGGAAATATCGGTAAAAATCGGCAAACATTGGCAAAACCATAAAAAAATCTTTAAAAATCGGGAAATATCGGTAAAAATCGGCAAACATTGGCAAAACCATAAAAAAATCTTTAAAAATCGGAAAACATCGGCTAAGCCAAAAAATCGTGATTTCGAGATAAAATCAGGATGTTATCGAGATGTTCGCAACACTGTTTTGAATTCATTAAATAATTTGCGATCCTCATACAGGTTGGAGTCCTAGCGCCTTAACGACATGGCCTACGTCTACTACAATCTTCAATTGTGGGTGAGGAAACTTCATAGGACACTTGACGTGGAGGCCATCTCGTTGGATGGGATTGACACCACTGTTAGATGGAGGGTTGAGGTCGACAAGCCTCTCATGGAATTGGCCCCTGATTTGTCTACCTCCTCCGGCTCCCATTTCTTCTAGAGAACATCAGAGTTCAATGCCAGCCCCAAGGCCATCTTCATCTAGAGCAAAGTAATTACATTTTCTCGCAAAACGGGCAGAGGAAATCATTAGTTACTTAGTTTTCATTTCATTGTATATGACTCATGATATGAGATACATTATTATATATTTTTGTTGATATTTTGGGGTCGAGTAGGACTCAGGATTATGGACATGATTCACTATTATGTGTAGCACTAGACATATTACACATTTATATTTTAGTTTTCTTTTCATATTTAATAATTTATGTGTCAATGCATTTATTTTATGCTGAGGATGCTTTAGATACTAAAAAAATTGAAAAAAAAAATGTACTTTTTTTTTCCGTTGCTTCGTCGATTTTTACTGATTTTTCCTTGATTTTATGATTTTTTTTCTTTTTTGTGGACCCTCGTTGATTTTATCCCAATCGTGATGTTCACAACATTGAATCATCTACAAAAAATTTAGTGTCTTCGCATTATCTAGCAAAGATACGCCCCTCAAATGACCTAGTAAATAGGAAAATTCCAACAAATAAGCATGGGCATTCTTCGTGAACACATAAAGGTAGTGCACCAAGAGTTACTCATGTATGATAGATGTGAAGAACTAAAGAAGAGGATATGATGTGTTATCCACGAAAACAAATGCAAAGGAATAAGAAATAATGTACCAATCATCCCCACACATCACAAACCAAAGCCCAGACAAGTCAACATATCAATAATGAATGTCCAATAAATGTGACCATAGGCTTTGTCAAAGTCAATCTTTAAAAAGGAGGATTGCTAGCCCACTCCATAGCTTCCCAAGATGAAATAATATATAGAATAAAGTTACCCTAAAGAGACTCTATCTTCTCCTTACAAAATCTTTCTAGCTACATCACCCACCCACAACACCACAACCTTGGCCATAATTTTATAAGCAACACTGAACAAGGTTATAGGATAGCACCCACCTATAAAATCCCTATCAACACTCTTCAAAAAGAGCTTAATCAAATCCTAATTAAGAGACTCTATCAAACATTCTACGAAAAAGGCCTCAAAAACAAACAATAAGGTCCAACTCCTATAGTATCTCACATGACCTGGTAAAATCACAAGGAAAACCATCAAACTTGAGGCATTTCCAATAGTTCATTAAGCATTGCACTCTAAAATAGCATCCTTTATAAAATCCCTATCCAACCTATCATAATCTAGAATAGAAACTTCATGGGAAACACCTTAAAGCAAGCATTCTGGAAACCACAGTTGACAAAAGTACGAGAGAGAAAATACCATGAAATGTTTTCCAAACATATATCAAATCTTAGTTGAATCCTCTGTTGAATTTTGTAACTATGGTCGATCTTCATAATGTATATTTCATCCCTTCATGTATTTATATCGATTATTGTAAAGCATGTTCTTCATGCCAGAGTCGAAAGAAAAAATTATTTTTGAGTCATGTCCTTATGGACCTTTAAAAGAAAATTTGAATTTTTGAAATTGAAATTTTGGCTCCAAAACGAGTAGAGTCGACCTCCCTCCAAGTCAAGCCGACCCAGGTAGAAGACACACCCATTTGACCCAACAAATCACTATATAAAGACAGTTCGACCTCCTCCACAAGGCAACAATTTGATCTCTCTAAAGAGAAAATCTTTTGGGCATCGAAGCAAAGGACAAGGAAGATAAAAAAGGATGAATTCATATCTTTCTCTCTTCATCTAGCTCGCACATGTGGAGGATCTCTCTCTCTCCAGTTAGCATCTTTTTCTGGGAAGTTGCAATTGCATGACCAAAATTTTCTGGAACTGACTAGTTTTGGCATTTATGGCCAAGTCTAATATGGAACTAATCAATTCAATGCAAAACTGGCCATTTCCAAGTTGAATCCTTTAACATGACCAATATTAGCCTATAACCAATTGAACGAACTAGTCTTGCCAAAATTGGCCCGGTTCTAACAACATCAACACCAACAAAGTTGCATCATCCTGAAGAATAGTTTTATATAAATCCTCCTCCGTGAAGGTAAAAAGCTCCTCCAACTTTTGTTTTGCCTCTCGAAGCCCTCATCTACACTTGAATACTATCATGTGCCCCAATCTCCCATGAACTTGGCAGGTCTCTAAATAATGGCTTCCCACCACAACAACCAACATATCCAAGCACAAGGTTCCAAACCTTGTGAACAAGCGCAAAGAAGTTGTGGGACTCTAAAAGAGCAACACATCAGTAAAAGTGAGGCCTTTGACTCAACCACATTCCGAACCAAAAAGGAAGTTTGGATAGGCAAATGATATAACCCCATAGCCTCAACCAACACAAAAAAGGACCTCCAAGAATTATACACCCAAATTTATCCATCCCCTCCCTAAAATTGGGAGGGGTAAACCAACCTCCATGGTCAAGACCTTTCTTCCCCATTTAAAATCAAAGTGTTGAGGAACAACCTTACATCTTGCCGAAGCATGTCATTTGGAACCAAAAACAACTAGTCCCATGCCAACAACCCAATCAACCTCCAATTCTACCATACTAAAATACCCACCAATTGTCCACCCCACATCTGGCAAATGATCCTTGAAAATTTTATGATACAATTGAGTCACTTTTTTTGTCTAATTATTTTTGTAATTTATATGCAATAATTTATATCCATATTATAATAATGTGTTTTGGAGCACCTACACCATATATTTCAATTTTCAAGAAATTTCCATATGCAACACCTAGATCTCACCTTGCCTCAAGCCCAATCTCCAAAGTGATTAACGATTGAGATTAGATCTCAACATCACTTGAGATTGTTGGTAAAGATTCATCTAATTCACTAATGCAAAAACCTTTCCATTTCATTAGAATAACTCACTTTATCTTATAAAAATAAATTACTTTAATCACTAAAGCAATTATTAAGGTTAAGGGTCTATTAGGCGACTTCCCGCACCTAGACACTTAACCCTATGTAGAAGTAGCTACCTGAGCTAACAAACATCAACACTCCCTCTTAATAAGAGAGGTATTTCCTAAAGAGCCACCTTGAACTGGTTGTTCCTCTGAACCTAGCACAATATCTTTCTTCGAATGCCTACTGTCTCTGAATGTGCTCCTAGGCGCCTCCACATGCGCTTGAGCATCCCTCAATGTTTGAGCAAGTTTTCCCATCAACCTATATAAGTTGCTCTCTCTAACACCAATGGCAACTATTATGTTTGGGCTAGACTCGTCATGGTGAATAAGCATCTACCCAATCCTAAACATGACTCCATATCCTTTGTCCTCCACGACTGATATTAAGACCAAGTTACTCTTCGATCCCGGTATGAATAACACATCCTTGGCTTCCAGTGTCCCTCCTGACTCTAGTTGGAAATTAATGGTTCCAACCCCCTTCATTACATGCCTAGCATCATTATCAAGCTCCACAAATAAATATTAGTCACTCTTTGCCAAATTGCTAAATAGCTCCCATGACTCTATCATATGATGTAATGCACCACCATCCAAGTACCAAGCACTCTGTGTAATGGTGCTAGTAGATAGATAAGAGACAAATGAGAAGTCCTTCTCGAACTTCACTATCAACTCATCAAGTTAAACCTCTCTTGATGTTGTTGTCTATTGCAACTTCACTCTTGTGGCAGATGAAGCATTTGAGCTTGCTCTAGTCATTCTTCCTCGCTAGCTGAGAGGCTTCTGTTGGACTTTCTTTAGGCCCTAGATCGGGTCTATGGCTAACCAAGCACATAAACACACTAGGAACCCCAACACACAGTACTTTGCACGATGGAAATATAAAGCAATGAAATCAATTAAGTACACAGATTTATTTGATCCCATAGTCTCATTTTCTTATAGTCCCTCAATAAGAAAAAAAAAATTAGGGATCTCGTATTAGGGATCATGGCCCTTCAAATCGCTAGTAAAACTAGTATACATGGTATACAATCAAGGCTTGTGATTTGATCCATCAAATCTGCAATCTTCCCAACACAACAAGAACAAAAAATTTGACTTACAAATCTTCCCAACACAACAAGAAATAAATACATGACTTACTTGTTGTGGCCCTCCTTTCCTTTGCCTCCATTACACAGTGATTAGGGTCCTTTCTAATCTTTTTCAGATCAACTGCTCACAATGACTTTTGTCCTTCAAATTCATCACATATATCAGCTCCAAATACTTCAACTATACAATAAATTTTGTCCTTCAAACTCATGCATATTAGCCCTTAAACTTTGTTGTCAAATCCTCCTTGATGAACAGACTTCAAGAAACACAGTCAACAACCTCTTCCTTCTTAGAACACCTATACCATTATGCCTTGTTGGCCTCTACAAAGGCCCTATAGCAACTCGGTTTACTCTTGCAAGCTACCTAATCCCTTTGGCCCCCCTTCCTTTGTCTGTGACCTCCTTAAACAGGCCTCACCCTACCCTGCCAAAGACCTAAGGCCCGACCTCCTTAAAGAGGCCTCACCCTACCTTGCCAGAGACCTAAGGCCCTTTGTCCCTACTCCTTGACTCTTGTAGTTTTTCGACATTGTGTTAGGGCTTCAAAAGTTCGACCTACCTTGGACAATGAATAGAACTCAGCCTTCTTCACAATTTTTTCCAACAAAACCTCATGGCAACCCTCCCTTCAACCAACAAACAAACATTAACTCCACAACCTTCCTTTGATCCTCCAGTACGTAGACAAGCAACTTGGCTTCTTTTTCTAATTCAGAAATCTCAGACTAGATGTAACTTGTCCCTCTTTGAAGGTTTGCAACTCTCCTTTCTTGGCTTCATTGTTCACACCAAGATTGATTGCCATGATTTAGCTCTGTCCTCATTCATCGAAACCCTCTAACTTGCCCTCGACCCTTCCACAACACTTCAGTTCACAATAGATGAGGCGCTCGGCCTACTTCAAAGGCTATAGCAACATGGCACGGAACTTCTACATTGACCTTAGATCGGGCCCTAAACAAAAATCGGCCTGATATCCAGCTCTCCAAGACTTCGGCCATCTTGCTACTCATCTAATCTTTGACTCGACCTCATAGAACTGAAGATAATCTAGTTGCAGTCTTCTTTCAAGGGCAAATCTCGGCCTCCATGAGCAGACCTCGGCCCTCCACTAGGGCACTCCTTGCACAAGTGAAGTCACATCTCTCTTGTGCACAATGAGCCTCTCCTTTGGCTCTATTTATATTTTTCTCCTAGGTCATTTAGGAAAACTCTAGAATCTTTAGGGTTTTAGCCTCTCACCCCATTAGAATAAACAATTAGTTTTATAGGTCCCAAACTCAATGCTTTGGGTACAAAACCCCAGCTTTGGGTAAACTTCCCAACCAACTACTTTTGGTGGCTTTCCTCCTCTCGGAAACACCTTCTCAGCTACCCAAAATTATAATAGTTTCCCCCTCACTGTCCCACTTTCAGAACCCTCCATTTTTCCCTTCTTGGCCACACTAACCTAGCCAAATTCTTCTCTTCATCTTATTGCTTGCTAGCCTTAGAGTCCGCCCAATGGTTTCCATGACTTTGAAAAACCATTTAGTATGACGTTCACGAGCACCACATCCTCCACTTTCTCCCCAATGGTTGTGAATTGATTGCATGTTTGGGTGATCCTGATGAAGTAATTGCTAATGTTATCAAAATTTGACATCTAGATGGATCTAAGCTTATTTCTCAAGATCATATCCCTATTCATGTCATCACTCTGGAAAAAGTCCACTAGAGCTTTAACTGTTGAAATTTCCATGCCCTCTAGGTCTGGTATGTGCCCTAAGCTAGGAACTGTTACCACTCAACCCAACAAGTGACCTAAAGGGACTCCTAAGAGGGCAACTGCAAGGTCAAGGGCAACGATAGAGACTTAGCCCAATGTCACCACAGCTAAGACTCCCTGCTCTTTACGGACATTCACCGATGGGAGGAGACCTGATAATTAGGAAGTCACTTATAATGTATAGATCAATTACTAGGTGTGAAGTGATCTTAGAAACCCTTTCCCTAGGATGGAATGGACAATGGAACTTGCTTGCCTTTTAAGCAAGGGACTTGATCTTCTAGGGAGAGGAGATGAGGATTGGAGGGTTGAGATAGAAGGATGAGACCTATAAAGGATGTTCTCAATCCCTAAAATCCCTTTGGGAACTTGGATTCCCGAGTATTCCTTGATAAATAGGCTTTGGTGAAGAATGGGATCACACAAGGCCAAGTGGACCCAACCCAGGTTAGGGGATGGATTTTGGCAATCAATGATGTTCTTAACCTAACCAAGGTGAGGGGCAAGGATCAAACAAGAATTTTCATACAAAGATATCAAATTGATCCTACTAGGTTCTAGCCTTGGGAACACCTAGGCAAAACTTGATCCTAGATCTAGGGCCTGGTGTATCCAGAGATTCCACTGACAGAATTGCTTCAAATTTGGAAGAGCGTTAGGGGACCCACCAAGGCAATTGTATCTAAGAGATCGAAGTTTTCCCATGGGGCAGTTTCCCAGGAAATTGATGCCCTAGGTGACCTAATGTGGCTAGACCTAGGAAAAAGGGGAAAAGGGTGAAAAAGAGGGTAAAATGATCACCCTTTTTGAGGTACCAGTGCCTGATTCACTTGGGGATATGGAGTCAAGGATAATAATGAAGAAGGATTCAGTTTCTCGTTCAAGGAGGCTCCAAAAGTCAACTTCGTCCAATGTTAGAGAAAACAGAAGAAAAGTGATTTTCAAGCATTTATACTTCATACAAATGGTGCAAGTTTACCAAGAAAACATGATCTCTAGGACATTTCATTCATCTAACAACGGCCCATACATAGAATAATCTATATAGACATAATTTCACATTTCATATATGCAGCAATTAGCCCTAATTATAGTTTAGTTAAAATGTATGCAGCAACAAGAAAAATAGTGTTAAATTTGTACTTACAATGTTAGAGAGTATATCCAACCAGCATCACATTTGAAAATAAGAAGTTCCAAGATAGAAATAGCCCAAATCCTTACATCAAAATTCGTCCATCCTTCAAAAATAATCCTCCAAGGAAAAATGTGAAGTTCTCTAAAGATGGAGAGATCCCAAATCAAGTGATGATACAAATGAATACAACTAACTCCTATTTATACACCAATTAGGAGTTCAATTTAGCTAATGGGCCTACATTAGCCCCTAAAAATAAAATAATGTGCAAATAACCTAACTTTTGGTGACAAGCCCACCAAACTAGCTCATAAATGAAATAATAAGCCTCTCATGTGGTCAAACAATAATCCATGCATGTCGTAGGGCCCTCCAAGAGGCCTGATGAGGTCCAGATCTGCCATAATGATGAATAAAATCCTCAAAAGGTGATGGACAAGGGGGTGGCCCCTTGTTTTCTATGTAGTAGACCTATGGTGCTCCCAGTGGGTGTGGGGGCACACCAATGACCCCATGGGTCTCCATATAAGTCGAAGATGCTTGCAGATCATCTGTAAGGGCTCAGATGATGGAATGAACATTGCCATGTCATCGTACAAGTCCTGGGACACCTACCAACTGTGTGTTGCTCCTATGGGGACAGCTGGGCATAGTGCACCATCCTCGTCCCAAAGGTCGATCTCTAGTAATCTCTGGACATCAATGGGGATCCATGGAGTGATGTCTGCTGATGTGGATGCCCATGGCTCTCTAAACACACCCTATATGTGCCAATGTAGCCCTCTGGGAGGTTGGGACCCCGTATAGGGAGACCAAACCCAATTGGACACCATCTGCAATCCTGCATAAGATCCAATGTGTCCCCTAGCCTTCCAGTACAACAAGACATTAGAGTAATCCTGTAAAAGATCTTAAAAACCATGGACAACAAGCAGGCACTTCATAATGGCATACCCTTCCGTAGTGAGCTTTGAAATGTGCTAATGTCTCCAAGCTCCAAAGGGGTTTAGACAGGTACCTTATTAGGTGGTTTCCACCCTTAGAGAGGATAGTATGTCCAAGGTACATCCCTCAAATGGTGGTGGCATGTGACAAAGAAGTGAAATGGAATAGGGAATGAGAGGGGCAATCCTGGGCCACATATCGGGGCACAAGGGCAGCTAGAGAAAGGGAAGCCCACACCTGGGTGCATAATGTGTAGGAGGGAGCAATCGTGGTACATGAGGTGCCCTGGCCTTGATTTTTCCACCCTTTTATGAATTTTCTTTAATTAATTGCTCATGGCTCAAAGGACAATAGCATGATGTATAAGATATAGCAGTGTTTATCCCTTTTAGGTATGACAGTTTATTGCCCTCCAAGGGTTGGGACAATCATGGGTTCCTGAATGATAAAGGAGGCTCATCTAGGGCCTCTATGGAATCAGGGTGATGACCATGGTATGGGGTAGAGCTCATGTATTGGCTTTTGTCCATGTGCTAATTATTTTTGTCCCAACCATCTTTTGCATTTTGTGGTGCAATTTCCTATTGAATTTGGCCATTTATGCTTCTACTTTTTCTTTTAGTTGCTTCAACCTTCGGGGCATCGTTCCACGCCTGACCCAAGGTGGGAGGAAGAGGATAGGAAGGTCGACGCTATGTGCACCCAGAGAGGCAATGTGGACCCAAGTGGGAGAAATGATGAATGGGGGTATAGTGAGTGGAAAGGGGGTAATATATGTAGATAAAGGAGCGGGACCACACAACCAAAGTTGGGGTTTCCCAAGTAGTACCACCCTAGAACCAAATGGCCAATAAAGGAGATCCCACGAGACTAAGGTCCAAGGGTAACATCCAAAAGAGATCAAGGGGACAGGAGCACAAACTAAGCCCACTCTTTCCACTGAATTCCCCCCATCAATCCATGCCCAGAAATGTCCATGATAAGCAAACCCAATACTCAATTACCCAATGACAAGACATACCTTTAGGTTTGGGAGGCCCAACTTCAAACATAAGATCAATACAAATGGGTGAGGGGCCACATGGTTGGCTCAGGTGGCGGAAAAATGGCACAATGAGCTAGTTTAGGGTTGTAGGGGGTTGCTTACTGCCGGGTGAGGGCCATCATGGAGAAAACATTTCTCCTAGGTATATCACCCACAGAGTGGTGGGTAACAGGAACATAACACACTAGAGAAGCCCAACACAAAAGCACTTTGCGCAGCAGAAATATAACATCAGTGAAATCAACAACAGTACACAAGAATATTGGCCCAAAATCTTGTTTCTCATTAGACCATCAATAAGAAAGCATTAGGGCTCTCGTACTAGGGATCATGGCCCTTCACAAACCCTAATACAAACTAGTATACAATAAAGTACAACTAGGGCTTGGGGTCTATGTATATATTTACAAGGTAAGTTCCTTATATCAAGAACCAAAGGTCACCGCTCACAAACAGATCACAAATCAATACACCAATATAATCACGTGGTTAAAACCCTCGAAGAGGGAAATAGTCCACGGCCTGAGCCAACGCGGCTACTTCAGGCAATTTATTAATATAAAAGGAAAAGTTACATATGTTTCTCTCATAAACAGTTACCAGACAAATGACCCTCCATGCTCTTTAAATAGAGATCATGGACCAATCAGGTGTTAAGCCACGGATCAAGTGTCATCAATACCGAGGAGAGAGATAAATTTGGATCACTACAAATCGTGACCGTCGGATTATAAGTTACAAATGTACATAGTAAAGAAACACACTTTACCTAACTCTACACTAGACTAAGTTATTCTTAACTATTTCCTATGTGTCGGAATATCCTAACAGTCTAATCCTTCAGACCCTCAATCTGCCCATTAAATACAGAGACAAATCTCGACTTACTTGTTGATGGCAGTCCTTTGCAATTAGCCCTTTCATTCCTCTTGTCCACTACTTTTGGTTATCCTTGCCTTCAATAATACATAGTGATCAGCTACCCTTAGATCATTGTCATATCTACTCACAAAAAGACTTATCCCTTAGCCCACCATATATTATTAGCAATAGATATCTTGTTGTTAGGTCTTCCTTCACCTAACAGACTTAACACTTAGCTGCTTCAGCCAACTTTCACAACTCAACTAGCCTTCCTATCCAACTTGGCCTACCTTTCTTCACCAGTGGATATCTTGTTGCCTTGCTAGCTACTTTTGCAACCCTGAAACACTCGATTTGTCATTTGTTGTAGGCTCCTAAGCACACAACCATCCTATTAGTAGCCCTTGACCAAGCCACAGCTACTTTTGTCCTACCTTTGGTTGGTATTAACCCTAACCCTTAGGGTCTACTCCCAACTACTTGGGTTGTTCCAGCCTAGGGCCAGACCACTCAGTTGCATACCTTTCCATTGGAGACAACTATAGCACTTCATATCTCACTACAACTCTCCTTCGAGAGCTCTTGCAACCCCATGTCCAGCTTCATAAGCCCTCAGCCTTCTTTTGTTTTCATCTAGGCAACCTTCTTAACAAGTTCTAGAAACCCTAACGGACCTCAGCTTCCATTGTTGTGACTGTGGATCACTTCAAGAGGTCTCCAACCTCATGGCCAACTCTCACAAGCCTTTGTTCAATCTCTTCTTGATAACTCTACAGCCCTCGACCTTGCTAGAAGTCTCTATTCAGCGCAGATCATGCCTTACTGGTCCTCAACAAGGCCTCAACCTTCTTTTATTCCTCAGATCTATTGCAAAAATAGGTAGATCCACTATACCAGCCCTTGACTAGGGCTCAGTCCTCCTTCATATCTTGACCTAAACAGACTTTAATCAACCTCGACCTCTAGACTAGGCTTTTTCCATCCACTACAGAACTATGTTATGCTTCTTTTTCCAAGACATATCCTTCCTACAAGTATCCTCTCTAAGACTACGACGTTCTTAGACAAAACTCGACCTCCTCTAGAACTCTCATTCCCCACGCTTGAAGTCCTTCTCAAGTGCGTCTAGGCCACTCCATTGGCCTCTTATTTATACTTTAATAAGTTGCCTTAGGACACCTTTTGATCCATTAAAAGTGTCCACAACAATAATTAGAATAAGCAATTAATTAACTTAGGTCTCAAGCCCACAACTTTGGGTCAAAACCCCAACCACTTGGGTAACTTGCCCAACCAACTCCCTTTTGGTAGGTTTTTTTGCATTCAGAAAGACCTTCCAAACTACCCAATTTTTCAACACTTCCTCATAGTGAGGAAGGTATTCCCATCACACCTTGAAACCTCCAGCTCCATGACTTTCCTTGTGTACCCATAACTGTCCTCGCATGAGTCATGACTTTCCTTGCATGTGCCACATCTTCTTTTGTACTAGGCCTAGCTTTATCTTGCATGGTGCATGACTATCCTCGCATGTAGCATGACTTTTCCTTGTGTGCTCCCTAATTGTCCTTGCATGGGCTATGACTTTCCTTGCACCACCATGAGTGTTCTCACATGGTTCGTGACTGTCCTTACAAGGGCTAAAAACTCCATTCTCTCACTTGAACCTAAACGTTTGACTTCCACTGGGTGGCTAACATTCCTTCGCAACCTCCCTCTAAAGCTATACTTCCTATAAGCCTACACAACCTCCATTGTCTCATTTTTCTTTTCCTTCTGAAAACTGCTGCTACAGAACTTGTGTCCTTCCAAAGTCAGTCTCGAGTTGTGGTCGAACATTGGGTCTAATTCACTCTAGACCATCGCAACTCAACTTTGTAAACATGCTCTTCCTCCCGGGTCAAATAACTCATGTGCACATGGTCTAACAACTATATGTGCAACTCCACAACCCAATGAAGATACCAACTCACAATAAACCTGTCATCCACAAGAAGTTATCTTGTCCATGCCAAAGCACCTTCTATGTTGAACCTTCTACTCCATGTCTATCAGTTTCACAGCTCCCTCTTAAGTTGCTTCTTGTGCACACTCTAACCCACGTGCTCTTCAAAGTAGCTATGGTACCATGTTGAAATTTCCATGCCCTCTAGGTCTTGTATGTACCCTAGCTAGGGACACAACACACTAGAGAAGCCCAACACAAAAACACTTTACACAGTGGAAATATAATAGCAATGAAATCAACAACAACACACAAGAATATTGGCCCAAAATCTTGTTTCTCATTATTCCATCAATAAGAAAACATTAGGGCTCCCAAACCAGGGATGGTGGCCCTTCATAAACCCTGATACAAACTAGTATACAATAAAGTACAACTAAAGTTTGGGGTATAATCCTTCAAACCCTCAATCTGCCCATTAAATATAGAGACAAATCTTAACTTACTTGTTGAAGGCAATCCTTTGCAATCAGCCCTTTCAGTCCTCTTGTCCATTGTTCCTGGTTGTCCTTTGCCTCCAATATTACATAATGATCACTGCCCATAGATCACTATTAGATCTGCTCACATAAGGACTTATCCTTCAGCCTTCTATACATTATTAGAACTAGATAGTGTTATTAGGTCTTCCTCCACCTAACAAAGTTCACACTTAATTGCTTCAACCAGTCTCCACAACTCAACTAGCCTTCCTATCCAAATCGGCTTGCCTCTCTTCACCAGTGCATATCTTGTTGCCTTGTTGGCTTCTCCAGCAACCCTGAAACCCTCGATCCGTCCTTTGTTGTTGGATCCTAAACACACAGCCAGCCCAGCGGTAGCCCATAACTCATTATCCAGCCCTTGACCATGCCACGACTAATTTTATCCTGCCCTTGGTTGGTATTAATCCTCACCCCCCTTAGGGTTTGAGCCCAATTCCTTGGGTTGATCCAGCCTGGGGCCAAACCATTTAATTGCCTACCTTTCCACAGGATACAACTACAACACTTCAAATCTCCCTAGAGCTCTCCTTCAAGAGCTCTTGCAACCCCACACCCAACCTCCTAATAGCATCATAGGCCCTTGGCCTTCTTCTATTTTCACCTGGGCAGTCTTCTTAACGAGTTCTGGAAGCCTTAATAGACCTCGACTTCCATTGTTATGATTGCGGATCACTTCAAGAGATCTCCACCCTCATGGCCAACTCTCACAAACCTTCGTTCAATCTCTTCTTGATGCCCATACAGCCCACGACCTTGCTAGAAATCTTTGTTCAGCTCAGATCATGCCTTCATCGCCCTCCGTTAGGCCTTCTTTTGTTCCTCAAATTTGTTGCACATATAGGCAAATATGTTATACCAACCCTTCATTAGGGCTCGGTCCCCTTCAGATCCTAACCTGAACAGACTTCAATCATCCTCGGCCTTCCATTACAAAACTCTACTATGCCTCTTTTTCCAAGACATATCCTTGTTGTGTGTATCCTCTCTGACTAGGTCGGCCTCCTCTAGAACTCTCATTCTCCACACATGGAAGTCCTTCTCAAGTGCGTCTAGGCCAACTCCATTGGCCTCTTATTTATACTCTCTAATTAGTTGCCTTAGAGCCCCTTTTGATCCATTAAAAGTGTCCTTGACAATAATTAGAATAAACAATTAATTAACATGGGTCTCAAGCCCACATCTTTAGGAAAAAACCCCAACCACTTGGGTAACCTGCCCAACCAACTCCCTTTCGATGGGTTTTCTCCATTCGGAAAGACCTTCCAAACTACCCAAATTTTCAACGTAACCATCTCCCTGGCTATCTTCTTTTCTACCAAGACAACAATCACGTGGTCCTTCATGGCATCCTTAATGACGCTTTGAGCTCTAATGTCCTCCTTTTCATGGCCCACCAACTATGTTGGATCTGTTGGCGATCAGATCTCCTTCTCTACAATCCCCCAAAGGTCATTCTCCTTGAGCAACAAGGTAACCCTTGGGATAAACATCATGTTTATCACAATATTGCAAGAGTGTTTCTACAAGTATACATGATATGTGGAGTAATAAATGATTGAAAAGATGAACACTGACAATGAAACCCATGATAATATACTTATATGGATTGATTAGCCATGTGGCAAAATGGTGTATGCCATTTGACCTTTCATCAACCTACTTAGTATTTATTTTTATCATTATTATTTTGACATTCTCTATAGTTGAGCATGTTTCCTTGGTGGAATAATCTTTGTTGGGTTGTAGGCATTTGACTTGGGTCATGCTTTGAGTGCTAACAGGGTCCTTTGTATTGGGTGCATCATACACTAATGTCTTTGACTTGGTTGTTTAATGTAAAACCATAAAGCTTGTGGGTAACATGCTTTCCCTTCTTCAATTGTTGTATGGTTATCTATGTTTTTGTTCGTGTTGATAACTCAGACAAGTATTTCCATGAGGGTGCTTGCTTATGGGAATCCTCATTAAAAGTATCATATGCTTTTTCAGAAGTTCACTTTATTAATTAATAAAGTGAACATTTTTTATTAAAGAAATTTTTAATAAATAAAGTCTCTATAGTGGGTCACTTAATAACTTAATTAAAAGTGGGTTGTTGCTCTCACAATTAGATCTCAACCGTTGAAGATTAGGTTTTCGACTCATTTCAAAGTTATAAAAGAAAGAAAGGGCAGAGGACAAAGACACATAAAGCATTCATTTCACAAGTCTCGTGAGTGAAGGAGAAAATCACCAAATTGATTTTTAGCCATTGGCAAGGATTTTGGCAGTACTTCAACAAGAAGAAGGCAACGAGTGTTCAGCAAGGATAGGTAGGCACTCAACAACAAGGAAAAGAGCAATCGTACATCCCAACAGAGCAAGTCATACCATTGTTTGTACGATTGCATACAGTCATACAAATGTTGTGCAGCCATACAAATTTGAAGGCAAGTTGCCTCAATTTTTGTGCAAACTGAAATTTTCAAGTTTTTCATTCATTTGATTAATTTCTTAGAGCCATTTTTCCTTGTAAGAGAGCTCTTGTAAGTTCCAAAAATAATTTTGAATGATGAACTAATCTAGAAGGGAAAAAATATTTGTGCATTGTGCGATCGCTTTCCTCGTTTTTCGTTGCATGCAAAAGTTAATATTACCAACAAGTAACTAAATTTGGTTTGCTTGCTTAAATTTGATGTTTTAAAGAATGACCCTTTCAGGGGGGGTGTTCTATAAAAATTTTATGTTTTATAGAATGACCCTTTCAGGGGGTGTTCTATAAAATGGCCAATTCCAAGTAAAAATTCTACATAATGTACATTGTCGACTTCTTAATCGTTCAACAAAATGTAAGTTTTGGGCGAAAACAAAAAATTAATTTTCTGGCCTGATGATTGTCGAGGTTCGAACCAGTGACCTCGGTTACATTATGCAAACCCACTAACAATTGGGCTCTGTGTTGTTGCTTGTTATACTAGCTGCCAAAATTATGATTATGATAACTCAGTCGAGAGGAGTGGGGTCCAACCCCATGACCATCCAACATCCAAAGAAACCACTATATAGTCAAGTTTGTCAAACCAAATGGTAGGACTTGACCTCCACATACAATGATGGAGCTTGATCACCAATGATACCAATCATATAGTGATGGAACTCGGCCACCAACCTTTGTCAACAAACTAATGAGCCTATGCCTCTATCAATGAACCCAAACAAACAATGGAACTCGATATATATATATATATGAATTGATGGAGCTCTACTACTAGCCAACAATCTCAACACTGTCCAAGAGCAAGAAATATGATGAATCAGCCACCAGTAACTTTCAAAACACACAATAACCAAAGTGCGACATCCCTGCTATCCACAACCAAATTTCACATTAATGGACTCAAACCAATATCAAACTTAAGAACCAACGATCACGGAACTTGAAATGCTTGACATTACTCTTGCACAAGTTCATGCCATTCTCTTCCATGGCAGTGTATTTATATTTGCATTTGGTGGACCAAAACTCATGGGAGCCAACCATGGCTCAGTGGGTGTGCCATACAATCTGGAGTTTCAACCGTAAGCCAACCATATGACCATCGAAACTGTGACCTTGCCCATATCTTCCACCCTGGATTTTTGGGCCTAACATTTAAGAGTCCACGTGACCATGCTCTCGAGGGCTCAATGGTCCTTGGCATGTTGATGTCATCATCCCATGTGGTTTCCCATGAGAGGCTCCACGTTTCACAATGGGACAAGCGAGTACCCCTGGATAACCTTCAAACAAGTTAATATAATTGTTGTTCAATTTCTCATCTGACTGTCAAAGTCATCTGATTTGAGTAGATATGCTACAAGTTTAATGTTGTTAAAGTTTGTCACCATCGATCAGATCATTGACCCATACATCTACCCTTAAGATGCACAATTTTTAATGAATTTGGTGATTTGGGTTTTTGCTCCATAGTTTGTGTCCTCTACCACTGTTGTTTTCCAAATGGCCATAACTTCTCATCCGGAAGAAGTTTTCAAAGTGCGATATACCATTGGAAATGTATCAGAGAGGACTATCCAACCATACTATCCATGGGCTCATTAGGACATCATAACTTCATCAAAAGCTCAATAAGTTCAAACCTCTTTGACTTCACATGATGAGAACATAAAAGAAATCAAGTTGTCATACTACCTCATAGATGATATTGTTGTTTCCTTAGGCATTCAGTTTGACATCAATGACAACACTATGTACAACAAACACTAGTGACACTTTTGGCATTGCTTTGTTATAAAACATCAATATCCAATTTTCACCTTCTTAGGCTAACTTGTTCTACCCTAAATTTTTCATAAATTATGTGGTTCGCATGGCAATATTTCCACAAGTTACAATTACTCTTGTTAACTCATATTGCCTTCCAATTGGTTGATCAAAATATGTTCTCTATGCTCATTAAATATCCTTAATGCTTTGTCCTTGTCATATTTTGAATTGCGTGGATGCCCCAAATCTATTTCATATCACATATACAACAAATGTTTCACTTCTTTATTATTAATTCAATCCAATGTCTTTCATAGCCCTTTATTGATCCAACAATGTTGTCGCCTAATTTTCAAGATTCCCTTATCTTATCCATAAGCATCATGTTGCTAAAATTTAAAACATATCTTAAAAACAATGATCATCTAATCATGATCTCGCATTATTACCCATTTCAGCTTTAGGCTTTTCCGCAAAAACCTTTATTTACTATAATTTTGCTTTATACATGGTATATATAAAGTTTAATTTATATTAAAATTTTGACTTTATGAAGTCAACATTGGATAAATTCCCAAATTATATATAGGGGGTGCTTTAAGCTAAAGGCATGTGAAAATAAAAATTATGGATTGAGGAGAAGGTTGTACAACCTAACAATTTCCAACAAAGAGACAACATAAGGAGGGGTTACAATCACAAACTTTTTTGAGTCCATCGATCAAAGCTTCATGCTAAAATATTTAGCTATAAAACAATGTTGTTTGAAAAGATTGAATTTTGTGAAGGCCATAATGGTTTCCGAGCCTATTAAAAATACCAAAGTTTGTGAAAGCTTCAATCCCTATAGACAAGTTTAAAAGATCAAATTTTGCAAAGGATTCTACATAGAGCTAGATTGGTTAAGGGTGGCCTTTGAAATGACCTCTGCCTAGTGTTTCAGTGACTGGAAACTATTAAGCATATCTTTTGAGAGTGTCAATTCACAATCATTGTTGGAAGCCATTCAAGGATCAATGTTCTATGTTGTTTCTTTCATAATCTCACTTTATACTGCAAGGCAAGGCAAGTGTAAATATTCCAAAACACGCAAACCAACAAGGACAAGCAAAAATGATATAGTGCAGCTAGAGAGAGCACAAAGTGGAAAGTAGAGTTAGTGTTATGGCCAAGTGTACGATTACAATTGAGAAGCACCTTAAGACATCACCCTTGTGAACTCGTAGACTCAACTTGAGGGGCGATCCTATCATGGAAAGATTTAAGTGTGACAACAAGCATAAGGTTGGGAGGAACATCCTTCATTCTAGCCAATCGAAGGCATATTCTCCCAAAAAGATAAGTAAATTGTCTATGTGCTATTAAATGCTTGATATTATGTTGTTAGTTCTATATTGTTATTTTTTTCCTATCCTTACTTTCATCCACCAACTACTCACTCCGTGACATTGAGCTAGTGGCACCTTCCATCAACGCTCCTCCTTCCATATACACACCATCAACTCCAACACCTCCAACTCATCTATAATCTACTCCATTTGCTTAGTAGACATTGGGTGCATGTGGTTGATTCTTTTGTCTTGACAACGAGAGGGTGCCTATGGGGTTGTGGAGTTGTTGAACTGCATAGAAGGAATATTCTCCCAAAAAGATAAGTAAATTGTTTGATTAAGTGTTTGATATCATGTTTTCAATTATGTATTGTTATGTTTTCTATCCTTGCTTTCTTCCATCAACTACTCACTCCATAACATTGAGATAGGGTCACCTTTCACTAGTGCTCTTCCTTCTTGCTACACACCATTATCTCCAATAGCTTCAACTTATATGTAATCTACTTTGTTTGCTTACTAAAGATTAGTTGCATGTGGTCAAGTATTTTGTATTGATGGCCAAAAGATGCTTGTGGAGTTGTCCCAATGCACTGTAATGCCCTAACACAACTTGTCAAAGTTGGCTTGATTTCCACATTACACAAATATAAGAAGGCTTCATTTTAAATAATTAAAGACGAAATTGTCTACGCAAACCATTTTGCATTTTTAAGGGTCATACAAGCAAACCTAAAGTTGAATTTTAGAGAGCATGTGGATATTGATATCAACTAACCCCAGTCCAAATTTGGTCTTCATTCAACTTCATATGATGAAGATGTACAAACTTCCACAGTGTAGAATGCGAATTAGTGGCTAGGATCATACATCTATTGTTGTGGTGATTATACAATAATTTGAATTGTCGAGTTCATGGTATTTATGGTAGGGTGGCAAAGCAGACAAAATATTATATGGATTAAAGTAACTAATGCATGGTAGCTAGCTCATTGGTTGTTGTACAAATTAACAAAGAATTAATAATTTATGAGTAGGGAAGCCTAGTATTTGACCATATTTCCTTCCTCATGCTATGTTATTAATGGTAATGGAAAAGGGACATTCTCCTTTATCTTTCATTTTCATCCTTTTACTTAAATTTTTAACATTACCATTAACTGACTCATGACGTTTGAAAGTGGTTTCGACCTCATTAAATTCCATATAAAGAAAATAAAATGTTAGATCTCACTCAAAATCAAGCAAACTTGACAATTTTCCAAGATTTTAGGAATGGGGGGATTGCAATGTTTCCATTGGATTTTGTCATGTACGAGGGTATGGAACTAGCATTTAATCCAAAGCACCAAGCCTTTTATTTACCTTGACATTAGTGGCAATAACTGTTGAGCTCCTCTAACATGACCCTGCTAAAAATGTACCCATCACTCAAACAAAATCTTGACTTGATATGTTGAGTTTTTTCTATCTTATTTTAATGCATAGAGGGTGATATTGATGACAAAGGTCCCAATATAAGCAAATGATTTTAATGATACATAGGTATTTGTTGTAACGTGATGTTTTAGGGATGGTATATGCCATCTAGGGCATGTTTGTTGATGTATTTCCAGTCCGTAAATGGATTACAATGTATGCTATTTTGGTTATGTGCACCCTTACATGCTATAAAAATGAGAACTTTTGTTTATTTATGCATAAATGGTTTGGATTCATACGGGATGTACATGAATATATATGTTTTCCTTCAAATTTAAATATTGTATGCTTTTGGTTGATTAGTTTTTTGGTCTATTTCTTTTACCAGTTGCCAACTTGGGGAGGCCTACCAGTTCGATCAACGATTCAATTCTAATAACATAGTGAAGAAGGAATCATTTTAAGAATCCAAACAAAGAATAAAAGATACAAAGGGGCTAATAGAGCAAGAAGGGCGAAATAGAGGCATTATTAACGTTGAGGGAAATCAAAGACATAATTGGCGAAGATTTAGCGAATTTTGTAAGTCCCTCAAAGGCAATTTTCTAAACAAACTAAAATAACCATGACCATATATATAATCATTGCAACAAAGTCCAGTACAAAATAGGTTGATAAAGAAATGGTCGTAAATTACACAACTTAGACTACTACTAAGTTTAGGTATCAAATCATCATTCAAAGTGTGAGTGCCCTTTATATCTCTAAATAATGAAGAAAGAACCACTTCAAATGAGTTCAAGCAAAAGGAACAAGAGATACAAAGGGACTAACAAACTAGGAAAAGGGAAAAGAAAGTGTGATTAACAATGAGGCCAATCAAAGACACAAGTCATGAAGGAGAGATTTATGAGTCCCTCGAAAGAACTTCTAAACAAGATGCTAAAAAACCAAGGCCAAATATATAATCACTGAATAAAGCTCATCACCAAATTGATTGATGGGAAAGTAATTATAAATTATATGGTTTAAACTCTTACCAAATTTAAGTATTAGAACATCATTACAAATTTTGAGTTCCCATTGCCTCTAAAAAGTGAAGAAAGAACCACACTAAGGAATCTAAGCAAAAGGAACTAACAAACCAAGAAAGGGAAAAGGAAGCATAACTAACAATGAGACCAATCAAAGACACATCATGAAGGAGAGATCTATAAGTCCCTCCAATGAACTTATTCTAAACAAAATGCTAAACAAACCAAGGCCACATAGATATATAATCATTGAAATAAAGCTCATTAACAATTCGACTGATGGAGGGCACCTTCAAAACTCTTGCTCCTCTTTCCTTGCCCAAAAGAAGAAGAGCAACCAAAAATCAAACTCCAAAAGCTAGAAACCATGTGTAACGCCACCCCATGGATGACATCGACTCCTCCAGCTCAAACGAGGAAGAGATCGAAGCAGATGAGGAAGAGGCAAAGCAGGAGACGGACATGACCTCGACAGACCCTAGAGGGCCCAATGGTCCTTCGAGCACTCAGAAGCGGTCTCATGAAACCTCCTCCTCAGATTTAGACAAGGAGCCAACTACTTTAGTCACCAGCAATCTCCAAGTGGTTCTAGCCCATCTGCCCCAAGATGGCTGGGTAAGAGTTTCAAAAAAGAAGGGAAAGAAATGCCGTACTAAGGACTCTACCCACTCTGGGTAGACTCATGTATCTGTCTTTTAGCTCCCATGTTCATTTTCTGGCCTATCTTTGCTTCTCTCTTGGCTAATTAATGAGACCGAGGTTGATTGTTCATCATTTATGATTACCCTGCTTTCTAGCCTCTCCTGTTTGTAATCCTTCTTGTACCATAAGCTTTTCTAATAGAATTAGTCTAATTTACCACAACAAAAAAACAATTAGTCTGATGGAAAATTAATTGTATATTATACAATTTAAATTACTACCGAATTTATTTATTTGAATATCATTACAAGGGTTAAGATCCCATTGTCCTTAAAGAGTGAAGAAGGAATGACTATTCCAAGAATGAGGAACAAGAAATGCAAAGGAACCACAATTAACAATTAGTCCAATCAAAGGCACACTTAGCAAAGGAGAGATTTATAGGTCCTGTTAACACACAATCTAACAGGTCCTATGGAGGGGAAGCCTATTGGACAAGAGGCTAAACCAAGGGATAACAATGAGACAATGGCCCACATTCACCATAGCCAATGTCCCCTAATCTTATAGAATTTTCACTGATGGGAGGACTCGGTAAGACCTTTGAAATATATTCTAGGGTTTATGGTGCTAGGTGATGATGTAGGAACTCTCAAGGGAAACTCTATGTGATAATATAGCACTTCAAAGGTACTTTGTTCCCTCAAGAGATCTAGAGCAAACTTACACAAGATTTATGGTTTCATGAATTATCATGGAAAAAGGTACTCCCAAGACCAAGGCGAGGAGGAGAAAGGGCTTCTTATGATTTACTCCACTGAGTATTGAGCTCATACAACCCTCAAAGAAGTCCCCAAGTCAAGGAAATACAAGCTAGAGTTTCTCTTCTAGGGCACACCTAGGGCAAGATATTTTATGGTTTAAAACCAATGGGATGCTTTCCTAACCTTGAGGTCTTGTAAATAAGACCCTAGCTTTGAAGCTTATGCTCCCGAAATCCACTAATCACTCTCTAAAGAGTTTCGCTCTATTCCATAGCCAAAGGCTTGGACCAGTGCCTTGTCCTTTGGGCATATAGAGTGTTAGATGCTTAAGATCAACCAAATTTGTCCTCAAGGAGGTCAAGAATTGATGCCCTTGGTAACAACCCTCAACATTTACCTACTCAAGAATTATGGAGTTTTATAGAGGAAAAACAATATTTAATCCACTAAGAACACTCATCATTTGCCATTCAATGAATAACATATGCAATTGTCAACCAAATAGCTTTCAAAATCATCTTCAGTAAATTAGGGCACATAACAACCCAGTTGCAGCAATTCCATACATTAGATATATTCCAAGAGTAGAACTTCAATAAAAAGCACTTACAAGATGGCAATATGATATATACATCCACAACTCAAGGGATAGCTCCAAAGAAGATTGAATTTTAGCTCCAAATATCAAAATGCATCCAAGAACATCCAATAGTCAAGCAAAGAAAAAGCATGAATTTTCCAAAAAGTCCAAAATTCCCAAGTGTGACGATGATCCAATACAAATGAAGTTGAGTTCTATTTATATGAGTCCTAATAGGTTGAATTTAGCCTATAAGCCCCCAAACATTATAAAAATGGGCAAGATACATCCCTTGGTCATAAGTCGACCAAGTAGCTTTTACAAATTATGAATTAACCATCCAAATGCTGATGTAGGGCCATTAGAAGGCCATATTGAGTCTTCTTGGTGCCCAAATGTGCGAAAGAGATCCACAAAACATGAACTAGGGGATGGCCCCTAATTCTCAATGCAAGTCATCATGTGGGGCCCCAAAGTGAATTTGGAGCACAGAAACTAGTCTCATGTGTCTCTCGGTGATAGAATAGCCTGTAATGCTCCAATTCTGAGGATTCTAACGATGGTGCTTGCCCTACCATGTCTCAAGGGGTGATACAAACTTCCTCTAGGCCTCGAATCAGCTGTCAAACCATGTGATCATTGCTAAGTCGACTAGGGCACACTGATCCAAGTGCAACATCTTGTGAATATAAAGGGAGTCCCATGGCATGGCATGAAATGAGGTTCTACACATGATGGGAGTCCCATGGCTCTCAATGCTTCCCCTGTGGGTATCAATATGATCCTCTAGTGGCCATGGGCCCCAATTAAGTTGCCCAACTCATGATTAAACCACCTGCCAATTACATTTATGTCTAGTGTTGCATCCCCACCATTAGGTACAATAATTCATTAGTGCATCTAAGTGAACCAAGCTTGTTAATCGAGAGCACATTGAGACTTCATATTGGGCTTACCTTCCCAATTTGGGATTTTAATCTCGTAATTTTGTTACCTCCCTAGGTACGAGTGTTTAATAAACAACCTTATTAGGTGTTCCTAGGCCCTAAGGAGAAAGACAGGTCCTTGGTACATCCTTCAATGGATAGGTGGCATATGAATGATGATGGGACAGATGGGATCATAGGGATCTCAAGGCCAAATGCCATAGGCACAAGGATAGCAATATTGAGGGATATCCACACATTGGGTGTATAGATGTAGGAGGGAGCAATCGTGGATACATCAGTTAACCCAACCTTTGTTTTTCCACCCCTCTTTATTCATTTTTCTTTTCCTTTACTTGATTTTTCTTTATATTACTACTCGGAGCTCCGGGAAATTAGAGCATGTTGTGTATGATGTGAAGCAGTTATTACCCCCTTGAGATGGAGCAATTCATTGGCCACCAAGGACTGGGACGTGCATGGGTTCCTTAATGATATGGGGGCACTCATGGGGCCCTTGGAACCAGGGTGATGGCCATGACAAAGGGTAGAGCTAATGTTTGGTTTTTGCCCACGTGCTATATTAAACGCTTTGGCCATTTTTAAAATTTTATAATATTTTGTTTCTTGCTTGTGGCCATGATATGCTTTTAAATTCCTTTTAGCTACATCAACCTCTGGAGCAACATTTCCAAGCCCGACCCAAACATGTGGACCAGGGGAGGGGGTGTGTCAGTGCCTTGTGGACTCAGAGCGGTAAAATGATGAAATAAGGCTTGTAATGTGTGGAGGGCAGTGAAAAATCTGGAACAAGAAAACAGGACCACAGTACCAAAATTAGAGTTTCCCAAGTAATGCCCTTCCTAGAACCACAGGTCAATAGGGGAGATCCCACAGGACTAGGATTGAGGTAAACCACCATTTAAGGTGAGGGATCAAAACCACCATCAAAGCCCTTCATTCTTCCAAGTCACCCAATAATCCATGCCCAAGATGCATGAGAAAAACAGGCATAAGCACCCAATTGCACCATAAAAAACATACCTTTTGGGTTGGATTGCGAGGGAACATATGACTGATGCAGGGAGCATAGATCAAGTGGCACAATGTACCAGCTACACTAGTGGCTTTCAAGGGTTGTTGGTTGCTGGCTAAGGAGATGACTGGAGAAAATTTCTCTGGTGGGATCACCCACTTTTGGTGGGTAACAGATCCCTCAAAGGCTCTACTTCTAAAGAGAAGCTAAATAAAAATGAACAAATATGCAAACATTCAAACAAATTTCATTGCAAGATAGGTTGAAGGATAGAGTACTAGGAATTACACAACATACACTACTACAAAATTTATCCATCAAAACATCATTACAAGGTTTGAGTGTTTATTGTCCCTATAGAGTCAAGAAAGAATTACTTCAAGACATCTAAGTAGATGGAACAAGATGAAGCCAATCAAACACACAATTAGGGGATAAGGAGAACTATACATCTCTTCAAGGTACTTCTAAATGAAGACTCTTGTGGTAATTAATATATATAGTAGGTTTTATAGACTAGCGATCTGTAAATGTGGCATTCTAGCTCTACTTTCAAATGTGAGGGCACAAACTCTCATCCAACATAATATAAATTTTTATTTTCTTGTCTTAATCAAAGAATACAATAAAAGAACAATTGCGGAGAACCCAAATTCCAACTATCGAACTCAAACTTTACACTGCATTTATGACTTTATCCAATTAAGAGCTTCATTACGCACCATAACAGATTGAAAGGGACAAACTTAACTTCATTTCCTCTGATATTCAACCCATTTTAATTTGTTGATGTTTGTACTATGTAGCATTAAATGGAAATTTCCGCACAAGTCTAGTGTAGAACATGTGGAAGTCGTCCAAAAAAGTCCTTTCTATTTTGTAATTCACTTTAACTAAAGATAATTATTAATGTAAAGTCTTTTATTAGTGAGTTGATTAATGTCCAATAAAATGTAACGTATTTACATTAGTGATTTAGATGTAATCTCCACCATCGATTGGAAGTAAATCTCAACCGTCAATCTCATTGAGAGATTAGGGTTATGGAAACTTGGTCATCAACCCAATGCTATAAAGGAAAGACAAAATGAAAGTAAAAACACAGAGTGTGATACATAGAAAGAGTGTTATAAAAATAAAAGTAAGAGAATGTTAAAATATTTCCATTCAGTGTGCAAGTCTAAAGGAGAAAAAAAATAATGGGAACAGCAAAAGGAGTTTAACCCATCTCTCAAAAATTGAAGGGGTCATACACATCATGCGCAGAGGCAACTTGTGAGGCCATACAACCCAGCAAAGGAAAAGGGCAGCCATACAAATTTTTGGGACAGATTTCAACAGCAGGAGGGATTTTACAGTAGGTTTTGAAGGGTTGTACAAGTTGTATAGTGCACCAGAGTGTTAATTGTTCAGTGTTCTATGTTGTTATAATCACTTAAACAATTTCTTCCAATTTCAATCACCCCAGTAACAGTTAAGCAATTATAAATAGAACAGTAAATGGTAAATGCACAATAGAAGATAGCCAAGCACATTGAGACACAAAGATTCTGGTCAAAGACCAAGGGGAAAACCCCACAAGAGGGAAAACCCAGAATCAATTCTTCTTTTATTAGTCAATCAATGTTCAGCATGAGATACATAATCCAATTGTACATCCATAAACCAGTTAAAGTCAAATTTTGACTTTCCCAAGTCAGCCAATCCAAAACCAGTCAATAATAAGAGAGTCATATCTGGTCAAAGCTAACAGTCTGCAATTTTCGTCCTGTGGGAGTTTGGTCAACCTCCTGCAACTTTTGGTCAATTGTTACAGTCAAACCCTGTGGTCAACGCAATCAAAAATGAGGACAGAACTTCAGTCTACCCAAGTCAAAGTCAATCTGCAATTTCAGCCTCCTTCAACAGTCAAAACGGTCCTGCAATTTCTTGGTCAAATGCCTCAGCCAACCTGCAGTCAAACCCTAGTCAAGCAGTGCAGTCAACCTCAGAAAGTGTCCCCAGAAATTCGGTCAAAGTCTCTTTCCAAGAACTCGGTCAAAGCAGCAAAGAAATAGGCCAGTCAACGCAGGTCAAAGGAGAGAGAAAATGCAGAACAGAAAAGATGACTCATTGCTCCTTCGTGCATGTGGAATAGCCCTGTAATTTCAGACCGAACTTGTTGATGTGATGTGTGATGATGATGCTCCAAATGATGGTCAACGAATGTCTATTTATATGTGGTTGAGGAGGATTAATTTCCACTTGAAGCCGACTTGACTTATTTGGGCTGATTTGGTCAAGGGCAAAATTAAATTTTCTCCATCAATTTTAATAATGAAATTCAGACCATAACTCCCAATTTTCAACACAGAGCAACCAGGTTTTGCTGTTATTTCTTCAAGTTTTATCAATTGGATATTTTCCCAATTTGGGAGCCTATGTAAGCTTGGAGTAATTTTAATGAAAAGCTGATATTTGAAAGGCACAAATTTCTGTGTGTATTTTGGAAACTGGTTTCCTAAATCTTCCGCTGAATTTTTATTTCCAGTTAAATTTCCTACAAGTGTATTTATTCTATGAGCTGAAGAATTCGATCTAAATTACTTTTACACTAAGGAAATCACAAAGAATTAATTTACTCAGTTTGTTGGAATAGAGATGTTTTTTTTTTTGTATCCGTTGGAATAGAGATGATAACATAGTCATTTACTGGAGAGCTTGCCGGATTATCCACAGTCTTATGAAACAATCCGGCAAGCTCTCCAGTAAACAATAACCACAGAAACTTGAAAACCAAAACATAGTCATTATTGAACTTTGATTGAGATTTTGCCAAAATATGTTAATTCTCCACTCTATCAAAATAACTAATATTACTAAAACCTGACAAAAGAATGAAATTATCGATTTTCGAAATTAGACGAGGTCAGAATATCCAACAAACTTTTGAAGTAAGATTCATTTTCATCCAATAGCAGATTTGATCATACTTGTTGAATTGGGCAATATATATTAATATCATTGTTGTCAGAAAGCAGCATTTCTGCTATGCACAAGTCTTTGAAAATCTGGGAACCAAAGTTTTTGGGAAGTGTAAAAATCTGGGTTCATACATAATATGGATTATAGAAATTTGAAATTTCATGAAAGAATTAAAACAAATAATAAAAAAAAAAAAAAAAAAAAAAAAAAAAAAAAAAAATTATTAGGTGTCCAGATTTCTTATATTTTTCATGTATTTTACAGACTATATTGGTTTTTTGGAATAATATTATTCTAATGGAGCTTAAGAGAATATACTGGCAAAATCTTTTGAACAAACTTTGGAAACCATTCAAACAGCAGATTTTGGTCACTAAATTTCTCTTTGACATGGCTTTAAGGAAAGAATTATTTTAATTTTTTATAGCTAGAACTTGCTAGTATTTTCTCAATGACTCTACTTCACGACCAATTTTACAGGGGTAAAAATGATATCAAAGGGATTTTGTTGTAACTAATGAAATTTGAATTTACAAGGGGAAAGAAGATGTTAAGTTATTTCAGTATAAGAACAAATGAAATTATATTTAATGAAACAATTATATATCACAACTGAAACCCTCCAAGCTTTCTATTATGCCTCAAAAAGAGGTTTGAGGCAAACACTGTGTATACCCTGAGCCATACTAAAGATTAAAAAGCATAAGCATCATTAAATCTCATCAAAACCATATCTAGAAAATACTTCAACAGGAATCTCTTTCACATAATTGAATAAGGAGAGAAAATCAAGCTACCTTCATATGGAGACTGAGTAGGTCCAAGAATCATCACATTGAAGTATCGCATGTTGTCCTCTGAGGGAGATGCACTGATTCCAGGAGCTGGGGTCACATAAATGTCATGTTAGAAAAAATGAAAATTAAGGGTATTAATTCCACAGCCTGTTCCATGGAATGATTTGCCATTATCAGTGTTCCTTTGCAGCACTGTTATCAAACTTAGAGCAATTGCACACTATAAAATATATTATAGTAAGTAAACTTAGGAGAATAGGAGAATAACTATCTGCTCTGCAATCTGCAAATGATTTCCAATGACTAAAAGGATAGTACAACAGATTAAGACCTCCTCTTATCAAAATTCTGGAATGTAATTTAATTAAGTTTCTGTGAAATCCTTTAACTATTGATGTATATTATGAAATAAATAGTGCATGGTAGGCAGTTTTATATAATAAAAAAAAGACAGCTGCTAAGTAGACACACTAGCTAGTCCAAAACTGGGAAGCCCACACTAACAAAATTGCCAAAATATTTAAAAAAGTTGCCACGTAGGAATACAAAAGAGCTCATAAAAGTCCACCCAGCCTATAATAAAAATAAACATGATGCCTGACATTCAGGCACAGAAAACCACAAGAAATAGCTCAATCAGTTTAACCATCTGCCCAAGGCATGTTCTGATCCAGGTGGATATTGGTGGCCACCCGCCTATTCCACTTGGGGCCCCACCATTGTCTATTTCAGTTTTTCAGTTTCGGCACAGTTTACTATTTTTGGCAGTTTTTCGGGTCCTAAACTTCCGGAGCCGTTTTGAGGCCCTAAACGACGTTTTTTGGGAAAACGGAGAGCAACATGGGTCCATGGACCGATGTACTCGTTCCAAATTTGTAGTCCTCGGATAGATCTTTCTAACGAGGTAATGAGGTACGCGTCGACGAATCGTATGCAAAGTTACACTGGAAAGTTGAAAAACTGAAATACCCAAAGCGGAATTTATATTGTGGCGCTTCATCTCCTAGGGTTAGGTTTTTGGGATGTTGAGGGCTCTCCATTGTTTCTCAATAATAAATAGGCCCTCGAGCCTCATTGTAACTCGGTTCAGAGGTCTGTAGCCACCACATCTCTTCTCAGAGATTCGCTACCAGCACCCTAGCTATTTTATTTCCATTATGTCTGTAAGCATCTTTCTGTTATTTGATATTAATGAATTGAAGTGTTATTTCGACGCACCAAATTTAAAATGGATTTATATGTTTATTAAATTTGCGTCACTTACGTCGGATCGGTGGTATCGGAGCGATGCGATTTTTCTCGATCCTTCTTTGCATGTCCCCAACGAGGTCGGGGTATAAAAGGAGCTAGGGCTCGATGCGGTGGAACCTTTGCAATCGACCTGCTCGCAAACCTCGACGGACGCCCATGGGGGACGAAAAGAAAGATGAGGGAGCAGGAGATCCTATCAAAATATTGCTCGAGGAGGCCCTCGAAAAACAACGGAACGCGATGATGGATAGCTTTTCTCAGATCCTTCAACGGCTACCCACCGGCTACGCATCTGCATCCAGCAGCCACTCTGGAGGCGCAACTCCTTTTAAGGTACAAGTAAATTTTGACATTCCCATATTTGAGGGTCAAATAGACGCAGATGCTGTAGATAGATGGTTGAATCTGTTAGAAGGATATTTCTCGGTTCATGACTTTTCAGACCGGGAGAAGATTATTTTTGCGCTCCTCAAAGCTAGCCCCCATATTAAGGACTGGTGGGAAACCTACTATGAGAACAAGGACAAGACATAACCCTCTCTTTTCTCGGCCGTACCAACTTGGAAGAATCCTTTCCGAGACGCCGTCAAGGAACAGTACTATCCTGTGAGGAGCTATGAGGACAAGTACATACAATGGACCACGCTGCGACAACAAAGGGATCAAGATGTGCATGAGCTGACGAATCTGTTCCATACCCTGCGCACAAAGTTGGGTTTCAAAGATTCAGAGAAACATCTGGTGCTAAAGTATCGCAACTGTCTGCAAAAATACATTCAGGAGGAAATGGAGTTCCTTGACATCTCCTCGCTTGGTACGGCATACCGGTATGCTGCCAAGATTGAGCAGAAATTCAAGCAGAAGAAGCGAGACTTTGGATGCAGGTAAACGAGGAAGAGTGCTTCAAACCGCGGAGACAAGAGACAGAGCCAGGAACGCCAGCGTAGGAGCAACTCATCGAAGCCACGAAAGAACGACGCGCAAAGCCAAAGAAGGACACGGGGAAAGTGTTGTGAGTTCCGCAAGAGCTCCACTCACAACACAGGCTAGTGTCGGGCCAACGATGCTAGTAGGTTTCGAGATGAGGGCTCTGGTGACTCGAATCGGAACACGAAGGCGAATGAAAAAGGGAAACAGATTATTGATGCGGAGCCCAATGCCATTGTTGCCACTACAAAGATCCAAAAGGAGGAACCGGAAGATCCAGAGGAGGAGGAACGTCTCTTCCACTCCCGGATGTGGGTAAAGGGCTCCCCGGTACAGTTCATTGTCGACAATGGGAGCCAAAAGAACCTCATTTCAGCAGACGCCGTGAAGCGGTTGGGCTTGCCGACCACAGCTCACCCACATCCATACACCATCGGGTGGCTTCACCAAGGACGAGATCTCCGCGTCAGCCAGCAGTGCCACCTCCGCGTCAGCCAGCAGTGACGCCTTCCCTATAGCATCAAGCCCTTCACGGATGAGGTATTATGTGACGTTGCTCCTATTGATGTTTCTGATGTATTATTAGGACAACCATACTTGTGGAAGCGTCATGCTGTGTATGAGTCTCGACCTCGTGCTGTTATTGTTACTTTGGGGAATAAGTTGTACAGGATACCAGAGGTACCACCTCCTGCCGCTATCTCTTTGGTTACTGCAAAACAATGCAGTAAGCTCATTTCCCAAACCAGAAAATTCGTTTTCCTGATGATCCGCCCCCAGGGCAAGAAGAAGACTGTGGCCACGACCTCCAGACAGGGCCCCTCTGCACGACAACAACAAATGGATAAGGTCGTGGAGGAGTATGGGGACATCTTCACCTCACCCACAGGGGTTCCTCTGCACTGCCAGGTCAAGCACCCGATTGATCCGACCCCAGGTGCGCCACTACCCAATGGACCGATCTATCGACGCTCTGTTCTGGAAAATGATGAAATCAAGAGGCAGATTCAGGAGCTGTTGCAGAAAGGTCACATCAGACCAAGTTCATCGCCCTGTGGGAGCCCGATCGTGTTGGTACAGAAGAAGGGTGGGACGTGGAGACTCTGTATTGACTATCGGGCGCTGAACAAGATCACTGTCCGGAATAGGTACCCAATCCCACGGATTGATGACCTTCTGGACCAACTCCAAGGTGCAAAATATTTCAGTAAGATCGACCCGAAGTCTGGGTATCACCAGGTACCAATTGAACCCTCTGATGTGTGGAAGACTGCCTTCAAAGCTAAGGAAGGCCTTTTTGAATGGCTGGTCATGCCTTTCGGGTTGACGAATGCTCCCGCAACCTTCATGAGGATGATGGACGACATCTTGCGGCCATTCACCAAATCATTCGTAGTGGTGTACTTGGATGACATTCTGATCTTCAGCAAGACTTGGGAAGAGCACCTTCATCACATCCGACAAGTCCTCCAAACACTGCGGCAACACAAGTTGTGTGCCAATTTGGAGAAGTGCACGTTTGGCATGACCCAGGTTCAATATCTGGGATACATTATCGATGAAAGGGGGGTGCATGTGGATCCAGCCAAGATCCAAGTCATTCGGGATTGGCCAGCCCCAACCACTATAACAGAGCTTCGCAGCTTTCTGGGTCTTGCTAATTTCTACCGGAGGTTCGTGTTGGGATTCTCTCATATCACTTGGCCCGTGAGTCAAGTCACCAAGGGAGGAGCGAGAGCAAAAATTTTTTGGTCGGAACCTCAATAGAAGGCGTTCACAGAATTGAAAAATCGCCTCTGTTCTGCCCCAGTGCTCACTTTACCAGACTTGCAACAGCCATTTGAGATCGAGACAGATGCCTCTGACTATGCTATTGGGGCAGTTCTTACTCAACAAGGACATCCAGTGGCATTTCACAGTGAGACATTGTCTGACACAGTTCGCAAGTATCCCACTTATGACAAAGAAATGTATTCCATTGTGCAAGCTTGTCGACAATGGAAGCATTACATTTTGGGAAAGGAAACAATCATCCACACAGACCACCGGCCCCTGCAGTTCATACAGACACAAGGGAAGTTGCAGAATGATCGCCATCAGAAGTGGTCCACATATCTGCAACAGTTTCATTTAAACATCAAGTACAAGAAGGGTAGCACCAATAATGTTGCAGACTGCCTCAGCCGACCACCGATCGTGGCGCTCACCACCGTGCTCAACTCTTGTGGGCACGAGACTTCTGATTGGCCGCTTCTCTATGAGAGTGACCCAGAATTTGGCCACACTTACAAGGCACTCTTGGGGGGTACGCAAGTTCCAAATTTTCATCTCCAAGATGCACTTTATGTCACCTGGGACACCTTTGTGTTCCTTCAAGCGAGCGTGCCAAGATGATATGGGAAGCACACTACAGTCGAGTCGCTGGGCATTTCGGGGTCGAGAAAACAGTAGCAATACTACAGAAGTATTTCTATTGGCCGAACCTTCGAAAGGATGTCGAGAAGCACATCAGATCCTGCACCGCTTGTGCCATTGCCAAACCGACCATCAAGAAGCAAGGCCTATATACTCCTCTACCTACCCCTAGTCGACCTTGGGAATCCATCTCCATGGATTACATGTCAGGCCTGCCTTCTACTAAGCAAGGAAATGACTGTGTTTTTGTGGTCGTCGATAGATTCTCGAAGATGGCCATTATGGCGGCCTGCAAGAAGAATATCACAGCAGAAGCCACTGCTAAACTCTTCTTTGAACGAGTGTGGGTGCACTTTGGGATCCCACAGTCTATCATATCATATCGGGATAGCAGGTTCCTCAGCACATTTTGGTCCAGCCTCTGGTCGATGTTTGATACCAAGCTCACCAAGTCCACAGCTTTCCATCCCCAAACAGATGGCCAGACAGAGGTCGTCAACAGAATGATTGTACACATTCTGCGCATGTACAATTCAAAGCATCCACGCACATGGGACGAAAGCCTCCCCTATGTACAACATAGTTATAATCGGGCTCTCCACAGTTCAATCGGCCATAGCCCCTTTCAGGTGGGCTTGGGATTCCAGCCACTATGTCCCATTGACGTAGCCATGCCATTTGCAACTGCTTAGGCCAATTCAGCTCATGTCCAGTCTGAAGTTGACAAAGCAAGTAGCTTCATCGAGCGCATTCAACACATCCGCCAACAGGTTCATGATATATTGGACAGAGCTAATGCCAAGTACAAGCAACGCCATGATCAACACCGGGTGCCACACAACTTCCAGGTGGGCGACAAAGTATGGCTACATTTGCAGAAGGAGCGCCTCACTGGACCCCACCGCAAGCTTCGCCCGCTCCGATACGGGCCGTACACCGTCACCAAGGCTGTAGGGAATAATGCCTTCGAGCTTAGTATTCCTCCATTCCTTGGTCTGCACCCAATCTTCAATGTGGATCGCCTTCGTCCTTACTTCCCACCTCTACTAGACACCTCGGACATTGCAGAACAACTCACACCAACAGAGTTAAACCCAGACTGCATGGAACAGGCCACCACAGATTGTATCATGGACATGCAAATCAAGAACACTCTCCAACAGAAGATCCAACTGTATCGGGTTGTCAAAGCTGGCCAACTCCTGCACCAAGGAAAGTGGTTCACCAGGGACCAAGTTCAGCAGAAATTTCCTCATCCCATGGAGGAACTTAACGCAATGGGGACCATTGCTTCCTAAGGGGGGAGGAATGATCCAGGTGGATATTGGTGGTCACCCGCCTATTCCACTTGGGGCCCCACCATTGTCTATTTCAGTTTTTCAGTTTCGGCACAGTTTACTATTTTTAGCAGTTTTTTCGGGTCCTAAACTTCCGGAGCCGTTTTGAGGCCCTAAACGACGTTTTTTGGGAAAACGGAGAACAACATGGGTCCATGGACCGATGTTGCTCATTCCAAATTTGTAGTCCTCGGATAGATCTTTCTAACGAGGTATGGTACGCGTCAAACGGAGATCGTATGCCAAAGTTACGCCCATGGGAAGTTGAAACACCAATTTACCCAAACGGGGCCCATAGCTTTGGCGCTTCATCTCCTAGGGTTAGGGTTTTGGCTGTTTAGGATTTCCCATTGTTTCTAAATGATAAATAGGCCCTCGAGCCTCATTGTAACTCAGTTCAGAGGCCTGCAGCCGCCACATCTCTTCTCAGAGATAGCTACCAGCGCCCTAGCTAGTTTTATTTCCATTCTGTCTGTAAGCAAATTTCAGTTCTTTGATATTAATGAAATGAAGTGTTATTTCCGCTGCATCTCTGTATTTATGGTTATATGTTTATTCTGTTACGTTCCTGCATAAATCCGGATCATGTTCACTACGGGGAGGCAATAGACCACAACTTCAATTCCAGTTGTCCCTTGGTGTTACCAGCTGCTATGGTGGCTAGCAGTTGAGTTTCCCTCCATCAAGATATTTAGAGGAAGAGAGGGATCCCCCGAGGTTTTTACTTCAAAAATAGAAGTCCCAAACATCAAGATCCATAAATCGAGCTGTTTCTTGAATAGCCCCGAGTCCTGACTTTAGGTGGAAGGTCATCATGATCATTAGGGGTGGGCCACTACACATCATTAGTTGGCTCTGGGTCAAGAATGGAAGGACCCCATCCATCATTGCCCTCGTTATGTTTTGAACGCTTCTGTCTTGGATATTTTACGGGAAAGCATTAGAAACTTATCATTAAGTGTGTGAGCAGAGGGGACAAATTGTGGCAGCATTCATTCATTTCTTCAACTACCCAGCCAACAGTGTGCCAAGGCCTTACCTCAGAACACCTGGAATTTATATAACAGGCCAAATAAGTTGGAGAACTAGATGACAGCCACCCCAACTCATACACACAGAGCACCCCCAGTACTCCGAGTGTACACAGGTGTGAGACATCCAGCTCAACTTTCTTTTATACAGAGTCATTTTGTAATGAACATACAGTACATTATAAATTATAACAATTAAGATGACCTAGGGTTGCATACCTTAGCAAGGACATTTATCCTAGAGACCTTATAAGGAGTCTTCCTGACTACCTTTTAATCATCATTGTCTCATAAATTCTTATTAAATATTACTGTTTGGACATTATATTTATGGACTTTTGTCCCTTTTTATGTGATGCCTCATGATACAGGAACATCTACCAGTTAAAACCAATTTGACCTTCTTATGTCAAAACTCATTTACCAAAGAAAGTTGGTTTCCTTAATTTATTTAATTTTGTATTATATTCCTAAATATAATATAGAAGCTATTTATGTTGCTAGAAAGTTAGGATGAGTGTCATTTAGTTGCCATGTAAAGGGATAGATTCCACCAAATTAAGAATCTGTTGCATAATCTAGCAAAACAAATTCAGATTATTAATTTGTACAAAGAGTTTATGTAACAGAGCTTCGGTATAATTAAGTATCAGAGGAGAGCGAGAGATTCTGAGTTTTTGAGTGTACGTACATATGGAAAAGGGGAGGACTGTAAACAGTCATGAAAATCTGTAATATTTCCTCTATTATTGAATATATCAAATAGCGTGTATCTTATTGTGTGATCTTCCATATTTTTATGATAATCATGACTGTTGAATATAGATCAAAGTGTGTTTATTTTTATAATTGTTTGAATGCAGTGATCTGTCTGCAGCTGAATTAGGATTATCATCGCCAGAGTGCACAAAATAGTTCGTCGGGTTTACAAGAGTCAACCAGATCCATTCCTCACATGCGAAAAGTTCCAGGAACAAAATCAAAATTTATATTCTGAACCTTAAACTCGCTGCACAGAGATCCAGCTACAGTGATTTAGAAAAAACCTTCAATTGATAGAGACGTAACCAGAAGTCTAACGTGATTCCGTCAGCCGGATCAGTGGAGGTATTTGGGTTTAAAACACATCCAGCCCACTGACAATTTGTTAAAATTGGCAACTAGGGCCAAATTCTACTTTGGACAGCTCATTTGATGGAGATGATTATTGCATTGAATTCCTCTTTTCGAGAGGACCAAACTCGACCTAAATATCATCAAATTTGGGCAAGGAAAAATATGTTTTGAAGGTCAAGCCCACACATGTGCAAATTGTCAAGGTCTGCCACATCATCATGTAGGCTCATGAACCCCAATGGACATGTCTTTTGACCCTCAACCACTTGTATAAATAAGAGAGACCTCAAACCTCATTCGGCATCATCACAACTCATTATTTCTCTCTCCTCATCTGATTGGGTCATACAAATTGCAGGAGCAGCTCTTCTTCTCTCACACGTGTGGCTGAAAGAGGACAAGTTTCAGGAGGCCAAATTTCAGGATCCATTGCAGGGTTTGACCAGTGTTGACCAGGGCTATTTTGAGCTCCTTTGACTGTGTTTTTGTGCCAGAATTTCTGGTTTGGAGGACCACATTAATTGGTGCAGAAACCGAGGTTTTCTGGGCTTGTTGACTGGGATGACTGCATGTAAATTTTTGTAGATGTTCTATGCTTGATGCAACTTTACTTTTCATCCCAATATCAGTCAGCAATCACATAAGCAATAAAGTGAAACGCTGAGGGATGACTGCATGTAAGTTTTTGTAGATGTTCTATGCTTGATGCAACTTTACTTTTTATCCCAATATCAGTCAGCAATCACATAAACAATAAAGTAAAATGCTGATAGAACATACCAGTAGATCGACAAAAGACAAGCCAAAATATACGTGTGTTGGTGCGTTACGGCGGTCAGCAGGATGCTTCAACCAACAAAGTCTCAATATGGTCAGCCAACCATTAGTGTCACACAACCCTCTAGGACAGCCAAAACAGTCATCCTAAAAGTCAACCAAAAGTCAACGATGTTAGTCAATGGTCAACGCAAACAGCAGCAGCAGCTAGGTCAATGCTGCCAAGTCAAAGTCAACGTCCAGCCTCGAGAATAGTGCCAAAAATGCGGATTAGGAAAATCGAAAGTTCGGGAAAGTTTCAGGTCCATTTGACCTTGCGTTGACCAAACAACGCTGGTCAACGCTGCTGCAGAAACCCTAGGCCGAAAACAGAAAATTGCTTCTTGCTGAAATTTCCCACGTGTGAAGAGAAGAGCCTCCAAGGTGATCGAACCAATCAGATGAGGAGAGAGAAATGTGTGAGGATGAGATGAGTGAAAATGTCCTCCAACGTTGACCAATGTATATCCATCAATGAGGGTGTGTGACACATCTAAGGCACAACCTTCAGGCCGACCTGCACATATTTTGAATAAATTCAAAATAAATGTTCTGCTCATCGGATCAAGATGATCTTTAGATCAATCTTGCACCTCTCCGAAAGAGGAGTCCAATAAAAATATTGGCATCTTCATCTGAGCATCACAACATGGAGTTTGGACCTAGTTATCCAAAATTAACACTCCCTCTCAACTAGGGAGAACTCCATCCACTTGTGCAATCCAAACATCGTGCGTCATCCCACTGTAACTTGCTTTGTTGGCTTCTTTATTTCAAAACAGTAGTGGGCCAGTCGCAAAGACATCATTCTCGACTGATAGATTCAGCCCAGAGGTCCGAAACCTTTATAGGACTCACAAAGAGTCTCATACCAACCCGAAGTTGGTTTGCCTGACCCGAAGTCAGTTGGAGGTCCAAAACCTTACTACACTTGATCCCAGATCAAGCAGTTGGACCGTGCCATACTAAATAGAGAGTACGGCAATCTCTGATGCATCCATCAGTCTTTGCTACTAGTCTCTATCTTTTCCCACCTCACTGGCCAAATGAGAGGTACTTCCCATGAGCCCTGAACTCAATGGGTAGGATGCATACGGGGCACAGATCATGAGAGGTGAACCAACTCAATCATCATAACAGTGGGGCAAAAGCACACCAACAAGGTTCGGCAAGCCTAGCCCTGTGGTTGCTTATAGATCCGAGAAGCTATCCCCAAAGCCCCCCAGAGCTCCAAGAGCTCATCGTCTAACAAGACCCTCAGCATAGGGTTGTTCCACGATACCAAGATTCTCACAGAAGGTTAGGAACTTGACCTTCCCCAGGGGCTTTGTGAGAATATCCGCGACCTGCTCATCAGTTCCTATATGATCGAGCCTTACAGCGCCTCGTGTTGAGAATTTCGAGGGCTTAAGGTTAATACAAATTCTCTTCTTAATAATTACTTGTGTGCTTGCTTATGTTGCTTATGTCTTCTCTTAGTTAATCTTTCATCAAGTCAATTATCAAAATGTACAGGACACAAACTTTAGGCAGGGGTGACACTTTTATTGTGGGAAGGCAAATCACAGATTTACCTTCCTTCCTTTACACTTCAGAATTCCTTTTCTATTCTGGAGCCCTTCTTATCAATTCGCATCAATTCACATCCACATTTGTCATTGCAGTATGACCGCAATCCTTCTTGAGACATTCACTTATCCCAACGTTGTATAACATTAGAGATATTTGATTATATCGACGCAGTATGATCGCACTTCTTGCTATGGTGTCCGCAATGTATATTCATACTCCGTCTCTGTTGTGGTAACAGCAAGGTTTATATATATATTCTTCGTTTCTGCTGTGGTAAATACAAGTCTACAAACTATAAAAGAATCTGCATTTTAATTGAGTAATCACCTTATAAATTATCCACCGTCTTCTTGTAAATATTTGCACTTGTCTCCTTGTAGATATCGTATTGTATCCTTGTGGATATCCGCTCTGTTATCTCGGAGATATCCAATTGCTTATGAGTTGTCCACATTTTAATTCAGACCTATCCGCTATTCTCTTTGCATCTGCACCGAAAACTTGCTTCCAAATGATGCGTAACTTTAGGTATATATATATGACTGTGCCTGCTATTAGGCCAACCATCCAGCTGAGTAATAGGCCGACTTGTTTATTGTGAATAGGCCGACATGAATGGAGATTTCTTCATTATTTAATGTGGCAACCTCCACTGTAACTACAACTTGTCTTTCATCGTTGATTGAGGGCAGTTATGAGCTAGACTTCCAGCAAGGTCTAGGAGCATCTATGACACTTAATTACATTTTATTATTTTTACCTCTTCTTTTCATAATTACATAGTCAACATGAAGACCGACCTAGTTACACTTTTCAACACTCCCTCTTAACTAGGGAGGTATTCATACAGGTACATGGTTACTTTCAAACTGAAGAATCACATAAGAAGAATCGGATTGTTAATCGTATATGTATAGCATCATATCAACCAGCATTGTCCTAGTGCAAGGCCTTGACTAACAGCCCCATCTCTTAATGAGACAATGGGCTACAATGTTGGCGAGACACATGACTTATAGACACCTTCGTCATTGTCTCTCCAAGGTACATACTCCACCCGGGTGTTCCCAAAGTATGACCTTCTTGGAATATTCTTTTCTTGGGTAGCTAGCCCTCAAAGAATATCGATCCCCGACTACTCTTATCTTGAATGCCTTTGACACATTCTCAAAGAGTATCGAATGCCAGATGATTACCCAAACCTCCATTCTGTCTTCCCAAGACCAGAATGATGTGTCTGTCTCTCCCTCTCAATCAGGGAGGACTTATTCAACAAGGGAATGTATTCATTCCTATACAAGGAACGTACCTAAGCTCATTCTTAGGAATTACCAAGTTTCTTCCAAGTAAGAAACTTATCATCTAGCTCCCTCTTAACCATGGACCTCCAACAGCAATGGTGAGACACCCAGCTGCTCATGAGGAATTCTTGTCCTTGATGTCATGGATTTCGATATTGAGAAATCTCCAACTTTTATCTTCATAGGGCACAGAACATCCATCACTTTCATCCTGAGTCATGTCAACCGTCAGAAAGTGATTCATCAAACTTCCTTATCTAGTCCACTATTGTGCCATGCTGCTTTCCTTCGAATCATCTCCAAAGATCATACACCCTTTCTCATGATTAGTAGCCCTGCACAAATTCATCTAGATAAACATATACATATGAACTTTTTAAAACAAAAGTTACCTCAGTGATGATCTTTCACCATGACATTTTTTTGTAGGCATCGGCATCCTTCATACAAATTGACACATCTCCTAATGATATGTTTTTCCAAGGATCTTCTTCTTTACCAGACTTTCGTCAGAGTCTACATATCTTTCTAGGAGATTTCCTAGTCACATCTTCTTGGCCTCTGGATGATAACTGCCTCTTGACATGGTTGCATTTCATGATCTCTTCTTCTCTGCACATTCTTGATTCCCAAGAACATACAACTTTTCTAGTTTCTCATTCATATACATTTACCTCATATTCCATGAGGACATATTACATTGGTTTCATATGTTCGTGCATTGAGAGATACTCCTCCATAGATCATACTTCTAAGTACAAAAGTCCATTACTTGTAACCATATGACATGACTTCACAACATCTAATGTCAGCATATAAATATATATACATACCTGGAATACGAGGACATATTATGTTGATTTCATATGTCCGTGCATTGAGAGATACTCCTCCATAGATCATACTTCTAAGTACAGAAGTCCATTACTTGCAACCATATGACATGACTTCACATCATCTAATGTCAGCATATAAATATATATACATACCTCATACCTCTTACCTTTGAGTCATCCTGTAGCAATTTCTCAAGAATGAAGAGCTTTATTCCCTTGGCTTGCTTCATCAATATGTCATCACATCCCAGAAATATGTTTCCATGATGACCCTTGCTTTTGATGACTGCTTTTCATTAGTAATGTTTGTTAGAGAGGTTTTCCCCGGAGCTAATTCACCAAGAGCTCCTACCATGCTTCGATCAGGATGTTACATTGCTTCCTATCATATAACCAACAGAAATCACTTAAAGAAGAAAATGATCTCAATCATAGTGTATATCCCTTGCTTCTTCTTTCTTAGATTTTCTTTGAATCAGGTTCTCCTTTTCTACAAATTTTTTGAGTTCTGCAAAACTATTGCCTTCAACTTCTCTTCTTCCATAGAAACCCTAGGTTCATGAGTGAGGTAACTTACTTATCCCATGATTTCTATTACCCTCATGATCATATGAATTCTTGTTTCTTATACTTCCATGATGTCACATCGCATCAATTCTTAAGTAGAATCTAGGAGCTATAAAGAGTCTTATATTGATAGAGACTAGTCTTGATGATCTCTTACTCCCTCTTTCCATTCATTCCGGTGACATGAACTTTCTTGTACTGTTCATAATTCTTCTTTCAGCTTCTTTTGTGTCTCCAATATTGTTTTTGTGAGAGAACCTTAAGAGTTCCTTTACATGAATTCAAAGGAGACCCTTATCTATGACTTCAGTTATCTATGAGGACCATGACTATCCTCCTTGTTTTATGCAAAGATCTTTGGTAATACAACCACCTAATGTATCTCCTTGCAAATCTAAGTCATTTAACCAAAATTAAAATGAAAATGAAAAATGCTTACTTGGCAAGTGAAGAGGAGATCTTCACCTTGTTCTTCCTTGAATGATCTTCTTCTTGGGTTGTTCCACACTATAGATCATATGTTATTCATTCGTGTAGCTGAACTTTCAGACTGTATTCTTGCAAGGCTGTGACCACTACGAATTATGATAGTATCATAGTTCTATTACTGTGGTAAAACTAATGACCGGAGTCTTGTCTATTTAGTCATGCCGAGAATGTCACTGTGATATGTGATTACCCTCCGAACTGTAGTATATCCCCAAAATTTTCAAAATGCACATCATATCTTCATATTGTCACTAGCACCGAGTTGCATCATGATCATCACTGATTATCATAACATGACTGCACCACCAAGCACTGTATCTAGAATCACCGAGGTCATTTATTGTGACAATACTTGACACTGACCTACACCTTATTTGCCTAGTACCAAGACCTTAACCAAACTGTGATATAAACCAAAATTCTAACTGAGATCATCCATCCGCATTTTTGTGATGCCTCTTTGTGGAGGTCTGAAGTTATCTCACTGATCTCATCACAAAAACCTCAGAGGTATACCGAGGAGATTTTGTGGCTCTATTCGAACTGCAGCACTGTAATTAACCATCCGAAAAATCTTCTCTGACTAGTTGGCACTATGATCACGGTGATCCGGACTTCTTGTTGTTCTATTCACCTAAAATTACAAAGATATGCCGAGGAGGATCACTTTGGTAGATCCGCACCTTATCTCTATTGAATTCATCTGAAATCTCAGAGATATATCTCACTGTAATTCCTCCCGAAACTTCAAAGGAGTCCAAGCTTGTTTAACCCATGCATCCAAACTAAAGTATCACTAATAGCCCTTTCTTGTAACCAAAGCTCTGATACCATGTTGATAATTTGGAGGGCTTAAGGTTAATACAAATTCTCTTCTTGATAATTACTTGTGAGCTTGCTTATGTTGCTTATGTCTCCTCTTAGTTAATCTTTCATCAAGTCAATTATCAAAATGTACAGGACACAAACTTTAGGCAGGGGTAACACTTTTATTGTGGGAAGGTAAATCACAGATTTACCTTCCTTCCTTTACACTTCAGAATTCCTTTTCTATTTTGGAGCCCTTCTTATCAATTCGCATCCGCATTTGTCATTGCAGTATGACCGCAATCCTTCTTGAGACATTCACTTATCCCAACGTTGTATAACATTAGAGATATTCGATTATATCAACGCAGTATGATCGCACTTCTTGCTGTGGTGTCCGCAATGTATATTCATACTCCGTCTCTGCTGTGGTAACAGCAAGGTCTATATATATTCTCTGTTTCTGCTGTGGTAATTATAAGTCTACAAACTATAAAAGAATCCGCATTTTAATTGTGTGTTGTCTACCTTATAAATATCTGCACCATCTTCTTGTAAATATCTGCACTTGTCTCCTTGTAGATATCGTATTGTATCCTTGTGGATATCCGCTCTGTTATCTCAGAGATATCTGATTGCTTATGAGTTGTCCACATTTTAATTCAGACCTATCTGCTATTCTCTTTGCATCTGCACCAAAAACTTGCTTCCAAATGATCTGCAACTTTAGGTATATATATGATTGTGCCTACTATTAGGCCGACCATCCAACTAAGTAATAGGCCGACTTGTTTATTGTGAATAGGCCGACATGAATGGAGATTTCTTCATTATTTAATGTGGCAACCTCCACTGTAACTACAACTTGTCTTTCAACGTTGATTGAGAGCAGTTATGAGCTAGACTTCCAACAAGGTCTAGGAGCATCTATGACACTAATTATATTTTATTATTTTTACTTCTTCTTTGCATAACTACATAGTCAACATGAAGACCGACCTAGTTACACTTTTCAACACCTCGCTATACCATATCTCGGATATGCTCGGATCGATCGTGGAACACAGGAGTCTCGAACAACCGAATCCCACTTTGGTTATCACAAAGTATCACGGTGGTATCTATCACATGCCCGAACAGCTCATTGAAGAGCTTTCGCAACCAAACTACTTCACAACAGGCCATACTCGCTGCAATGTATTCGGCCTCCGCAGTGCTCAAAGCCACCGACTTCTGCTTCCTGCTCATCCATGATATCGAAGCAGAACCAAGTGTGAAGCAGCATCCCGATGTGCTCTTACGATCCACCACACTGCCAGCCCAATCGACATCAATATATCCATGGAGTGTCACGCTCCCAACAGTGTATCTCAGTCCATGGTTTATTGTGCCTCGAAGATATCTCAATAGATTCTTGGCACCAACCCAGTGAATATGATGAGGCTCAACCATATGTGTTCACTGCAAAACATACGTCCGGACGGGTGTTCACTAAGAACATCAGGGCCCCCTACGAGTTGACGATACTCAGTAGGATTTGCTAGCACGTCCTAGCAGCGCTGCCACTCAACTTCTTAAAGTTGAGCTCCATCGGTGTCGACACAGACTTACAGTCCACCATACCAAATCTTTCCAGAAGCTTCGCAGTGTATTTTCCTTGAGAAAGGAAAATCTCGCCAGGTCTCTGCTAGACCTCCAGACCTAGGAAGTAATGCATCAGTCCTAGTCCTTCATCTAAACTCAGCAGCGAGCTCCCTCTTGCACTGATGAATGAGAGGGTCAACACCTATCAAGAAGAGGTCGTCCACATACAGCACCAGAATGAGAGGTTTTTCTCTATCAACCTTGAAGTAAAGATTTGGATCAGCATTACTACGAGTGAAGCCCAGCGTCATCAGGTAGTTATCTATCCTCTCGTACCAAGCTCTGGGTGCTTACTTCAACCCATAGAGGGCTTTCTTCAACCTGCAGACATGGGTGTCTCGATCCTGGACTTTGAACCCCAAAGGTTGCTCCACATACACCTCTTCCTTTATCACACCATGCATAAATGCGGTCTTCACATCCATCTGATGAAGACTCCATCCTTGCGTAGCAGCAAGGGCTATGATAGATCGGATTGTGGTATATTGGGCCACAAGTGCAAATATATCATCATAGTCTATGCCTTCTTTTTGAGAGAAACCACAGGCAACGAATCTTGCCTTGAACTTTTCAGCACTTCCATCAGATCCATGCATGATCTTGTAGAGCCATTTTGAGGTGACAACTGCTTTGTCCTCTAGTCTTGGAACCACATCCCAGACATCCTTCTTCATAATGGACTCATATTCTTCGTGCATAGCATCCTTCTAGACTTGATGCTTAATGGCTTCCTCAGAGATCCAGGCTCAGATTGTACAATAGTACTCATGGCTATTAGATACCCTTGGTATCTATTCGGCTTCTTGCTTTCACGGAATGTCCCCCTTTGGGCCATATGTCCCTCAGCATCCTCGAGAGTGTCCCTGAGCCATGATGGTCTCTTCCTCATCGAAGGAGGTGGATCAAACGGATCCATTGATCCTTCAACATCAAGAATCGTCTCATCCTTCGGTTCTTATTGATTTCTAGGTGACATCGTGGCATATCTCCACTTCCCTTTGACCAGGCACATAGACTCTACAAGCCTTCGAAGTTTCGCTGCAGCCCACAAACATTCCCTTCTTCCCGGAAGCATCCAACTTGGTCCTCTTTTCTTTTGGCACATGAAAATAAACAAGACATCCAAAAACTCTAAAATGTGAGACGTCAAGTTTCTTACCAGAGAAAACCTCTTCGGAAGTTTAGGAGTCCAGAGCAGAATGCGGGCATCAATTTTGTATGTACACAACAGTGTTCGCAGCTTCTCCCCACAGAAACTTCGATAGACCTTGTTCACAGCATGGCACGAGCAGCTTCCACAATGGTCCTATTCTTTCGTTCAGCAACGCCATTCCGCTCAGGAGTATAGACAGTTGTGGTCTCCCTCTTGACGCCAGCGTCTCTGCAAAAGTTCTTGAACTCGTTCGTCACATATTCAGTGCCATTATCGGTCCTCAATATCTTGATCTTCTTCCCTATCAAATTTTCCACCAAGGCTTTGAAGGTACGAAACCACATGAAAGCCTCATCCTTCTTCTTCAAGAAGTATATCCAAGTTTTGTGAGAGAAGTCATCTATGAACGTCATATAATAAGAACATCCTCCCAAAGATGTCACGGGCAACATACCAAACAGATCAGAATGAATCAACTGCAAGACATCAGATGTCTTTGTGACACTTGAGGGGAAGGGTCCCCTTGTATGCTTTCCTTCGGCACAACCCTGACATACACCTTCATGATTATTTGAGAACTCGGGCATCCCCATCACCACCTTCCTTGCTTCGGGAAGGGCCTTGTAGTGAAGGTGTCCTAACCTCCGATGCCATAGTTCCGTCTGTCGGATAGTATCACATGTCATCTCTCCCAATGGACTTCCTCCAACCTGGTAGAGTGTATCAACTCTAAACCCAATCGTTATAGCTTCCTTGAAACTCTTCTTCCAGATACGCACCTTCCCATCAATGAATGCCACATTGAAACCTTTGTCTTCCATGGTTGAAATAGACACAAGGTTCTTCTTCAAATCAGGTACATAGAGTACATCTTGCAAGCAGAGGACTTGACCTTGAGACAAGTGGAGGGTCACAGTCCCTGTCCCTTTCACGGGATATGTGGCATTATCTCCAAGGATAATTTCCAAATTAGTATCCTTCTCAACCATATCAGAAAGTGCTTCCTTGAACCCAGTGATCCATAGTGTCGGGTGGAGATGCAAAAGAGAGTGCAGATACAAGAATGAATTCATTTCTTTTATCAACAATATTTGATTCCTCATACCTGGAATTTCTCGACCTTTTGAAAGGTTGACCATTTCCACCGAAGGAAGCATTCCTGTTCCCCTTGAACGTGTTGTTCCTTTGATTGCCATTCCTCCGGTTGTTGTTGTTGTCATCATCATTGGGAGAATCCTTCTTGAAAGGGCATTCTCTAGCATAGTGGCCTGGCTTGTGACAAGTGTAACACTTGTCCTTCTTTCCTTGGGCCCCTGCTCTTCCTTTGTTCCTTGGACCACCAAAGTTCTTCTTCTTAGAATGAGCAGCGAAGGCAACATTTCCTTCATTTTGATATTCCTTCATCCTTGTCTCTTCTTGTACGCATCTCGAGAGTACTTCGTCAAAATCAGGTATCACATTGTTATTGAGAATGGTAGTGTTGAATACATGCCATTCAGATGCAAGACCTCCAAGTGCGATGGGAACCATCTCTCGATCAGCTATTGTCTCCCCAATAGCCAGCAGATTATTCCTGATCTCGGTTAGCTTCTATAAATATGATTGAACAGACTCATCCCTGCCTTTCTTCAGACTCTTCAATTGGTTCTTGAAGAATAGGACTTGATTCGCATTGTTGGCCTTGAACATGTTGACCAACTTATCATACATCTCCTTGGATGTGCCTAGCTCAGAGATGTAGGCAACCAGACTCTTATGAATTGAGTCCCTGATCATCAGCTTCGCTTTGATTTCTCCCTTCTTGTACTTGGTTTTGGCAACAGCAGTTGCAGTGGATGGAGGCTCTTGAATTTTACCCTGCACATAGTCCATGACATCTTGGTCTTCCAACATAAGATCCAATGTCATCTTCCAGGCATGGAAGTCATCCTTCCCAGTCAATTTTTCATCAGTCTTAAAGCCATTGTAGTTAGAGGAACCCATGCTCTTCTTCGGTGATTGCTACAAACTAGGGCTTTGTCTTCACCTCAGCTTTGATACCATGTAAATTTTTGCAGATATTCTATGCTTGATGCAACTTTATTTTTTATCCCAATATCAGTTAGCAATCACATAAACAATAAAGTAAAATGTTGATAGAACATACCAGTAGATCGACAGAAGACAAGCCAAAATATATAAGTGTGTTGGTGCATTACGACGGTCAACAGGATGCTTCAACCAGCAAAGTCTCAATATGGTCAGCCAACTAGAAGTGTCACACAACCCTCTAAGACAGCCAAAACAGTGAACCCAAAAGTCCGTGTTGTTGTCAATCAATGGTCAACGCAAACAGCAGCAGCAACTAGGTCAACGCAACCAAGTCAAAGTCAACGTCCAGCCTCGAGAATAGTGCCAAAAAATGCGGATTAGGAAAATCGAAAGTTTGGGAGAGTTTCAGGTCCGTTTGAGCTTGCGTTGACCAAAGTCAACGCTGGTCAACACTGCTGCAGAAACCCTAGGCCAAAAACAGAAAATCGTTGCTTGCTGAAATTTCCCACGTGGGAAGAGAAGAGCCTCCAAGGTGATCAGACCAATCAGATGAGAGAGAAATGTGTGAGGATGAGATGAGTGAAAATGTCCTCCAACATTGACCAATATATATCCATCAATGAGGGCGTGTGACACATCTGCTGAGGCACAAAACCTTCAGGCCGACCTGCACATATTTTGAATAAATTCAAAATAAATGTTCTGCTCATCGGATCAAGATGATCTTTAGATCGATCTTGCACCTCTCCGAAAGAGGAGCCCAATAAAAATATTGGCATCTTCATTTAAGCATCACAACATGGAGTTTGGACCTAGTTGTCCAAAATTAACACTACAAGACAAAAGTGCAGAATTTGGCCAAGTTTGACCGTTGTTTTATTGACTGTTTTGGGCCAACTTTGACCAGCAAGGAAGCCGAGTTTGACTGGGTTTGACCAAGCTACATTGTGGACTGTTTTCTGCTCCATTGACTAGCATTGATTTTCTGGTTAGGGCATAATTTGACTTCTGTTGCCCGCAGATTTGACAGGGTTGTTTTGACAGTGATATGGCAAGTAAATTTTGACTTTGACTTTGTACTATTGTACTTTCTCCGTCTCTGCTGAACATTTGATATAATAATAAGAAGAATTAATCAAAGGGTTTAAACCCCATCTTGGGGTTTTTCCCTGGCATTTGCCAAATCCTGGTGTTCTCTTGTCTTGGCTTGTATTCTGCTTTTATTGTTCAGGTTCTATCTACAATTTCTGTCAATGTGATGATTAATGTTATTGCTATTGGAAATTGTCATTGGGTTAACTAAAGGACATTGAAGAAATTGTTGCAAGAATAGAACATACCATTGTTATCTAAATTTAACATGGTATCAGAGCGCAAGTAAAGACAAAAGCCCAAGCAAGAGAGAAAAAAGCAATCACTAAGAGATCTGTTGGACAAGACTATTGGACAAGTCTCCATGGCATCTACATCTTACTTCAAGACTGAAGACAAGCTCAATGACAAATCTAACTTTCATGCATGGAAGATGACTTTGGATCTTACTCTGGAGGAGCATGAAATATTGGACTATGTGCAGGGAAAAGTGGTGGAGCCTCCTTCAAATGCACCAACCGCGGCGAAAACGAAGTATAGAAAAGGTGAGGTCAAATCAAAGAAAATTTTGATTGACTCTTTTCAAAAGCATTTCGTTGCCTATGTTTCTGATTTGGGAACTTCTAAGGAAATATATGATAAGCTAGTTGGGATGTTCAAAGTAAACAATGCAAGTCAAATCCTCTTTCTCAAAAACAAGTTAAAGGATATCAAGATGGATAAAGGGGAATCTATCCAATCCTACTTCATGAGAATAACTCAAATCCAGAATAACCTACAATCTATTGGAGAAGTTATTGCTAAAAGGGAGCTCACTCTCATTGCACCTGGAGGTCTTTCAAGACCATGGGAAGTATTTACCACCACCATTCTCAACAATGATAGGATATTTGGTTTCGATGAGTTATTGGCTAGATGCACTCAAGAAGAGTGCTAGGATGATGGAGAGAGATAATCCCTCCAATGGAAATGAACCCACTGCCTTCTCCGCTCATGCAAAAAGGAAGAATAATGTTGGTCCAAGGAGACAAGGTCAAGGATCTAAGAAGGGATTCAAGGAAAGAAGAAAAGGAAGGTGCTACAATTGCAACAGGTTTGTCCACTATGCTAGAGAGTGTGTCCTCACAAGAAGAATCCTCCAAGGGATAATGACAAGAACAACAACAATTTCAAAGGGAATGGCAATCAAAGGAACAACAAGTTCAACAACAAAGGAAAGAGGAATGTTCTGGCTACTCGAAATGGAAATGGTCGACCTCCCAAAAGGACAAGAAATGTCAGGTATGATGAAAGTAATGTTGTAGAAGAACACAATGAATTCCATCTCATTTCTGCTCTATTTGTTGCCTCTCCTCCGAATACTTTGGATCATTGGTTGATTGATAGTGGAGCCTCAAGGGCACTTTACAGGATATAAGGAGGCCCTCTCAAATTTGGTTGAGAAGAAAACTAATCTAAATATCATACTTGGAGATAACGCCACCTACCCTGTGAAAGGGATAAGTGCTATCACTCTTCACTTGAATCAATGTCAAACCATTCATCAACAAGATGTGTTGTACGTGCCCGATTTGAAGAAGAATCTGGTGTCTATTTCTGCGATGGAAGATAAAGGCCTCAAGGTAGCATTCATTGATGGAAAGGTACATATTTGGCATAGAAACCCTTAAGCTGCATTTACTCTTGGATTTAGGGTTGATGGTCTCTATCAAGTTGGTGGCTGTCCTTTGGGAGCTTTGGCAAGCGATACATCTCTTCAATCGTTATGGCACTAGAGATTTTCCCACTGCCATTACCAAGCCTTACCTAGGGTAAGGAAGATGGTCACAACGATGCCAGAATTTAATATGAAACGAAGGAGTTTGTTAGGGAAACATACAAATGGACCATTCCCTTCTAGTGAAATCCAGACAACCGATATTCTTCAATTGGTCCATTCTGACATATCGGGTGCCCTGCCCGTAACCTTATTGGGAGGATACACATATTATGAAATCTTTGTGGATGACTTTTCACGAAAAACATGGATCTATTTCTTGAAGAGGAAGGATGAAGTGTTCTAATGGCTCTGTTATTTCAAAGCATTAGTGGAGAATCAAACACAAAAGAAGATCAAGATATTGAGAACTGACAATGGAACCAAATATGAATCAAATGAATTCAATGACTTTTGCAGATAGGTTGGCATTAAGAGGGAGACAATTGTTCCATACACTCCTGAGCATAATGGAGTTGCGAAAGGAAGAATCAAACAATCATGGAAGCCACCCATGCCATGCTCCATGATCAAGGTCTTTCGAAATTCTTGTGGGGAAAAGTTGCCAACCGTGTCATATATGTTCAAAATAGGAGCCCTCATCAATCATTGGATTTCAAGACACTCGAAGAAGTCTTCACTGGTAAGAAACCTAATGTTTCTCATTTATAATATTTGGTTGTCTAGTATATTTTCATTTCCTAAAGAGAAAAGAAATAAGATGGAAGGTTATGGGAAGAAAGGCATATCTGTCGGCTACAGTGACAATTCAAAGGCATATAGAATCTATGTGCCTGGTCAAAGAGATGTGGAAGTAAGTCGTGATGTCACCTTTGATGAAGATATTGCCCTTGGGTATGCCACAGATCTCCCTATCCCAAGGATGGACGATGATGCTGCCAAAAAACAAGATGAACCTCTGACAGATCAGCCTACACCCGATGTTGAAGGCCCAATGGATCCTATTGATCCACGTCCTAGTGATCCCTCTACCTCAATGAAACGTCCATAATGGCTCAAAGAAATTGTCGAAAATGTTAAAAGTCATATTGCTCCAAGAGGGAAATTTCATGAAAGTAAGAAGTCGAACAGGTATCAAGGTTATTTGGTTGCTATGAGTATTATTGTTCACGCTGAACCTACACGTTTGAAGAAGTCGTAAAGCACCAGATTTGGAAAGATGCCATGAATGAGGAGTATAAGTCAATCATGACGAATGATGTTTGGGATGTGGTGCATAGACTCGAGGACAAGTTTGTGGTCACTTCTAAATGGCTTTACAAAATTAAACATAAGGCCAGGTTTGTTGCTCATGGCTTCTATCAAAAGGAAGGAGTGGACTATGACGAGATATTTGCACTAGTTCCCCGATATACCAATATCTGATCTATTATTGCTCTCGTTGCCAATCAACGATGGAGCCTACATCAAATGGATATTAAAACTACTTTCTTGCATGGCTCGCTTAAGGAGGAAGTCTACTTGGAGCAACCTCAAGGGTTAGAGGTTTAAGATCGAAGGACACATGTATGCAAGTTGAAGAAAGCTCTCTATGGGTTGAAGCAAGCCCCTAGGGCTTGGTACGAAAGGAATGAAAATTATCTTATGAAGTTGGGATTGACGAGGAGCTAGGATAATCCTAACCTATACTTCAAGATTGAAAAAGACATGCCTCTTATTTTGGTTCTTTATGATGATGATCTCTTTCTAACAAGTGCAAACCCTCTCATCTATCAATGCAAGAGGGAGTTGACTTCTAAGTTCGAGATGAAGGACCTAGGTCTGATGCATTACTTCATAGACCTCGAGGTCTAGCAAAAGCCATGCGATATTTTCCCTTCTCAAGAAAAATACATTGTGAAGTTGCTAAAGAGATGTGGGATGGTGGAATGCAAGTCTATGTCTACTCCGATGGAACTTAACTTCAAGAAGTTATGTGGATGTGTTACTAGGCCCGAATTGACAAACCCTTCCAAATATAGACAGCTTGTGGGGGGCCCTGATGTTCTTGGTAAACTCTCATTCGAACGTAACTTCTTATAATTGAGCCTCATCACACACATTGGGTTGCTGCAAAGAATCTCTTAAGATATCTTTGTGGCACTAGCAACTATGGACTAAGATACACTGCAGGGCTTTGAGGTTGCATGGTTATTCTGATGTTCACTGGACTGGTAGTGTGGTGGATAGAAAGAGCATGTCAAGATGTTGCTTCTCATTGAGGTTTGCTTCAATTTCATGAATGAGCAGGAAGCAAGAATCAGTTGCTTTAAGCATCGTCGAGGCCGAATATATTGCTACTAGTATGGTCTGTTGTGAAGCTGTTTGGTTGAGAAAGCTCTTCGATGAGCTATTTGATCACGTGGTAGATACCACCATGGTCTATTGCGACAACCAGAGTGGGATCCGCCTTTCAAAGAATCCTGTGTTCCACAACTGCTAATAGCATATTGACATCAGATAACACTTTATCTGGGATATGGTATAACAGGCAGCAATAAGGCTCCAACACATCAGGATTGATGAGCAGATTGCTGACATTCTCATGAAGCCCTTGGGGAAGGTCAAATTCTTAGCCTTCCAAAAGAGACTTGGAGTCGTGGAAGGACCCTCCCATGAGGGTCCCGCTTCAGTTGGACTTTGAGCTCTGGGAGCTCTTGGGGGCTTGCGATACTTCTTGGAGCTATGAGCAACCATAGGGTAAGTGGTTCACCTTCCCCAATAGGTACATTGTGTACAGGGTGAGTGGTTCACCTTCCCTGTGATACCCCATCATGATATATGAGAGCATGGGTTGAGTGGTTCACCTTCACCTATAGTTGATGATATATGCATAGGGTGAGTGGTTCACCTTCTCATATAGAATATGAACAGGATGAGAGGTTCACCTTCTCCTATGTAATATGAACAGGATGAGAGGTTCACCTTCTCCTACGGATGGCCCCAACATACATCCTACCCATGTAATCCGGGACTAATCGGAAATACCTCTCATCTGGCCAACGAGTTGGGAAAAGTGGATAGGGACCATAGCACTACAGACGGACGCATCTTGTACCGTCGAAGTCCTTATGTCTAGGATGCATGATGTTCAACAACTTGATCATTCAGGATCAAATCCAATTGGGGTTCTACCCCTAGACTAACTTTTGTTAATGGCGAGTGGCAAGGTCTTGTGACTCACTCTTGATTGATTATTCTTCATTATTACGTCAGTGTTTAGCAAAGTTGAGATGAGATGCAGAAATGGTACATGATGACATGATGGCATGATGATGGATGGATTGGCAGGTGAATTCTCCCTAGTTGAGAGGGAGTGTTAAAATTGGAAACTAGAGCCAAATTCCACTTTGGACAACTCATTTTATGGAGATGATTATTGCATTGAATTGCTCTTTTCGAAAGGACCAAAATCGCCCTAAATATCATCAAATTTGGACAAGGAAAAATATGTTTTTGAGGTCAAGCCCACACATGTGCAAATTTTCAAGGTCGACCACATCATCATGTAGGCTCATGAAGCCTAATGGACATATCTTTTGACCCTCAACAACTTGTATAAATAAGAGAGACCAATTTCAGGATCTATTGTAGGGTTTGACCATCGTTGACGAGGGTTATTTTGACCTACATTGACTGCGTTTTTTGTGCCAAAGTTTATGTTTGTGGAGGGCCACATTAATTTTCACAAAAACTAAGGTTTTTTGGGCTCGTTAACTGGGTTGACCACAAGCTTGGCCGCATGACAAAATTGCAAAATTTGACCAAGTTTGATTGTCGTTTTATTCACTGTTTTGGGCTAACTTTGACCAGCAAAGAAGGTCGAGTTTGACTGGGTTTGACTGAGCTACATTGTGGATTGTTTGTTGTTGGGTTGACTAGCATTGACTTTGTGGTTAGGGCAAAATTTGACTGTTGTTGACTACAAATTTGACAGGGATGTTTTGACAGTATTTTGGCAAGTCAATTTTGACTATGACTTTGTACTATTGTACTCTCTCTCTTTGTTGAACATTTGATATAATAATAAGAATTGATCGAAGGGTTTTCCACATCTTGGGCTTTTTCCCTAGCATTTGCCAAATATTTGTGTTCTCTTGTCTTGGCTTGTCTTCTGCTTTAATAATAATCTGTCTACATTTTTTGTCAATGATTAACGTGCTTGCTATTGGAGATTGTCATTGGGCTAACTAAAGGACATTGATAACATTGTTGCAAGCATAGAACATATCATTGTTATATAAAATTGTTAATTTTGGGCAACTAGGTCCAAACGGTCATATTTTTGTTGAATTCCTATTTCAGAGAGGTGCAAGATTGATCTAAAGATCATCTTGATCGGATGAGCAGAACATTGATTTTGAATTTATTTTCCACATGTGCAAGGTCCGCCAGATTTATCCCACATGCCTAAGGGATGTGTCACACACTCTCATTGATGAATATAAATTGGAGAGACTTGGACGTCATTTTCTCATCATCTCATCACACATTCTCTTATTGTGATCGGATTGGTTCGATAGCCCTTTGGAGGCCCTTTTTCCCTCACTCGTGTGGATCAAAGCTGTTGTTTTCTACACTGATTTGTTTAGGGCTTTATGTTTTCTACGTTGATCTGTTTAGGGCTTTTCTGCTGCAACGTTGATCGTGGACAACCTTTGGTCGTTTGATGTCAATCTTCTGTAGAAACTCTGATTTTAGGGGGCCATACAGCTAGGCACTAAAATCAAGGAATTTTAGGTTGTTTGACCGAAGCCTTAATTTGTTGTGTTGACTTTTCTGAAGCCGCTTGCGTTGACTTTTCTGTGATGTCCCTAGTTTGACTTGCGTTGACTTGTGATGAGTTGTCTTTGAGGGCTGTGGGTGTGACGAATGAAAGTGTTGTTGACCAAGAAAGACTTTACTGGTTGAAGCATCCTGCTGACCGCTGTAACGCCACAATATCTCATATATTTGCTGGACAAAAGGAATTGTAAATCTTATCTATATTTGGCTTGTCTTCTATTGATGTATTATTGTGTTCTATCAGCATTTTACTTTCACGTTTATGTGATTTCTATTTTGTATTGGGCCTAAGAAAGATTGAAATAAAAGTGCATCAAGCATAGAACACCATGGTTATCTAAATTTAACATGGTATTAGAGCTGAGGTGAAGACAAAGTCCAAGAGTCCAAGCTGGTGTTAGAAGCTATCTCTGAAGGAAGAAATCCTATCAAGAACAAATGGCCTCCTCAACCTACAAGGGTTTCAAGGCTGATAATAAATTGACTGATAAGTCTGATTATCATGCACGGAAGATGTCCTTGGATTTGGCGCTAGAAGATCAAGATGTCATGGACTATGTACAAGGAAATATTCAAGAGCCTCCATCAAATGCAGTTGCTGCCACGAAGACGAAGTATAGAAAAGGAGAAATCAAAGCAAAGATGATTATCCGGGATTCTATTCATAAGCATTGGTTGCTTACATTTCTGAGCTGAAGACATCTAAAAAGATGTATGATAAGCTGGTGAGCATGTTCAGGGCTAGCAATGTTAATCAAATCCTCTTCTTCAAGAATCAATTGAAGAATATCAAGAAGGGTAAGGATGAATCTATTCAATCCTATTTTACGAGGCTCACAGAAATCAAGAATAACCTCCTAGTTATTGGGGAAGCAATATCTGATCGAGAGATGGTTCTTATTGCACTTGGAGGTCTCCCCCGTGATTGGCATGTATTCAATACCACTATTCTCAATAATTATGTGATTCCTGATTTTGATGAAATATTGACGAGATGCACTCAAGAGGAAACAAGAATGATGGAGTATGCCTCTAATGGTAATGGAAGTGACCCTTTTGCCTTCGTCGCTCATGCAAAGAAGAAGAACCATGGTGGCCCGAGAAAACAAAACTATGGTAGAGCGAGGCCCAAAGGAAGGAAGGGAAGATGTTACACTTGTAACAAGAGTGGTCATTATGCAAGAGAGTGCCCTAATAGAAGGGACTCTCCCATGGATGATGACAACAACAACTCGAGAAGGAATGGCAGGAACAACAGGTTCCAAGGAAAAAGGAAGGCTCGCTCTGATCGTAATGGTAATGGGCAACCTTTCAAGAGGTCAAGAAATTTCAGGGACAATGAGTCTAATGTTGTTGATAATAAGAGAAATGATTTTATTCTTGTAACTGCCCTCTTTGCTGCATCTCCACCCGACACCCTGGATGTTTGGTTAATTGATAGTGGTGCTTCAAGGCACCTCACTGGTTATAAAGAAGCCCTTTCTAATTTGGTTGAGAAGGATACTAATCTGGTTACCCTTGGAGATAATGCCACCTATCCCATGAAAAGGACAAGGATTGTGACCCTCCATTTATCTCAAGGTCAAGTCATCTGATTACAATATGTGTTATATGTACCTAATTTGAAGAAGAACCTTGTGACCATTTCGGCAATGGAAGACAAAGGGTTCAAGGTGGCATTTGTTGATGGAAAGGTACCTATCTGGAAGAACTTCAAGGAAGCTCTTTTTATTGGTTTTAGAGTTGATACACTCTACCAGGTTGGAGAAAGTCCATTGGGGGCTATGACATGTAATACAACTCTTCAAACAGAGTTATGGCACCGAAGGTTTGCACAGCTTCATTACAAAGCCCTTCCCGAAGCAAGGAAAGTGGTGACAGGGATGCCCAAATTGAAAGATGATCATGAAGGTATATGTCAAGGTTGTGCCAAAGGGAAGCATACAAGGGGACCATTCCCCTCAAGTGTCACAAAGACAACTGATATCTTGTAGTTGATACATTCTGACTTATCTGGTATTATGCCTGTGACATCCTTGGGAAGATGTTCCTATTACATGACTTTTACAGATGACTTCTCCCGCAAGACCTGGATATGACAAAAAATTCAAATGGTTCTGTACCTTCAAGGCCTTGGTGGAAAATCAAACCGAGAAGAAAATCAAAGTTTTGAGGACCGACAATGGGACCGAGTATGAGTCAAATGAGTTTAATGACTTTTGAAGAGAAGCTGGCATTAAGAGGGAGACCACAACTGCGTACACTCCTCAACAAAATGGTATTGCTGAAAGAAAGAACAGGACCATTGTGGAAGCTGCCCACGCCATGCTATGTGACCAGGGTCTTCCGAAGTTTCTATGGGGAGAAGCTGTGAACACTGTTGTGTATGTTCAAAACAAATGCCCGCATTCCGCTCTAGACTCCAAAACTCCCGAAGAAGTTTTCTCTGGTAAGAAACCTGATGTTTCTCATTTTAGAGTTTTTGGTTGTCCTGTTTACTTTCATGTGCTGAAAGAAAAGAGAAGCGATTTGGATACTTCTGGAAAGAAAACAATGAAACTTCGAAGACATATAGAATCTATGTGCTTGGTCAAAGAGAAGTGGAGATATGCCACGATGTCACCTTCGATGAAGATGTTGCCCTCAAGAAATTAAGAAATTTTCCTAGCTCCAAGGAAGACAAAGAAGATGAAGAAGCAGGAAAGTTGGAAGAGTTGAAGGATGACCTGATGCCCGATGTTGAAGGACCTATGGATCCCACTAATCCACTTCCTTCAAATAAGAGAAGACCCTCTTATTCACAAGCACAATTACATTCACAGGGTGTTAAATCAGAGGAAAGGGCACATGATAATTTATTCAATTGTTGGTACACCAGGCTGTATTGCCCCTAAAGCATTATGGAAGATTTGGGGGGTAGCCTTTCACATGAGATTCAGGTATTATTTGCCATGATAGAAACCAAACTGCCACCGAAAATTTCACACTCTACAACCATGAGATGGTCAGATATTCAGCATGTATGCATGATTGCCTCGGCTTAAGAATCACATTGTATACTTTCTATTTCAAGCACTCTGAAAAGTTTTTCAACGTCACCAACAACAATTAATTCAAGATTTCTAAGAGCACCTCTTCTCTTTTTGTCTTGTTGTAAATATCTTATCATAATTATAAATGGTAAAATTTTAAGGCATGTAATAGTCATTAGACATGAGAGAGTTGTGAGAAAGTTCAAGAGGCATGAGGGTAGGTGAAAGGTCATGGTAGGTGAACAATCACCTCATTTCTATAAATATACCCCCATTCCTCATTTGTGGAGGACTTTAGCACTTGGGTCTACACTAGCTTTAGATAGTTGTTTTGTGTGTAAGGAGCTAGAGACACTCAGCTCTTGGCAGCTAGTAGGGTGAGTTGTGGTGAGGCTAGGGTTTTTCTTTGGAGGGTGGTATGAGCAACCCATGTTCCACTTCTATGCTTTGATGTACTTGTAGAACATATACTTAACTTGCAGCATGAATAATGAGTTCTTCACTTTCAGCATTAATTCCTGTGCATATTCATAGTGGTTGTATTGGTTGTCTGGTATTTTCACTGTGTTTGTATGTGTGCTTTCATGTGGGTGATATGTTAATGAACTAATTCTTGGCTTACGGCTTGCATGTTTGCTTTGAGTCTTTGCTTTCTTACTTCACGCTATGCCAGTAGCTTATTGTGAACTGATTTACAATTAACTTCTGACACTTTCCTCTTCATTTATGTCTGAGATGGTTTTAGCTCACTAATCCTTCTTGTGGCATGATTATTCTTGTTGTTTTGTTGTTACATTCTTGTATCTCATTATGTAGGTTATCAATAGTGATTTGATCTCATCCCCACTCTTTGGGCATTTCATTCTTGCCCTTGCTCTAACATCTCCTCATTTGACAGCCAGGAGGAGAAACATCTATGGTGGTGGTCGGGCCCACATATCGGATGGGGCTCCTATCCCAAACGGTGTCAGGTCTAACTGGGACTTCACAACGAGGAGACCCTCTAATTATTGTCGGGACATTTTTCCCTATCAACAAACTCCAAGCATATAGTCCTAAGACAAGCATCAAGTGATTTGAGTATGTCTCTCTCAGCAAGAGTGATGAGACAACAACATCAGAGGACAGACATGGTCCTATACCTCTCAATGAAAGAGAAAATTAATATCACTGCATCCAGGATAGTCATTCTCCCTAGGTCAGGTTGACCAGGATTAGGGAAAATGGTCTAGAGTATTGATAGCATCATGGACATGCATTCTTCTTATGTCAAGTATGTTGACTAGATTAGGAAGAATGGTCCTAGAGGTCAATCTAAAGTATTGGTAACATCATGGACAGGCATTCTTCCTGTGTCAAGTATATTGACTAGATAGGAAGAATGGTCCTAGAGGCCCTAAATCACTCAGTTGAGTGGGTGCATTTTTCAGCATCATGCTCAATCTCTCCAGTTTGGATGAGGAGCTCATTTAGCATGAGGCACAGTTGCTTAAATAGAGTGTGGCTTAGGTCGGGAATACCAACCAATTGGGTTAGTAGTACCGACCAGAGTTATGATTACTAGTAGATTTTGACAGTATGTCAAAATCTCCAACTAATAGATGCTAAATGTTGTGCCACGTGTCAGGTATCAACCAGTTGTGGTTACTAGTTGATGGTCGAAAGTGTGTCAAGGATTCCAACTAGTTGATGTTGATACCAACTAGTTGATCGTTGACAGTGTATCATGGATTCCAACTAGTTGATGTTGATACCTACTAGTTGATATTTGATAATGTGTCAGGAATTCCAACTAGTTGATGTTATTGCTTGCTAGTTGATGTTGACAACATGTCAAAGATTCCAACTAGTCGATGTTGATATTGATGTGTATGATTGATGTTAGAGATGCCTACTAGATGCTTACAGTGTGTCAGGGATTCCAACTAAGTAGAAGTTGACTAGATGATGTTGATGATTCATGTCATAGATGGTGACAAGATGATGTCAAAGATGTCGACTTACCTTATGTCAGAAATGCTGACAAGGTTGACGATGATTTTGTTATAACCTTTTCATAAAGAAAATCTGTCAACATGAGAACATCTAGATAGTCATTATGAATACCTCCCTGGTTAAGAGGGAGTGTTTATTTTTTTAATTATGGTTGATCTTCGTAATGTATATTTGAGTCATTAATGTATTTGTAAGCATGTTCTTCAAGCTAGAAACAAAAAGAAATATTTTTTAGTCATGTCCATTTGGACGTTTAAAAGATAAAATTTTGAAATTTTTTAAGGCAAAATTTTTGGCTCCAAAAGTTGAAGTTGGCCTCTTCCTAATCAAGGGCCCAACCTCCAAGAGGCACCCATTCAACCTATTGGATCACTATAAATAAAGAATGACTCAAACTCACCAAGGGCAATTCATGTAGCTTTTGTTCAAGAGCAAATTCAAATCTCTTCTTATGTGATTCATCCTATTCTAAGGTAGCAAGGAAAGCACTATTGGAGGCCTGCGAAGGATACATTCTAAGGCAGCAAAATTCTGAGGACCCGAGACAGCGAAATTTTGAGGCATCCAAGGCGCAAAAATTTTTGGGGTGCAAGGATGACCTAAGGATTGAGGAACAAGGACAAAATTTTGTCCTTGGGCAGAATGAAGCATGTTTCTTAGGCCAAATGACTTGACTATGAGGATGGACAAAGTTTGACCTAGTTATTGACTAAGATGTAACATTGTTGAATTGAAGATTTCTCTATTGAAAAGGTTGTTGGGTTTTTTCCCATGAGGGATTTACCAACGTAAAATAATGTGTTCTTGTGTGGCTATCTTGTAGAAATTATGGTGTAGATTTGCAACTGCTCATGAAATTTTAATAAAAATCACAGGACACAAACCTACTATACTGCTCTGCGGAATTCAATTCACAATTTAGAACATTAATCACAGACATGCAATGAGAAATAACACACACGCACACAATATTTTTTCCAAGGGAAAGCAATCTGCTAAAAACCCCAATGCCTACTTGCATTAATCTCATGAATAGAAATGTATTACAATTGCTTTTCTCAACTAACTATAACCTGCAAGTGAATAACCTATCTCTCTACTCAGTGAGAAGCTTTATTTCTGCCTCTACTTGAGCCCCTATTTCCTTGCACAATTCCTTAAGAAATTAGGGCCCTATTATTTAGGAAATTGCTCAAATTGATTGCGCGATTCCCAAGGTTGATCATCTGACTGAATGCAACACTTATACACTCAAGACTAGACTACAATTGATGTTACACTACCTTGGAATCTCCACCACAACTGGGGAACTCGAACTCTCTGCATGAACTAGCTATTTGTAATATTCCCAATTAGCCATGAGCTAGTTGGAATATTCAATTTTGTTTTGTTGTTTTGTTTAGTGAATAAGGGTACAATGGAGGTCCATCATTCTCCTTAATAATGAATAAATCAATGCCAAATGTGAAAGAGATAAATCTTGGGAACTTAATTAAGCACCCTTTGGTGTGAAAAGGGGCTGGATCACTTTAACTAGGTCAACCTTGACCAAATCAACAGCGTTGTCATGGAGGAGTGGTCATCAATGAAATACAGTGCAGTTTTAGATGGAGATGCTTTGTGTGGAAGTAGTGCCATTATTGGATGGGGCTTAGGGTTTGCAAGCTCATATCTTATTTAAGGAAGAGGATGGCAGCCATATTATGTTATGTTATGTATTTGATATTTCTGAATATATGGTCTGTTTAGACATATATCTTTCTCTTGTTATTTAGCTGAGATTGAGTGTTGTTTAGCACTGGGTGTTCCTGATTGGGAATCCCACCTCTTCCATTGAGGAGCTCTTGGAGGAGTCTTGTACTACATTGTCCACTATCAGGCTTAAGGCCAAACTTCATATTTCATTTATAGCGCAGATCCTGTTGAGGGTTTGGTTGTTTTATAGATTGCAGCAAGTGGAGACTAGATCTCTAGATCTAGGCCATTTCATTGCTCATTTTCAGTGGAGGATGCTTCCTTTCCATTGGGAGGACAGTATTGAAGGCCTTTGAGCATATTTTCAGATCTTGGCATCAGGCCAACTGGTCATTCATCGCTACAACGCAGTTTACTTCCATATCTGCGTTATTTCTGGAGGAGGAGTTGCAGGGTGGTTTGGCACACCATTTGGAGAGTTGATTTTCTAGTGAAGGGGATTTGCCTTTCACTTAAGAGGATCTATTGGAGGAGGCTATTGTATTGATCATATCAGATCAGCCACACTTTCCAGATCTGTATTTTGCAATAGATCTGCAGCCTTAGGGCCTAGATCTACATCTTGTACATGGTGTTTTGCTGAAAACCCTTAAGGGGTTCTTCAAAGGAGGTTGTATAGTGCTCAAATCTGTAATAGATCTATCTTTTGAGGCACATATCAGCCCTAAATCTGATGTATAATCATTTGTTGTAGCAGAGCTAATAAAACAGAGATGTAAGAGTCTTCCAGCGTTATATATAGTAGCAGCACCTCATTTTGGAGGGATTTTGTCCATTGGAAGCTTGTACTTTCTTGTTATGTATCTTATGGGCCATTATTCATCTATATTTTGATGTTGTTATAACATATGAAAGGTCTCCATATTGGCCTCTTGCTTTTATATGATCATTTGCATTATTGTTCCAGCATTTTGCACTATATTCCTGTTTTTCCCATTTGGGAATATTACAGTGGTATCGGAGCATAATCTTGGCACAGCCTGTGCATCTTGAAAAGCCAATATGTCATCTGAAGAAGGAGAGCCTCTTACTGATAGAGAGAAGAGGTATCAAAGAAGAAGACACAAGAAGTTTGATTATACAAATGACAAAGAAGACAAGGGTAAAACCCCTTTATCTAGAGGTGAAGATGAAGAGAAGGAGTTCCCTAAGATCCTTCTTAGAGCCATGCAAGACATTGCTAGAGAGATCAAGGAGATGAGAATGGACAGATTCAAGGAATTCCCTAAAGGATTTCATCATGGTGAAGGCTCTGGCATGTCTCATCACTGGAATGATCAACCAATGCAGCAACCACAAGTTTCCCAACGCTCTACAATGCCTACATTCTTGGTTGTGGGAAATGATGGGTTTCAAGAGTAAGAATCCCTTGGAGACTATTTTATGGAGTATGAATCTCAAACTCAGAGATTCAAGGATCACTTGAGTTTTCAAGAATTTTGTCAAATCAAGGACAATAGAAGACCAAGGCATCACAATAGAAGTGGTGGATTCATTCAAAATCATGATCGACACCACACTATGGGCAGATTTTTCTTACCCAACTTTGATGGGTCATCCAAGTGCACTGCCAAATCATGGGTAGAGAAACTTGTCATCTACTTCCAGTTGAACAAAGTTCCAGAAATGGAGGCCATTAAGATTGCAGCGCTGCACCTTGAGGGTGAAGCACATGACTGGTGGTTCCATGGCTTGTCTACATTGGGTCATGCCAATGTAACTGCATATCCAGAGTTCACTAGAAGGCTGGTGGAAAGATTTGATAGAAGAGATCCTGAAGCACCATTCATGGGGCTTGCAAAGTGAAAACAATCAAGTAATCCAAAAACTTACATTTCTGAATTTTTAAGACTTTCTGTTATGATTCCTGATTTATCTGCAGCAAGAAGGGTATATATGTTCATTGATGGGCTAGATGAACCTCTTCATGGGTTGGTGAAGTCTACCAAGCCCACTACCCTACAAGATGCCATTGAAAGGGCTAGAGACCTTCAAGATACCTTGCCAAAAGCAAAGGCAACTTTTCAGCACAAGCCCTCTTTTCCATCAAAGGGAAAAGAAGAGAAGGCTTCTCCTTCAAAGGAGAGCCAATACAAAAAAACTCTTGATGATGATGTCCGAAAAGATTTGAGGAGGAGGAAGCTTTGCTTCACATGCCAAGAAGCTTGGGCACCCAGACATAGATGTGCAGCTGGAAAGGCACATTACATAAAGGTCTTCTCAGATGATGAGGAGGAAGAAGAAGATGAACCAGGAAGAGGTCACAGCGTTGACACTACAGGAGATGAACCAACACCATTAGGAGATGGGAATGGAGCATTTGCTCCCATTGGAGGGGCTCTTGCATCATTGAGAGGAGTACCTAAGTACTTGAGCTTAAGAGTTCAAGGTTCCATCTTGAATCAGAGGGTTTTTGTTTTGGTTGATAGTAGGGCTACCTACAATTTTATTAATGCCCAACTAGTGCAAAGGAGGGCAATACCCACTGATGCTTTTGAGGGATTTTCTGTTTTGGTCCCAGGAAATAGAACTATGCAATGCATGCATTATGTTCCATCATTATCAGTCACCATGGGAACATATACATTGACTGATCACTTCTTTGTGGTTGACATACCTGACACCAATGTCATATTGGGTGTGCAATGGTTGATTACTTTGGGGAAAGTCACCACTGATTGGGAGACTTTGCAGATGGAATGGGTGGATAGAAAGGGTGGAAAAGCTCAAATGATTAAAGGCATGCACACATATCCCTCACATACCACTTCCACACAGAAATCAGAGATGGATTTGCACAGTGGAAGCAAGGACCTAACAGTCCCATCTATTATGCTTATGAGATTGTTGCATGGGACACTATTATTTAGTGGCAAACCACTTGGGACGCCACCTGATTCAAATTTGGTGAGAGATGTCTCACGACATGATGCTCCAAGCATAGATCCAGGAGTGATGGGAGCATTAAAAGACCATGATACAGCGCTGGGAGTCCTGGGTAGACTCAAGGAGGAGGGAGACATTCTCTCAACATCATCATTACCCACTCTCATTTCAGATTCTGCGCTGTGGGAGGAGAAGCATGGAAGGAATGACCTTCCAACATACACCTTTGGCATGGGAGATGTCAAGGAGAAGAACAGCCATATGACAGACATTCTTTGTGATAGATCATCAAGCACTGTCACTATGGGAGATTGATCCATATTGGAAATCACAACTGTTGGTGGATTATTCCAAGGATCTTTTCACACGCATGATACTTGATGACCAGCTACATGAAGAGGGCTATTCAGTCCAAGGAGGAGTCATCTAATATCATGGTAGGATCATATTATCTAGAGCCTCCAAGCTCAAGGAGAAGATGCTACAAAGGGCCTATGAAGAGTTCTTTTTCAGCCATACTTATTCCATGAAGGCCTACAACACTATCATGGAAAGCTACACTTGGAAGGGCTTTGAAGAGGAACCATATCAGCATTTTCAAAGATGCATGAACCATGTGGAGTTGGGAGAGCAACATAACTCTATGAAGGAGTTAATTTAGCCACCTCTTTCCTCTTTTGGAATGAGAGGAGATAGATCTATGCACCACCCCATTTGTATGAGGAGAGAGTTTGGTGAAGAATATGCTTGTGTATCTAATGTTTCATTTCATTATTATTTGCATTCTTTCACCATGCATATGCAGGCCATAGCTCCAAGAAGGAGCATTATTCCTTATAAACTTCATGGCCAACTTTGGGCCACAAACATTTCTGAACATGGCCACTCCCTTGGAGGACAAAGGGAGATTTTGTATCATTGTGGGTGCATTCCAAAAGCACCAAATATATCTCACACCTTCAGCCATGGTGAGATGACTTGGGTAGCAAGTGGTGGGGAAACCACTTACCATATCATTATCTGATGCTATCAAGAGATTTATTGTGCTGGGTCCACATGTGGGACTATGACCTACCTCCATTTATGCAAATTTATATTTGTATGTACTTAGTTTTGATCCCATACATGGATGGTGTACTTATACTTTTTATGGGAATGTTTGGAAGGAGGATGGGAGGAATGTATGTGCCCTATGGGAGAGAGATTCTCCATGTTCACTATGCTACATGTTTCAGGGAGAACATTGGGCAAACCATGTTTGTTTCACTTGAACTATTGTCTCCTTGTGAGATGGATTATTTGCATCTCATGAGAACTTTGGAGGAGCAATTCATGGAGGATTGGATTGGTAGACACTTAGCTTATGAGGGAAGCTTATCACATGTTGGTGTCACCAATGATGGAGGGTTGCAGCACTCACCTTGTCAGTTGTTGGAGGACAAGCAACATTTGGGAAGGGAGGACTGTAATATTCCCAATTAGCCATGAGCTAGCTGGAATATTCAATTTTGTTTTGCTGCTTTGTTTAATGAATAAGAGTACAATGGAGGTCATTAATTCTCCTTGATAAGGAATAAACCAATGCCAAATGTGAACAAGATAAATCTTGGCAGCTTAATTAAGCACCCTTTAGTGTGAAAAGGGGTTGGATCACTTTGACTGGGTCAACCTTGACCAAATCAATAACGTTGTCATGGAGGAGTGGTCATCAATGAAAGACAGCGCAGTTTTAGATAGAGATGCTTTGTGTGGAAGTAGTGCCATTATTGGATAGGGCTTAGGGTTTGCAAGCTCATATCTTATTTAAGGAAGAGGATGGCAGCCATATTATGTTATGTTATGTATTTGATATTTCTGAATATATGGTCTGTTTAGACATATATCTTTCTCTTGTTGTTTAGCTAAGATTGAGTGTTGTTTAGCACTGGGTGTTCCTGATCAGGAATCCCACCTCTTCCATTAAGGAGCTCTTGGAGGAGTCTTGTACTACATTGTCCACTATCAAGCTTAAGGCCAAGCTTCATCTTTCATTTACAGCGCATATCCTGTTGAGGGTTTGGTTGTTTTGCAGGTTACAACAAGTGGAGACTAGATCTCTAGATCTAGGCCATTTCATTGCTCATTTTCAGTGGAGGAGGCTTCCTTTCCATTGGGAGGACAGTATTGAAGGCCTTTGAGCATATTTTCAGATCTTGGCATCAGGCCAACTGGTTATTCATCCTTACAGCGCAGTTTACTTCCAGATCTGCGTTATTTCTGTTGGAGGAGTTGCAGGGTGGTTTGGCACACCATTTGGAGAGTTGATTTTCTAGTGAAGGGGATCTGCCTTTCACTTAAAGGATCTATTGGAGGAGGCAATTGTATTGATCATATCAGATCAGCCACACTTTCCAAATCTGTATTTTGCAATAGATCTGCAGCCTTAGGGCCTAGATCTACATCTCGTACATGGTGTTTTGTTGAAAACCCTTAAGGGGTTCTTCAAAGGAGGTTGTATAGTGCTCGGATCTGTAATAGATCTATCTTTTAAGGCACATATAAACCCTAGATCTGATGTATAATAATTTGTTGTAGCAGAGCTAATAAAACAGATATGTAAGAGTCTTTCAGCTTTATATATAGTAGCAGCACCTCATTTTGGAGGGATTTTGTCCATTGGAGGCTTGTACTTTCTTGTTGTGTATCTTATGGGCCATTATTCATGTATATTTTGATGTTGTTATAACATATGAAAGGTCTCCATATTGGCCTCTTGCTTTTATATGATCATTTGCATTATTGTTCCAACATTTTGCACTATATTCCTGCTTTTCCCATTTGGGAATATTACACTATTTTGGGTTGATTGATCAGTTAATTGGATGATCACTGAGTATGACTGAAGTCCCACTGCTTAACTGACCTTCCACTAGTTCCTCCAATAGTTAGAACTAGTTTAACTGAAAACAACTTGAAATAACTGACCTCGATTGCTACAAATTAGCAATCCCAATGCTTAATTGAACTCTAACTCCTCTAACTCGAATTTACTGAGCTAACTGAGTGACAAGAGCCATGTCACCTTAGTTAATTGCATCCAAGTTGTCTACTGATGTGGAAATTCGAATTTTCTCAATTTTATCAAGGAAAAATCAAATTGAGAATTTCGTGTTGCATTTTTCAGCATATCTCTTTATGATCTTACTGGCATATTGATTTTCTTGTTGAAGTTCTCTATGTAATTGTTTTATGATGAATAATGAATGTGAGGTAAGATCATCTAAGAAATAATCATAAGAAACAATTATCAATTGGAGAACTCCTTAAAATTCAACAATAGATTCCACAACAATTTTCTAGGGCTATTACCCCCTGACAGAATCAATTTCCTTCAATTAATATACTAGAATGCAATTATAACAGTAATTAACCCTATTTAGTACCACTATCTCTAATATCCACTCACAAATTGTTCTCAGAAATACTCGATATCCATATTCTAATACGATTCTTTACATTGTGGTACATGTTAGTACTTGAGACCCTTGCTGCCCTAACCTACGTTGTATAACCTCGAGTCCCCATTTTGCGGCCTAGCGAATCCCAAAGACTAAAAGTGCCTCTTTGTGACTACAACTGAACCAGGCAAAGACCTAAACAAGCCTCGTTGGACTGGAACAATGTCTACGGTGAAATTCGTTATTTTGAACAGAGATCGTAAATGATTTTGAATTCCCTCTAAATTGCCTCGTTGTCTAAGACAAGGGCTTTACAAGCTCACACAAAGGTTAATTATGTCAACTTATCCTTCAGTCAACCATCCTAGCTGTAATAGAGACTTCAAGTTGTATCACGGCCTGGAGCAACTTATAGCAAGTTCATTAAGTTATTAGTCATCTGAACAATCTTAAAGAGGGTATCTTGACCATAGGCAATACCCCAATTAGCTATTGTCACAAACCCTATATTGACCTTAGACAAATTATTGGTTGCGGGTGTGCCTTGCTATCTTCCATTGTCTTTATTGATTTAGCTTCAAAATCTCTTCGATCTGCTTCAAGTAGAAGCACGGAAAGGTCCTCTCAAGAAGAAAACTTCCACTAATTTGGACAGAACTGATTGACCTATAAATGTCCGCAAAGAACTTTGATCCTGCTAGCCATAATAGATTTGAGAGGTTTCCAAGGAAAGATGTTGTGCCAGAACAAAGAAAAAAGGTGTCGAGGTAGAGAGGGATTAGCTCCACAGAAACTAGACAGGATTAGATAGGATGGGATCACCTCTAGTGAAACTAATCAAGAAGAAGGGGTCTTAAAACCCTCAGAACCTCAAGCTCAAATAAACAGAGACAACTCAATTCAATTCAATAATGATAAAATGATTCCAATCCCCCTTTATTTATATATTTCCTCATGGAGTTTTCTCCTCCTTAATCATATGTGAGGGGTTCATAAGCAACCCCCAATTTGGCTTTTTGCCCCAACCACGCCAAAATTTATCCAATGTTGCCCCAAAACATTGGATAATTAGGTTTTCCCCCTTATCAGATACTACAGCCTACGAGGCTGGACACACTATTTTGTCCTTCCTTGGGAATTAATTCATAGGGGATGTTACATATATAGCATGTATTAGTTTGTGTTTCTGACTTTCTTTAATGATTCATTCCAAATTGACATATGTTCCATATGGACTTTTAATATTGCTCAATGTTCAATGATTAATTACAAATTAATACATGATCATTGAATCATTAACTTTATCATGTATGTTCTTGTACATTGTGTCAAAATTTGGCATTCATTTATCAATTTTTTGTTCTCTAATTCCTTTGTGGGCCTTTGATCAAATGATCAAGGGAGAGAAGCAACAAACAATTGTTGAAATTTGTCACTAAAATGGACAACAATTCCATGTCAAGTTAATCATACAATATATGAAAACTACAATAGGTTGGTTTCCCATCTTTGAAACATGGAAGGACCTTGTATTTAAGACATGTTAATTTTCCAACAAACAACACAAAATGTGGCAAACTCACATTCAAACAAAGCATAAATATGTCCCTATTTCAATATTGCTTGGGCCATTTTAGCATTTTGAACTATGCATCAACTGGCCTTCATAATAAAATAGATAAAGCATGTTATCATTTAAGTATAACCAGGTTATCATGTGAAAATTTTATAGAATCATGAACGTTATTATTATGGACTATGTAATTTTTTTATGTATATATCATGTTTGAATTAACTTTCTATGTATTTCTTAATCATTTCCATTTTTCAATATTTTGGGACACTTTTAAAAATTAACATTTGTTATATATATTTTCTTTGCTCCCAGCTCATCATAACTTAGAAATTTGAGGGGAGATTCTAGCCATCCTAGACACGTGTTTCCCCATTTTGAAAGCTTATGCAACATAGCCTGGGTTAGATCTTGCTCAACAAATTCCCACATGGCCTTGTAAAACTTGCAAAGCCATCCAATCTCAATGATATCATCATCCATCTCCATCAAAGCAACCATCAACTCAACTAAAGTTTGTGATTGTTCTCACATGTTCTCACTTGCTCTTGAAAGAGGTGAAAATAACCACATTGAGAAGACGATATAACACGGTCCTCTCTTTTATCTTTTGAAGCCCTGTGATTAGAAAACCAACCTATAATGGTTGACAAACTTCCTTTCCCTATGTTCTTTGCGAGCTAGTCAACAATCAATCTAAGCCCTAAAATCAGTGATGGGGCTTCCTTGGTAGCTAAGGGCTTGAAGAAAACTTTGGTGGACCTATCACCTAACTTGAGCAAATGGAAATGGAATTAGCATCTTATCCTGCGCACTTCATCCACTTTGGGAAAGAAACAAATGTTGGAAATACTAGCTTGTATTCCATCATCAAATGGATCAAGCTGCAACTTTTGATTGACTTATTTTGACTCAATTCTTTACAACTTTGCCTCACTTCCTACATATCAAAGAAATTTGTCACCCATACCCGTAATTAGAAAACCAACCTATAATGGTTGACAAACTTCCTTTCGATATGTTCTTAGTGAGCTAGTCAACAATCAATCTAAGCCCTAAAATCAGTTATGGGGCTTCCTTGGTAGCTAAGGGCTTCAAGAAAACTTTGGCAGACCTATCACCTAGCTTGAGTCAATGGAAATGGAATTAGCCACTTGTCCTACGCACTTCATCCACTTTGAGAAAGAAACAAATGTTGGAAACCCTCACTTGTATTCCTTCATCAAATGGATTGGGCTGCAACTTTTGATTCACTTATTTTGACTCATTCTTTACAACTTTGCCTCACTTCCTACATATCAAAGAAATTTGTCACCCATGCCCCCTTAAAAAGGAAGTGGTTCATGCAGTGGCATTTTCCCATGAGATGATGCAACCTTCATCGCTTCTTGACCTATTAGAAATCCCAATTACTTTTAATACAATTGATATTACTCTAGCTTTTCAAGCAAGACAAATTGATAAGAAAACTTTTATGCATCTGCATCTTTTCATCTCCTATGAGATAGAGAAGTAGATAAGTTGGTGATCAAAAAGAGTGGCCTCGTCCAAAACTTCCACAAGTCTCACCCCCTTACAATGAAAATAAAAAGTACTTTGATTAAAAAGCATGCCTCATTCCAACTTTTTCAAATTTGTTTGATTACCATTTTAGAAGTTGGATTAAATAACCCTAAATCAAATGATTTGTTTCCCTAAACTTGCTAGAGTCATAGAGACCTAACTTCTCTCTAAGATCATTCTAGATATTCTTTCCCCAAGAGAAACTCTAATTGGGAGCATACCTTCCTTTTCCTCCTAAGTATTTCCAATATTGAAATCCTCACATACCAACTAATGGACTTCTCAAAGCTTGTTGACTATTAGTCTTCAAAAAGGGCTCAATCCTTAAAAGAACTTAATGCTTTAATGCATATAAAAAATAAAAAATAAAATCATTGAAGGCTTGGACCATAGTTTTAATGTCATTAGGCCTATGAAGATTGAGACATGATCCAATCCTCCAAATTATGTACCTCCAAAGTTTTCTAAGATATCTTGGCATCAAGGATTGCCTAAAGATACAAGAACATAGAAGAACACGCCCTCATGACTCCCAAGGGAAAGCTTGGAAGTGGCACACCGCCTCACTCCCAATTGTCGAGGCAATGAGATTATTGATCATCAACACATTAAAGGTTGTCAATTTGGGACATTAAACCTTTTAGGTTGCATTCCCATTTTGTTATTCCAATAATTATAGCAAATTACTTAAGCATGCCTCCCTCGATGTCAATAGTAGCTTGAGGAGCAACTTAAACAAGAGATTAGGTGTCTAATCCTAGCATAAATAGCTGGAGGATAGGGATTACCTAAGCCTAGTGGGTTAGCTTGAGTGGTTGACTGTTTTGAATCACTCCAGGGTGGTGGTGAGGAGAAGGCTTCAAGATGGCTAACTATGTGAATATTGTGGACCTAACTTGATGTCCCTCCCAAGTTATGTTGCCGAAACAACCATTAACTGATTTGCCCTTGGTACCTCCTTGGAATGGAGGAAAGTGTCGAGTGGGTTTCTCCAAAATGTTCATTTTATTGGGCAAATAAGAAAATGAACAAGGTTTACCCATAAGTAGGTTAATTCTTTAATATATTTAAAGAGGTTAACTCTTAGAAAAACACTTTTCTCACATCTAAGGGGCTAAAGAATATAGGGGAGATAATGAACAAAAAACCCTCTAATTGACATTGAAATTTGCTAGTCTATGAAAAGACAAAAAATGATGGGTAGTCTAAGAAATTCAACCCACACCAAACATCCAAGTTGGCCATTTTGGTCTGTTAAAAGACCCTCAACCATGTACAAAACTGCAACCAAGGTATTTAAAAAAAAAATTTGGTCCACCAACAATGATATAAGCAAAACAAGAAAATGCCTTTAGTCCAGCTCCAAGTGTCAAGGCAATGCCTTTAGTCCAGCTCCAAGTGTCAAGGCAATGCCAACCATGTGGCTCCTTAGCCCGAGTGATAAATCACAACATCTAGAAGTACTCAGCCAACAAACTACACAGGCAGCGTATGCTTTTTAGTTGTGTTACGAAATTGTTAACGGGAGTTTCCTTATGCAAATTATCATAACCTTGTGATAAACCTTCAGAACGAACTTCCAGGGCGCCTTTGGCAGTGATATCATGTTTGCAATTATCGACAACAGTGCAGTCGTGAACAATCACAGGCTACAGCCAACCACAGGTCAAATGAACCAGGACCAATGGAAGCCATTAAAAGGCTCCCAAGGACTCATGGGAAGGGAAGCCGAACCAGTGAGGGCAAACACACAGACGCAAATTAGGCTAGCAGAACAGGCAGTAATGGGGCACAAGAAGCATGCACAACCCGATCAAGCCCTAGCTCTTCTCTCAACCGTTCCAAACCTTTATTTTCATTTATTTTGACAGAAAATACTGATTTATCTAAAACTATTCAAATAATTCGACTCATCTTCCAGATCATTTTACATTAGTTCAATTTTAATTAATTTGCTGTAAATAGATTCTCAGTCAGCATAATCATGCATGTTTTCGTGACCCAAACCCTCTAGATATCTTCCAGCTTCCACAGACCCAGAAATTCAAATATTTCCTGGCTGCGAAATCATAATTTAAATGTTTACTCGACGCTGTCTACAAATTTCCGAATTTCAACAGCTGGCGTGAATTACATGAAAATAAAAGCTTTTTCATTATAAAATAAGAGAAATAGAATGCATACCCGGCTCGCTGAGTAAGCGCTGAGTTTCCTGTTAGGCACAAACAAGGGCACGGACCTCAGCTTGTTTGAAAATGCATTGAAAAAAGAAAGAAATTTAAGGGTTCACAGGGTGGGTCGGGATTTGAACTATGACCACCGGGGAGGCGATACGCCACCCGAGGGAGCAGATCAAACTTCTTACAAAGCCAGGGCTTTAATGCATCAAACAAGGGACCATAAGAACACAAAAAACTGATATTTTCCCACGTAAAATCCAAGTAAAGGCACAAGTTAGAGGAGATGGTAAACCTTGATGATTCTGCGAGGTAGATTGGCGTTGGCCATGGCTGGTGAGTGCAAGCGGAAGAGAGAGATGCAAAGATCGAACCCCGGCTCGTTCTTGATTCCCCTCCTCCTCTGACGGAACGAATGGACGAACGGACAGACTGAATTGCTTGGAAACCACGGCTAAACTCGTACAGCTCGCCGAGAACAGGGCAGGGCTTCGACAGGTATTGTTATAAATACCTATATAGAAGTGGTTTGCACTCCAGCGAAAAGTGATGTGAATATATTTGCTATACTTGCGTTCCCGTGACGCTATGGATTACATTCGGTCGCTACCTTCCACACGGGCATCTCTTGAGCTTTTGATTTTGCCTTCGCTATCCCTATAACCATTTTTCGTTAAAGAGGCTAATTGTGTTAAATTTGGCAAGGGAGAGAATGAAAGTTTTTAGTTTTTATTAATGAAAACTTTTATTACATTTTCAAGGGTGGTTTACATTCATTTATTTGGGAATCTTGATTTTAGATATTTTATATTTAGAAATAAAAAATGTATAAATAGTCTAGATTTAATAATATGAGAATATTTTTGGTTATATACACAATTTGATGGATAAAATTAAGGGTTTCTAAATCATTTTACTATTCGAAACTTATGCTATTAGATAAATGTATTTTTCTGGATTAATCACATCAATAGGATTTGGTCGATGTTTCGAATCAACTAATGTAGTTCATCCTCGAGACAAGGTGAAGAAGCCAATCGATCTTATTGAATAAATAGTGTGAATGCATCATTGTGCGGTGTTAGTTGAATAAAAATAGCCGTTTAAAAACTAGTTGTTAATGAATTAGAGAATTAGTTAATAGGAAGTAATATTAACTAATTCATTAATGGCTAGTTTTCTTCAGCTAATACTGGGCAATGATGCATCCACACTATTTATTCAATAAGATCGATTGGCTTCTTCACCTTGTCCTAAGGATGAACCACATTAGTTGGTTCGAAACGTCGACCAAATCCTAATGATGTGATTAATTCAAAAAAAAAACCATTTATCTATTTTATGGATCACAAAAGTCTCAGATCTAACTTATGCTATTGTTTGTCATTTCCACTTTGTCTTAGCATTACAAATAAATGGCTAATAAATTAAATGGAACAGAAGTCTTTTGATGGCTATCGATGTTTAATCAGCAATTTATTTATATGGCTATGCTAGTTTAGTTTTTGATAATATGTATCAAATAAAATTGGAAAAAGATTTCTAGAAACAACATTCGTACATGTATGATTTTTTTATTATGAGGGAAATTTAATCATATACAATTTTTATCACATTCTTATTATATTTGTAATTAGAAACATGATCTATATACTATAATATTACAGCTCTCTTGTATATATTATTTAAATATGTCGCAATACAAAGTTTCTTATAGTTAGTTCAGCCACACAACACATTCTACAAAGCAAGAGAAGAAGAAAAAATACTCATTTCCAAATAGAGAATACTCATTGAACTGCAATAAGAGTGACATACACCATGGTGAAAAACTTGTTAATTTCATAGGGCTATATTGTTCTTTGCTTTGATAATTGCATTTTATTATTTCCATATCTAAATTCACCCTACAATATCATAACATTATTCATATTTACATCATTATTCAACAATATATGCAACTATATAGAAAGAACAACATCATCATCAATGCAGCTGAACATAAAGGAACAATAGAAGAAAAGCATTCACACATAGAGATACGAAAATTGGTCGGAGACCGAGGAAAAACCCACTACGGGAAAACCCTTTCAAATTCTTCTTCTTATTAGATTGTCATTGAATGATTCAACAAAAGAGAGTACAATGATAGATATATCCATCCATACAACTATCCAGCAAAAATCAACTAAAAAACACCATGATATGAAGCCAATAATGTCATTAATAGAAACCCTGGTTCAGAAGCATGTGATCATATGTCACTGTCTGTGGTTAACTGTCGAACTATGCGTTCAACTAGAAAAATCTTCGGTCAACTGTAAAATTCAACCCTTAGGTCCCAATTACAGGGATGATGTGATGTGTGTGTGGCTGAAAAGCTTCAGTCGCGTGGATGATTTGGCCTACGTGTGGTTGCAATCGCAAATTTCCTATGAGAAGCCTGCGATTGAAAACCAAAACCCTGGCACACGTGCAAGCTTCAGACCCTGCAATCTCGGACTTGTATAAGCGAACTTTCCACGAACCATCTCAGACATGTGCGAGTTAGACCAAAGAAAGAAGAAGAATTATCATAATGATGATGTCCAAATGAGGTTGAGATCACTTTTTTTTACCTTCAAAGGGTGTCTAATTTGCTTTGGGGTCAACATGATCAAAAATGTACATTTGGGGCTTAAATCAAAATTACACTTTCCCTTGTCCAAATTGAGTGCTTCAATAGTCAAAATTGGTCCTCTCAAAAAGAAAAATCTCGTCTCATAGTTGGAATTTGTCACTGAGTTACCAAACTAACATCTCCTCTCATCTAGGGAGAAATTCCAACTGCATCGTGTAATCATCGCAAGAATCTTGTCATAAAATCATATCCAATCTCAAGTATCTCATCATCAAATGCTAGCATTGCTCATATTTTCTCATCTCTGCTTATTCATGGCTATCTCTTGATTGTCCCGGCTCAAATGCTAAACATTCTCGAATTTAAAAGAAGAATAATTTGACATCGGAGGGGAGCCTAAGCTACCACCCTCTATCACGTCAAAGAGCTCATCTCAATCTAAAACAATTTCAAGGAGCACATCTCAACCTAAATTTACATCGGGGAGTTCAGTCTCAACCTGAAATGACAATGAGGAAGTTCCTACAGGACACTCTCACCTCATGTCAAGCAATAGGTGAGATACTACTTACCAAGCAAGGAACACAACCATCCCATGATGTCATCAATGGGCTAGATACCACTTGTTATACGAGGTAAGGATCACAACCATCATATTGCTTGTCGATCTTCCCAACAATGACACTCAATAGTCATGTGGTAGAACACCTTCATCATAATTAGCTTGGGTTGTACACCTCCAAGCACTCTCTCAACCCACTGGCCAGACGGGGAGCGGTATACCCAACAAGTCCAGCTTGTGGGTATGATGCCAACTAGGGTATACTTTGCATAGACCAAGATAGGGGAGCAACATCTCCAACCCTATGGTTAACAAATAGTGGAGCAACATAAATGACCCTATTGTTCATAGATCCCTCAAACCCAAGAGTCCTTTGTCTCAATTCCTCTCCCTAGGAGGTCAGACAGGGGAAAGAGTTGGCTCAATGTTTTCGAACAGTCCTGATCTCTGTAGATCAGAAACATATCATCATGCCCATATCTGGTATCAGCTTAATCATCATGTCACAATAGAAGTAATCTCATGTTCATGCATGACATAAAATCAAATATTATATTAGAACAAAACATGTATCACAAAAAGGATACCTTATCCCTCCTCCCTCTCAGTGAGGTGGCAACCAAATGCATAATATTGTCTCATACAACAACACCGACTGAAGATATCTTGGTCACAACTATATATGGGATTCTTTTCCAATCAGATACCATCATTATTATCACAATGTATCCCTGTCATGTCCATAATTTGCTAAAACAACTCTCCAAAGAGCTTCTTCAACCTACCTCACAGCTAGTCACACCAACAACATTGTACTCAACCTCAGTCGTGTTTAAAGCTACGAAATTATCTTAAAAATATCATGGCAAATCTCATACTAAGGCTACACCCATCTTATCAATAAAAATCTCAAATAAAATCAATACATCCATGCAATCACATATCATAGGAAGAATATCTCAGACCAAAAATTGGTCGTCCCATGCAAAATTTCTTGAAGGGTGCTCGACAACAACTCAATGTATATGAAGCGGCTCAATCATGTTTTTTGCAAAACATGTATATATATATGGATAGGTGTTCACATGGAAAATTAGTGCTTAAATCAACTATCGGTTGCCAAGACATGTTCAACAATATCCCTTCATAACTTCTTGAAATTCAATCAGAGTGTCCAAGGATTCGCATTTTTGCTTTCTTTAATAGCTTCACAATATAGATTTTATTTTCCCGACTTCATAACGTAATTCATCATGCCATGATTCTTCATTTTGAACTTCATATTCCATCTCCCTCTTACTTTGATTATCATAGGCTCATTATTAGCATATAAAACCAGAAGCAAAGTCATACCATGGGCTTCTTTCAAAGTAGAGGGTTTGGATTTTTACATCTTCCTGGCTTCACCAAATGACTGTCAATGCAGATATACCGGGCTCGAGAAGCTTGCTTCATATAAAGCTTTCTACAAACATAACACTTCATCAAACAAATATGCTCATCCTTACACAAATCAATATTGTGCAATCAAAGCAACTAAGTCAGCTTTTCAAGTCAAATAAAAAATAATATCAAAATCATAAAATTTTCTGCCAATATCCCTATGAGAATCTCTTCATATAAGGTAGAGCTCACATCCAAATACCAAGTTATAACAACCTTTTATTTACCAAGCACTGTCCAATCAAACTTTATCAAGCCATCTTTATGATCATAACATGAATCATTTATGTCACTAAATATGAATGCATACATCAGTGGCAAGACATATAAGTTCCATCCATTCATTGTGAGATTAATCCATATTGAATCACAATTGTTTATACTTAAACCAATTGTGCCAAAGCCAATGAAATAAATACAAAATTATTGAATACCAATATTAGTCATTGAAATTTATTATGCCCACATAGCAATGTCATCAAAGAAAATCACCAGTTACCAAGTCAAAACCCTAATACCAATCAACCAAACCTTGTTAAACCCTTGCAATCGTTATAAAATACTATCACACACTAGCTTTAATGGTTAAACCAAAATGACATATTGATGCGCATATGTTGGTCACCTGCAAACACAAGTTTAGTCAACACATTCACATTCTCTATAATAAGTAAAACATTCAAACTTCCACGTTCATAGAACTTCTGGTTGTTTGCTCCATATCTGTAGTATTGTCATATTGCTAGTGCATACCTGATTTTATGCATAAAGCTTTAGTTTTTGTGACCTACAGGAATAATCGCACCCATAGTCTTTCTTCCGTGCGGTTATGAGGCTTATAACCGCACTAATAAGCTTGCTTCTGTGTGGTTGGGGATTAGAATAAGGGAAACCTCTTCTATCATACCATAACTTGTTATAGACATACAATATCAAATATTTGTCTATTCATGTCCAAAAATCATACTTCAACAGTAAATAATTTTCTACATATTTAATGCAAATGGCAATAGGTGTAGGGATATTGTGAAGGGTTTCTCCCTCTTAATGAGTAGCCACTGCAGTCATCATTGTTCAAGTCATCAACCTATCTATCATAATATTGTCATGTATCAATAGAACTGTTAGATCATAAAGTCAACCTATATCATATATACATCATGGTCATAATATGTTAGCATCAACTACTTCATCATCTCATATGAAAATGACAACAAATTTTTGTCAAGGGTTAGAGTCATATGATTGGGGCAGTTGATAGGTGTATCATCATATTTCAAAGATTATAATCACTACATAACTTCTTTATCATTAACAATCAAGTCAGGGCATCCAGTTTTTCCATATGTCATAATTACTACGTTAATGAAGGTCAACAAGAATATCATGAATATTGATCTTATTATTACACTTCTATCATCATGCTTATCATTCCTATCATGCTTATCACAATCATTAATAATCAAATCAAGCTACCACATATACAAAATAACGAGCTAGCCTTCTTACGAAATCCATCATGTCTAAGATGTAAGATGCTTTTCCGAATATCAAGTATACCAATATATCACAAATCAATGTTTCTAAGTAGCTTTATCATGACTTAAATAGAATGTAAGATACTTGTCCAATACCAAGTGCACCATCTCATCAAAAGTACCGTGAATCAAACTTACTTTCATATGCATGCATGAGCCATTTGTGAAGGTGATATTCTCATCATACCTTAGGGCTTACCTTGCCATCCAATATTGTAGATGAAACATAACATTGAAACAATACATTAGATATACCTTGTAGTATTCATATATTTGTGTACCTTGACATTGGCAGCTAGAGAACTTTGTCACTTTTTAGCTAGGTGCCTCTTTTCCTTTTCCAAAACTAACTCTTATCTTCCTTCACTAGCCATCTTTTCGTGCACCCCAAATGATCCTCAAAAAGGACCCACTCATTAGATCTCATCACGAGGTTAGAAGTATCCCAATACTCAAATATACACGCAGTAAGCATAATCAATGATCAAATCAATAAATATAAACAACAGTAAAGACATAAAGAAGTAATATAAATCAAAAAGTACTTATCTTCAATGAGAGATGATCAACTCCCTCTTAAACCAACCTTTAAGAACCATGAGTGTCCATTGACCATATATCATTGTTGCCTTCAATATATTCATCAACATCATCAATAACCAAGGCCGAATTGAGGCTATCCCATCTAGGGCTACATAAAATATGTCACAAGTGCTTGAACATCTCCACATTGATCATGTTAGGGTTTCTAGATCGCATATCTCAAATCTTTGCCATAAACCAGGGTTTCTCCCAAACCCTAACCTCATAATATCCATCAAACCCTAATAACCAAATTTCCTAGGGTTTCCTTCAAACCCTAGTATTCTTTTAGGTCTCATCCATCTTCTCTTACTTCCATAAAAGGTGTCTTCATAGGGTGATATTCAATGACTTTTCTTCAGCCCAACTCTGAAACCATGTTAATTTTTCTTAGGGCTATATTTTTCTTTGATTTGATAATTGTATTTTATTATTTCCATATCTAAATTCACCCCACAACATCATAACATTATTCAGATTTACATCATTATTCAACAACATATGCAACTATATAGAAAAAATAAAATAAAATATCATCATCAATGCACCGGAACATAAAGGAACAATAGTAAAAAATCATTCACACATAGAGATACCAAGATTGATCGAAGACCAGGGCAAAACCCACTATGGGGAAAACCCTTTCAAATTCTTCTTCTTATTTATCGACATTGAATGTTTCAACAGAAGAGAGCACAATGATCCATATCTCCATCCATACAACTATCCAACAAAAATCAATCAAACAACATCGTGAGATGAACCTAATCATGCCATTAATCAAAGCCCTGATTCAGAAGTTTGCGGTCATCTGTCACTATTTGTAGTTAATTGTCGAACTTTGTGGTCAACTGGAAATCTTCGGTCAACTGTAAAATTTAATCCTTAGGTCCCAACCGCAGGGATGATGTGATGTGCATGTAGTGAGATTCATCCATTTTTACTAATTAAACAAAAATTATAGTAATAAAAGAAAAATCCAAAAAAAAAAATATAAAAAATAAGTTTTTGTACTAACAATAACTTAAGGTCACAACAAAGCTGCATACTAATTGGTGTCCGAGACTCCCTTGTTTATGAAACAAGAGACCCATCTTATAATTTTATTATTGAAGTCTATAGAGGTATACATCCTCTACCTCTTATAAATTTGAATATATAATATTTTAAGAGAAAACATGTATTCTTATTTATTAAATTCTTAACCATTAAAAATTAGTACCATTTTTTTAATAACAATAACAATATATATATATATATATATATATATATATATATATATATATATATATTGGCGGGGAAGGGTTTTGAGATAAGTGTTATGAAAAACTTAAAGCATTTGTTAATATTGACATAGATAAAAGAAATATTCAAGTTGTTACATATTTATTGTTCTACATGAAAAGTCAAATGTATCTTTAATTCTAAAACTCTTAATATTAACAATCTAAATATGTAATTAAAAATAATCAATAAAATTAATTATAAATGTTAATTTTAATATTAAAATGATTGTAAGCTTGGCACAACTACATCTTCATCATGTCCAATATATTACCCGAGGTAGGGAATTGAACCGGTGACTTCATAACTAGTAACTTAACAGAGCACCTCATCATCGTCTATCCAAAATCTTGTAGATAAATGTTAATTTAATATTATATTTGTGAGTAATGATAAATATTATAGTAATGCCTACAAATTTATACAATGATAAATATCATTTTATTATATATAGAAGGGGTTGATTAGTCAATTTGCTTAGAATGTTATCTAGTGTTAAGTTGATAGTTTGACTCTTTTGATAATGGCTTGTGAGTTGGTTGTAATGAAGTGAATTAATTTTGTAACTACAAAGTTAACAATATTGTAATATTCTCCTCCAAAATTTATTTTTCATTGAAAAACATATATTAAAAATTATGATGATAAAATATATTTAATGAGTACAACTTTGATCATGGCAATTTGTGGAAACATTAGTGATAGTTTTTTTTTTCCTTTTAATACTAAAGCTCACTGTGATTTTATAGTTTTTTTTTTTTTTCCTTTTAATACTAAAGCTCACTGTGATTTTATTCTCGATATGTTTCTATAAATGAGATATTAATATCAACTCGAAGCTTATTTGTTGCTTTAAGAACAATTTTTTTTGTTTTTGTTTTTTGTACATAAGATAGGACTGGTTCTATTAAAGTTTATAGTACAAAGGGAGTTACAATCAAGAGAAGCAGGAGACCAGGAGAACGTGAAGCAATCAACGATCAACCGCGGTTCCGAGATGCTATCAAGAGAACAATAAAGAGTAACAAGAAGAGAGACAGGGGAGCCAAGTGAGACAGACATCGAGCTCTACCCAGAGTGGGTAGAACCCGCCATACGACTTTTCTTTCCTTTCTTTTTAGTGACTTTAACCCAATCATCAGGGGGCGGGTGGGCTGAAACCATTTGAAGATTGTTGTTGATCAAAGGAAGAGAATATTTATTCGAGTCAGAGGAGGTCGACTCATGTGAACGTTTATGGAGATTCAAGTAGGCGAAGGGCCTTTCAGGGACTGCCGAGGATTGCTCTTGCTGCTGTGATGCTGCATCCTCATTTGATTCCATCTCATCTTCGTTCGAGCTAGAGGACGCAATGTCATCCATGGGGGGCGGATCATAGGGTTTCCAGATTTTATCTTTCAATTTATGTGTGCTTCTTTTATTTTGGGCGAGGAATAAAGCGCATGAGTTCTAAAGATGCCCTATTTGATGACAGTGCCGACAATGGAACACAATGTTCTCATAGTATAAGGATTGTGACCAAAGGAAATCTTCAACTTTGAGAATGATTTGATCAGGTAATCCTTTGCTAATGTCAATTTTAGCACAAATTCTGGAATAGGTGTAGATGCCCTTTTCCCTTCTTGATGGATCAGTTGCCAGAAAATGGCCCAGAGTGTTTCCAATGCCTTGGAAGACATAAAATTGCCATAGATGAGTTGGTAAGTTTGGAAGCTTGACCTAGATTGGAAGCTTGGTGATGACTACCATGAAAGGATCGAAGTCTAGGAACCAAGGGGTGAGGAATAGCCCTACTTTGCCCCATAACCAAGGGCCACCTGTGGCCTTTTGGTAGTCCTTACTGTGAGTGAATATGACGATGAAGAAGCCTTTTGAACATAAAATAACCTTGCAGTTTCCAGTCCAAGTGGAGTGAATCCACTAGTATATATCTGATGTACAAGGCCATAGTCCATTGAATCAACAGATGAAGGCATTCTCTGCAAATAATTGATACTGTTCTTCAAGATCCGGGTGGGAGAGTTCTACAGAGGGCACTTCTTCCATTTTATCTACCAGAAAAGGCTTGGGTGCTTTTGTGGATTGAGCAGCCTGGTTGGGGGCCTGTGCATGGACAACGTCCCTGTAGGAGAAGCCTTTAGCTGCCGAGGGCTACCCTTCAGCGCCACCTCGCAAACAGAGGGAAAGAATCATCAGGGCATCTTTTTCAATGTTGCAAGCAGAGAGAAGAAAAGGGTCCTGGAGTTGTTTACCTGCATGGAGAAGTTGCAAAGATGGAGAGGGAATCCCCAGCTTGAGTTCTATGGCCTTCGAGAGGTGATTCACCGAGTTCGTGGAATGAACCCACAATAGCATGGTTTTGCCATTTAAGAGAGCAATCTGGATCTGAAAAGAGGGGGGTAGAAGGTTTGGGGGTCCATGGTTGCTAGAGAGTGATAGCATGTCGAGACAAGATGGCTCGCTGTGCTGCAGGGCTGGCTCCTTGCGTTTGTTGTATTTCTTTGTCAAATGACAACCAAGGGAAACACGGTGGAGTGTTGGGCTGAGGGGGATTCGACGCGATCTGGAATTGACTAAGCTTGTCTCGTAGCTTGACAAACGACGGGAGCTTGCCTTGGCATAGCGGGCCAGGGTTGTGACTTGAAGTGGCCTGCAGGGGCATTATCATCCTTTGATTTTTGGAGGTTGTGATTCCTTGACGCATCGGGCCGAGGAGGTGGTTTGATGTCGTCTGCAGGGGCGACATCATCCTACAGCTTTTGGAGGCAGTATCGTCTATTCGCGGTCGGAAGGGCAGAGTGGAGATGTCGCATAGCGCACTTTCAATCTCCCAAGAATCCGCCGCAGCAGCAGCCAAGTAGGGGCAGGCGAGTGAGTGGAGGCTGGGCGGGCCACTGGCTGCCATGAGCAGCTAGGTGCGACTGTGTCGAGGCGACGACAGGGGAGCTCGGAGCATAAACCCTAGAAGCCATCTTTCTCTACCCTGAAATGAAGTGTTATTTTCTAGTCTTTGACCCTTTAAGAACATGTTTTTAGAAAAGTAGAGAAGAAAGTATTAATTCATAATGTCCCTTTTTCGTCCCATATGTTGTGCATAATTGGATAGTTATGTCTAAATGTGTGTAGACATTTTGTTTGAGTGTCAAGCTATATGGGCTATGTACAAAAATACGTGGGATATAAATTTTATTTATGATTCAAAGGTTCTTAATGGGAGCCCAAGGCTAAGGTCCTACCAAAGAATATTTTCGTTTAAAGTTTTTGGCATTTTTACATTAAAGTATGAAAGTAAAATCACTTTGAATTAAGCACATTTATGGACTTTATGAATATAAATGTACATTATTTAATGATTACCTAAGAGAAAAAAAAAAGGGTAAGACAAAAGGTAGGAGGTAAAATTCGCAAAAACTATATTAGCGTGCACTAAACTAAGAATTCCCATCTTCATTAATGTGAGTTTAATTCGAACATATCATGAATTATTTCTTACCATGCATCTTTCATACATTGTTGCATATATATGTCATCTTTTTTTCATCATTGGAAACTTCTTATATTTTTATTTTATTTTTTTGGGTCATCCTCGACCATTATATTTGGTTACAAACTATCATTATGCTTCATTGTTTGCATGTCATGGTTGCTATATTACATTGTGAGTTGCAAGGGACTTACTTGTGGAAAGAAAATATTACTCCTTAAGGGTGTGAGGAGATGGGAAGTAAATTTTCACTACTACATTAAACCTTATGTTGACCCTTCGTTGTCTTGAATCGCTATATTACTTGAATTTTCATAAGAGGATCCAGTGTTGGGGTTCATGATGAGCATGAATGCTTGTGCATGGCCCTTACCAGATTTGTAGCTTGGTTGGGATCTTTGTTGGGATGTTGAGTGACCATTGATAAAAGCTAATGCATTTATATAAATTCAATTGGTATTGGGATATTATCTATCTTGAAATATGCAACATTTTTGGAGTGAGTTTTGAGAGAGGATTGGTAGGGCATTCTTTACCTTCCTCATGTAATAGCCTAGATTTAGAGTGGAGCATACAATGGATATGCATAACAAGGTTGAAAATCACACCTAATAAACTATATGCAAACTACCACTATATATATATATATATATATATATATATATATATATATATATATATATATATATATATATATAGTTAATGTTTGCAATTTATTCGTATATGGTGGATAACATATCGTATAAACTAGTTGTTTTTGTACACAATTACATGTGTAAATATGTAATTAAAATGTATATAAATATGTATGCATGGTGTCAATTGGGTTTACCTCGTGTGGTTAAGAGGAATGACTATTATCCTCACCACCTAAGTTCAATTCCCACATATGAGATGTTGAGCTCATCTTCGGTATATTGTTATAATAGCTTCAAGCCTTCTTGTTGTATGGCCTTAAACCTAGAAGAATATGTTACCTTTGCCTAGGAGTTGGAGGGGGGGTTGCTTGGTGACATGGGAAAAATAAAAATAAAAATATGAATCTATAATATTGTAATTGGAAGTCAAAAGATCTTAGCTCAAGTGGTTTGGTGAAAAATTAGTTTCCCCAACCGCATGGGTTCAAGTCTAAAGAGACATGTTGTAATTGGCTCATTTGTGGCATTTATGAAATAGTTGTATATGGTGTAATAGTGGCAGCCAATCTTTCGAAGTTACCAATTCTCCATAAAATCCCATTTTGATTATTATAGATTTTTTTTTTTTGCAAAATTTAAATATACATCTCATGGATTAGTATTCAAATCCATTTGAAGAGCAACAAATTTGGTCATCATAAAAAACACAAGGTAATTCTTCAGTTCTCCCTAAGTGAACAAGTGACTAGCTTATTGAGGTCCACTTTATTAGGAGTGTTAAATTTAGGTTTAGGGATTTGTATGAGTAAACATGCAAAACTATTATCATTTATCGAATGGGACAACCCCCCTCGCCATCCCCACAACCTAAATTAAATGGTGATTAGCTAAGAGGGTAGCTCATTGGCTAGAAGCCCTCTCAATCACGTGGGTTGGCAGGATGCAGTACCATTTCTTGCTCTATGCATGAGACTCCTTTGGTTTCTCAACATTTTCCATTATTGTCGATTGTGTGGTGTTATGAGTTTGTATTTTATGTTTTGTGGTGAGGGTTGATCTACTACATGGTTAATATTTCCAATGTTGGGTTTGGATGAGACATGTATGTATGTCACCTCTTCACAGGGTTGCAAACACATCTTTGGATAGGCAATTTTCTAATGTGGATTAATCTCTTTTTAGATCATATCCATTATATTGAAAAGCCCCGATAGTTGGAGAGTATCGTGGTCGATCAGTACAATTTTGTGGGTCATTAGGATGTGATCACTAACAAATATTTTAATGGGGATATTTCTAATAGAGTGATACTGATTTTTTTATTGACAATTTGTAGCATCATGGGTTTAGAAGCACGCATTCAATCATAAGACCATTCAAGATCCTTGTGAATGGTCTTGGAGTAACTTTGGCCACTACTAATGGAGGATGTGCCAAAAAATCAAAGAAGGAAATGTGCCAAACAAAATTATTATGTAACACCCCATTTCTAATTCCCGATATTGTAAATGTAATTATTACGTTTCAATGTTGCTATATGTGGTAGCGAGAACACTTCGTCATTTAATTTCAAGTGGATAAATTAGTGATGTTGTAAATGTATTTCATGTCAATAATTAAGAATGTTTATAACTTACTTAAAGGGTGAGCACCTAATACTTACCATGAACTAGTAAGGGGGTTGTGGGGTTTTCCTTGCCTATAATAATATTTACCCTTGCTAAGATCCATCTTGCTAAATTTGAATTTGAAATTTATTCCTTTCTTTTGTTTTCTAAATAGTCATCCCAATAGTTGGAAACTCATCTCCCCACAATGAAGAAGACATGGAGAGGTAGTTAGAATAGTTCACAAAAGTCATGAGAGCAGTGGGTGAGTATCATGCACTCTTATAGAAACTTCTTCTTGGAAAAAGTGTCTTGGGAACTCGTGCCCAAGTTGAAAGGAGCAATTTTCATGGTAGTGGGGGAAGGCATATGAGAGGGGATGCAAAGGAGTATATGAGTAGGGTTTTGAAGGATAAATTTCATGGGAAAATGTCTAGACACATAGTAGAAGCACATAAGTGATTTGAGATGAATTTTGGGTGGAGCATTTGTAACAACCCTAGTTAAAATTCCATGTAAAAAAAATATAAGACCACGGTTGATGGGACAATTATTCCAAGTTGAATGTTGGGCAAAACATCCTAGCAAGTGTTCATTTAGGTTATTGTGTCTAAAGGAAATTGGCAAAGGAAATGGATAAGGCTTTGGAAAAGAAAAAGTATTTTTGGGCACATTTATTTATGAAAATAAAGGAAATTAGGAGAAAAGGAAGGTGAAAGGTCATATGTTGCATGTGAGGAGGAAAATGAAGGAAATAAAGGCCTCATTAATAAAAAGGCTTGTGAGGATCAGTTGGTAAGCTTTTATTAGTTCAGTTTTGTAGCTATCTCATTATTCTCTCCCTCTCTCTCTCTCACTCACTCTTGGACACTTAGAGTTTCTTGGAGCATATTGGCATTGGACCAAGAAAGGAAAGTAAGCAAGAAGGAGGAGGAAGCAAGCAAGGAGGAACAAGAAATCAAGCAGCTACAACAATATTCTTGGTAGGTATCGATTTGCATGTGTGATTTCCTTGTAAGATCTGGCATGCATGGTATTGCATGTGGTTCTTTTCTGTCTTGGCATGGGCTTTGCCAGGTGTGGTAGTCTTTTCAGCCTAGCCTTGTCATTTCCGGATAACCTTGATGAGATGGGTTCTCGTACCTCGATTGAGTTGGATTGCCAAATGGAATCGAAGCTAAGTGAGGTGGATCTCTGAAATGACAAACACATGGCCTAGTGATCCTTGAACTAGACTATGGACCATGGTAAAGGCACTAGCCTAGTAACTCCCCAACCAGAATGTGGGTTGCGATAATGCCAGATTGTGTGCCTCGATGAGCCTAATAATCCTCGACCTGTGAATGGCGGGCTATACGGTAAATCCTAGAGGTGGTTTTCCTCAGTTTCGACCCTAGTGATCTGGGATGGATTGCGGTAATGCCTAAGAGGTGAGTGCTATCCACTTTGGCCAAGTAGTCCCAGGATGGGATGTACAGAAAATCTTGGAGAGTATGTCTCATTTTAGGGCCTAGTGATACATGATTTGGACTATGAATTGCAGTAAAGCCAGAGAGACTAGGAGACAAGAAAATTCCTCACTTTGTAGGCTGAGAACTCCAATAGCATTCATGCTTGTTTGGTTCTTTTTGGTTGGTTACGAGTCCCACATTCATGCTTGGAATATGGCATGAGGGTGATTGGATGAAGAGAGATTTGGTTCAACCAATCTATGGTCGGGTGGAATGTCGAAGTCTCATCTTCGGTTGATTTTTACATTCAATAATGAAGATCTCATTCCCTTGGTATTTTGTATGCAAATGTATTAGTTATTATGTGGATTCTATTGCTACTGTATCCATTGGATTTATGGTGTTATTATGATGGTTATGAGCATGTATTTTTATAGTGATGATGTATGGCTCTCATCATGTTTTATACTTGTAAATGAATACACAATGTATCTATGGTCGAATAGATTGTATTGCAGCTTATGATGCAAGGGAGCAATGATTCTTAGTGATTCTCAGATAAGTATGAGACCCCTATGCTTAAATCAGTTGTTTACACCTATAAATTCAATGTTTGTGACACGTTTGAAAAAATTCCCATCATGGATAGGAGGGGTCCAGATGAGTTCTTGTTGATGTGATTGCTTTCGTATCATTGTCCTATTGTTATTTATAATCCCTTAAATTTTCATGAAGTTTTGGGCAGTGACCTGGGCTCTGGGCCTGAAAAGGTGACTCAAATCCCGGGGCCCTAGCTACATGAATGCAGTGTTATGCCTGGGGATATATTCTCATAGTCGCGTGCATGCAGTTTTATGCTTGTGGATATGGCTCAAAGATGCCAAAATGCCAGTGTGACCCAGGGATAAGAGGAATGAAAGGTTGGGTTATCTCCTGGGGGTGTCATTGATGATGTACAAGGTCTGTATGTTGTGTTTCCATCGGTTCCACTTCCTTAAGGTCACATAAGAGGTTGAATCCCATATATTAGCCTATCGTCACATGTTTACCCTAGTTGGCCGGTTACTTGGGTAGATGTGGGAAGAGGGTGTTATAGAGTGGTATCAAAGCCAAGGTGCGCTCTCCTTGGGCGGTGTCTGGTTTCCGTTCTCTTGAGTGATGTCTAGTTCCCTTCCTCTTTGGTTGATATCTGATACCACTCCGTGGTATCAGAGCATGGTTCAACCCTTGAACTCGATGGACAGTGTGTTGGTCATGCATTTATGTTGGTTGCATATGTGTTTAGTATGCTTGTAGCGTATATGTACTTGTTGCATCCATGTTGTGTTGGCCATGGTGGCAATAGTGTCACCATGGAAGTGTTTATGGTGTTGTTGTCATGAGTGTATGACCGGTTATTTGTTGCTCATGCTTGTGTATTTTTCATGCACGCATGCTTACATATTGTACATGCATTGCTTGCTTAAGCTAGGGTTACGTATTGGTCATGATTCGATGTTATCCGTGTATGCTTGTTTGCGTGATGTCATATGTTGAACATGCATTGGTCGTTCATGATTGGTTATACATGTCAAGTGGGTGCATATGGTCAAGTTTGCATTGGTTTGATTAAGGTTGTTGTGCATAAGTTCATTGTATTAAATTAGGTCATCATGATGTTTTGATATGTTATGATGCTAATGTGTTGGTTGAGATAGAGTAAGAGATGCAGATCCTCAAGGTGAAGTTACAACACTAGACTTTGGGGTAAGAGAAAATCGCCATACAGGTATGCTAGTTAATGAATTGTTATATGCATTAGGGTTATATACATGTTTGTCATTTTATTGTGTGGTTACGTGCATGGTATATGCTAGTTAAGTGTGGTCATATGCACATGCGTTAGATAGTCATGTAGGATAGTAAATTGTTATTATATGCATTGTCGTTGATGTTACATGATAATTAACTTGATGAGTATGTTATATGTTGTTGATGAGTATGTTGTAGGTTAACTTGTTGTTATATGTTAATTAACTTGATGATTAGGGTTATTGCATTAAGATATTGACGTTATATGTATTGTATTGCTTTGGATTGGCTTATGCAAATGGTTAGGGTTATTACGTTCATGTATGAGTCGATATATTTGGGATATTGTATTGTACTAATCTAGACTGACTATGCATATGTGATTGTTTGACAATTGTTTATTAGTTTATGGTGTGAGCATGTTAGTTAGTTATTGTTATGGATATCATGACCTTATTTAGGTTTGAGTTGATGTGTTGTGAATTTATATCATGCTAATCTAGATTGATTGTGCAGACAAGATATCCTCTCTTGAGATACAGTAAGGTATGAATTTTCCTATGTCATATACTTGGTGCTTGATTGTTTGATTATGTCGTATATTTGGGTTTGAGTGTTTGGTGTCTATTATGTTGTCTAGTTGATTTATCTAACATGGTATGTTTATAGTCTCTTTGAATGTTTGATTAATTATGTGATATGAGTACATGTCTGTAAGGTTGCATGGATAAATTATCTTGTTTTAAGATGATTTACTCATACGTATGTGTTGAGACAATTGATATGTACTTAAGTGTAAGTAGGCAATAGTTGTCACATTATGTATTATGACTGAAGAATGTGAGTTAATTATTGACTATGACATGGCTATTAGACTTGGTAAAGGTTGGTTTCAAATTGATAGATATGTTGTCTTGATATTTGGAACATGTGACTGACATGTGTATGTTCAATTACAAGGAAGCGTGATTGGAACAACAAGGTAAGGCAACTAGCATGTTTTTATGTGTATTTATGTATTGACAGTTATGTGTTTATGGCAGTATGATGCAAGGGATTGCATGGAAAAGAGACTGTTATGAAATCTTGAAGAATGATCAGGTTGAGCTTTCATTGAGAACCCATGGGGACTGGATCATGGTGTCCGTTGTTATTCTTGTGCTTTCGTTATTTTATGATTTGTTTGCACTTGATTGAAGTTTTGTTTATGTCTGGTGCAAGGCCCTCTCACTTTGGTTGCAGTGTCGTATTGCTATTGGTTTTCATGGTTTTATTCTTGTTATTTCTTGTTATTGTTCTTGTCTTTTATGTTTTGAGTGTCTTGGGAATTGGTTTGGGAAAGAGGAAAGTTGACAAAGCTCAAGAAGAGATGAATGTAACATGATAGGTAATGTAAGACACGAATGAAGCTCAATGCATGAGTAAGCGCAGCGGAAGGTAAGACCATGAAAGTCGGTTGGACTGGTTGGATCCATTATGGTAAATGTACAATGACATTACAGACATGAGAAAGGCAACAAAAAAGTTAAAGAAAATGGATTGAGGTGTTAGATGCCTTGGCTATGTTGGGAAATATTATTCTCAATGTTGTGCATGTTGTGCACAGATAAAGGAAGTTCTCTTAACCTTAACCTTATGATATCTAATAATTATGTTGTGATCATTATTATGATAATGTCTATATATGTATATATGCATGTATGTATGTCTCTGTCTGACGGGATCATGAGTGATTTAAGTTTATGTTTATATATATTTATATATGTATGTATGGATGTAGTTGTTTGATTGGGTCATCAGAGGTCATGAATGTTTTATGCCAATGTTCATATGTATATTTGTATGTATGTATGTCGTTTTATGACAGGATCATGATTTCTTTATGTTAATGATTATATATGTATGTATATATGTATCTATGTCACTGTCTGACGAAGTTATCAATGATCAATCTTGCGGAGGAATGAATCCTTATGCAGGTGAATGGCATGAAGAGGTTCTTGGTCTTATGGGGAACCAAGTGGGAAGAGTAGCCCTGATAAGATCTATAAGGTCAGTATCATGTGGATATGAATTGATATTATATCTTGTACTATGCCTATGTTTATGTTATGGACAGGTAATGTTGAGGGGCACATTACCGAAGTGAAGGTAGCGTGATTTGCGACATGCCAGGATAAGCATGAATAATGGAAAGACACTAAAAGCAAGGTTTCTTGTGAGGTTAGTGTGTGGTCTATGGATGTGCAGTACTATTGTTGTGTATATGTTATGCGTGTTGTATATTCAATGACTGTACCTATGGTGATGTCTACATGTAACATATTTAGTATTATGTACCTATGATGTTGTATGTCTGTTGTATATATGGAGCTGTGTGTATATTTCATATGAAGTGTTGGGTATAGATGGTGCTATGTACATATGGTGTTGCATGTGTGTTGTACATATGGTGTTATGTGCATGATTGTACATGTGGTGATGTGTGCATGTGGTACTATGTACATGTTGTACAAGTGGTGTTGTGCGCATGTGGTGTTGTGTATATGTCGTGCATGTAGCGTTGTGCACATGTGGTGTCGTGTACGTGTCGTGCATGTGGTGTTGTGTACATGTGGTATTGTGTACACATTGTACATGTGGTGTGGTGTACATTTGGCATTGTATACACGTTGTGTACATGTGATGTTGTGCACATGTTGTGCAAGTAGTGTTGTGTACAGGTGATACTATGTACATGTTGTGTTGCGAGTATGTGGTACTATGTATGTGCATGATGTAGTCGTGGTATCGTGACATGTGCATTCATTGTATTTTACTCTATATATGTGTATGTGTTGTGTTTTATGGTACACCAAGTGTAGGTGTATGTATTGTATGCCAGTATAGGCATATGTATTGTGTTGTATTGGGTGTAGGTGTATGTGTCGTATGCCGGTGTGGGTGCGTCTATTGTATGGTGTTGTATGTAATATGTGGGTGTATGTGTTGTGATGTACACTAGTGTATATGTGTACGTGATTGAAGAGAAGCAAAGGCATTGGGCGCTTTCCGAGTGTGGCAACCGATCTGGTGCGTGTACAAAAGAACGAAGAAATAAGCAAGGACCGATGAGGGCTAAGTATTAGTATTTTATTTCAGTTTTATTATGCCTGTGATCTATGATTTTGATTTATGATGATTACATGTGACTTATGGTTATAGTTTATGATGATTTCATGCGATTCATGATTTTAATTTATGATGGTTGTGTTTTCAGCTAACTAGATGTGATATGTTTATACATGATGATTTGATCAAACAACTAGTTTGACTTGTGTAACAGGAAGTGAACAAAATTGCAAGTGTACCTTATTAACGAGCTACCAATATGGTATGATGTGAATTTATCTCAATTTATTTTTAATCTAATGGAAATTATGTGCTTGGTACAAGAAGCATGCAATGCTCCATTGGGTGGTTGAAACTAACTGCAAGAATTAGGAACAATAACAAAATGAATTGGAACATGCAACAATATGCTGGTAAAGCATTTAGGAGTAGGGCCATTGTGGAACATTGGTACCCAATAATGTCCATTAATTGCCATGAGCATGCTATGTTCGGTATGACGGTTTTGAGGTAGGTATATTCTTTGGTTGTTTGACCATCCGATGCGAGGAAGCCTTTCCAAGGGATGGATTGCCTATGATGGGAGTCCCAACGGAACTTGGAAGGTGTGTGACTGCATAAAGGGGAGTGACTATATTGCCTGAGGTATTGTGTAGTAGAGAAGGGAAGGACGAGGATGGATTTGTTTTGGTCATTAGCATTGCTAGATGGAATCAGATGCACATTAGGAGTGTGCCCTGAACAACGAACCGGTAACTATTCATTGAGAGGACAAGTGGCACATGATTGTAACGCTAGACATTGGATGTAGGATTTGACTTTGGCACTGGATTTTGGACTTCCTAGGAAGGAGGTGAATTCTGGTATTACTTTGAGGGTGGAGGTGCGAGCCTCTGGATTCCCTTGTTGCTGATACGGGCATCGTATCATTTTATTTTTCGGTTGAGAAAATGTGTATATGTGTATATTATTGTAAATATTGTATCGAGCTAGATTTATAAAGCTCCATAAACAATATGGTTATTTGTTGGTTGAAGCAAATGTGTATGAGTGTATATGTGGTTATTATTGTAAATACCGTAATGAGTTGTGTTATAAAGCTCCAGTAAACGATATGATTGTCATGATTTCAGAAATGGTCATTGTAAATACTGCAACGAGCTATATTATAAATATTTATGGGAAGTATGTTTTGTTTTTAGTGATTTTCTAGTTTATAGGTGTGATTGAACATCGAGGACAGTGTTCCCCCAAGGGGGAGGGTTCTGTAACAACCCTGGTTAAAATTTCACGTAAAAAAAATATATGACCACGATTTATGGGACACATATTCCGAGTTGAATGTTGGGAAAAACATCCTAGTGAGTGTTCATTTCGGTTATTATGGCTAAAGGAAATTGACAAAGGCAATGGCCAAAGCTTTGGAAATGAAAAAATAATTTTGGGCACATTTATTTATGAAAATAATGGAAATTAGGAGAAAATGAAGGTGAAAGGTCATAGGTTGCATGTGAGGAGGAAAATGAAGGAAATAGAGGCCTCATTAATAAAAAGGCTAATAAGGATCAATTGGTAAGATTTTGTTAGTTCAGCTTTGGAGCTCTCTCATTATTCTCTCTCTCACACACTCTTGGACACTAAGAGTTTCTTGTAGCATTTTGGCATTGAACCAAAAGGGGCAAGAAAGCAAGAAGAAGGAGGAAGCAAGAAAGGAGGAGCAGGATTCAAGCAACTATAACAAGATTCTTGGCAGGTATCGATTTCATGTGTGATTTCCTTGCTAGATCTGGCATGCATGGTATTTCATGTGGTTATTTTCTATCTTGGCATGGGTTTTTCCAGGTGTGATAGTGTTTTCATCCTATCCTTTCCATTTCTGGATAGCCTTAATGATATGGGTTCTCATACTTCGGTTGAGCTGGATTTCCAGATGGATTTGAAGCTGAGTGACGTGGATCTCCGAAATGACAAACACATGGCCTAGTGGTCCCTGAACCAGACTGTGGATCATGGTAAAACCATTGGCCTAGCAAGCCTTAAACCAGACTGTGGGTTGCGATAAGCCAAATTGTGTGCCTTGGTGGACCTACGAATCCTCGACCTGTGAAAGGTGGGATATATGTTAAATCCTAGAGGTGCTTTGCCTCAGTTTCGGGCGTAGTGATCTGTGATGGATTGCGGTAAAGCTTGAGAGGTGATTTATCTCCATTTTGTCTTAGTAGTCCATGTTTGGTCAATTTAGTGTGTCCTAAATTGCTACATTAATTTTTCAATCCGGGATTCGTAAGCTGACGAAGTGTGGCGCACTATATGTGCAAGATAACCTTTCTCTTACTTTTTGTCGTTTTTGGTTTTTTATTTATCTTGGGTTTTTATCTTGGTTGGTTTCCTAATGTGAGATGGAAATTCTAAAAGACAAGCATGGATATAAATGTTCAAGGCAATGATGTCCTTTATAATGATTTCCCAAACTTCAAACTTCAAAAGGGTTTTTAAAACATGCAATGACAAAATTAATTCCTAAAAGAAAATGAAAATGTGCCACTATACTAGTCAAACAAACAATGAACTATTGATCATGAAACCCATTACCCTTGCTGCTGTCTAAATACAAAAGAAACTGTGCTCAAAGAAATCCAAGAATTGCAAGCAAAGTAAAGCTAAAATCAAATTACATCAACTCATATTCTGACCCCTCACCATTAGTCTCGCTATGGCTTTTGGAGGTAATCATAAACAACTTGAGCAATCTGATATCTAATTTGCAGAAAAATAAACTAATATCAAATTACACACTCATACTTCAATCCCTCACCATTAGTCTCGCTATGGTTTTCGGAAGTAACTGATAATGACATGAGCAATTTAATATCTAACTTGCAGAAAAATAAACTAATATCAAACTACACACTCATACTTCAATCCCTCACCATTAGTCTCGCTATGGCTTTCGGAGGTAACTGATAATGACATGAGCAATTTAATATCTAATTAACTAGTAAATCAAATGTACAAAACTGAAATGAATAAAACAATGCTAGAATTAAAAACTAAGAAAAAGAAATCAGCAGAAGGACAAGATTGATTCCATGTCATTAGTCATTGTAAACTATGTGCAAATGCCCGGGCTGCCTACTATAATCTGGAACAAAAACACTGATCAGTTAACAGCAGTATAAAGTATGAAAAATTATGAACAGAAACAAAACGTTAATACCATAAGAAATGTAATATATACATGTGAATGACTATGGCACAATGAACATAAGGAAATGAAGCATGAAACTATGCAATAATACACAAAACCTCGGCGTGTGCAGGGGCCCTCTGCACAATCCTCGGGAAGCAGCTATCAAACACGAATTATGCTTATGAACAGAGTCTTCTCATATATTTAAAACACAGTCATAACAAGGAAATAATGTCACGGCACAGTGGGCTTTCTTGACAGCCAAAATTACATTACACCAGCTAACTACTATGCGTATGAGAACGCATTATTTATAACAGAGGAAGACATAACTAATTTCCTACAATATGCGCTGATAAAAGACACGTGAACAACCACGTCCAGAAATCTAGCATTATGGCTGCCGTGAAGATTAAATCTATGGAGAGTGGCCGTTGGATTCGGCTTATGGAGTTCACAGGTGTTGATATGTCCCCCGTGATTTAGAAATGGCCACGCAAGTCTTCACGTGGTGAAAAACGGAGTTCTGTCACCGTAGGATTCTTAGGTTGACTACCGCTTGACTATCTTTGACCATGGCCTTCTTTGGTGAATTCGACTGAGCCAATAGGACTCGGTCCATATCCATGTCATTTCCAACTTGCCCATGTGGCTCGATTTTCCTGAAGACACCTGCAATATAGACTTTAACAAAATGACTGCGGAAAGTTGAAGCGGCTTCGGAAAGTGACAAGATTCCGCAGCTTAATGAGCAAAAATCTAATTCAAACAACAGACACAAAACATAGTTAAAAACCACTTTAAATGCTCTTTTATGATTAATATGCAATGATGTTGATGACTTAGGAGGTCCAGGTAAATGGAAAAAGTCTAGAAAGGTGTATAGGAAAGATGCAAGTTTGGGACTGAACATACCCCCACTGTGAAGGTGTTGCATGTCCCCATGCAACCAAAATTTTGATCATCCTCCTTCAATTCATATGCTCTGATACCTCTGCCAGTACATCTAGTCCTCTTCTCTTCTTTCTTGGTTTTGCTAACATCCTGGGCTTCTTCATCAAGCATCTGAATTTGAGATTAATCAGTGCTCTACTTATCTTCTTGCATTTTTTCTTCAATTTCCTGTTCTTTTTGTGCCACAGTCCCAGATGTAGCATAGTGTTGTCATGAATGATCTTGTCCAATCTGCTTTGCTCCTTTAATGCTTCATTTTCATTTTTAATATGTCTATTTAGAACCTCCAACTCAAAGACTTCTTGTTTCAACGATTGGACTAGAGCTTCTTGTGCTGTGTGAGGCTGAGTGGATGAAGTGCTGGGACTCGTGGCTGTTCTTTCTAAGGATTCTATGTAATCATACACCTCTTGCTGCTTTGGATCTATCTCGGGTGTCGTTTTCATTGGGCTGTCCCCAAAATGTTGTGGAGGAGAATTGACTTCAAAATCTGGCCGAAAAGGACTCATGTCAACATCTTGAGGACTAGTTTCAACGTTTGACTGAGAATGAGGTGGACTACGGCCAACTGGAGTTTGTTCAGGTGTTTCTTCTCCCAAATCAATAAAATGGGGTCCTTTTATTTGTGCTTTCCTCCACTTTCCTTTAAGCCTGCTGCTTCTTCTTACATGCTGTGGACTACTATCTTTTTCCTTCTGTTTTTCTTTTCCTTTCTTTTTGGCCATGGTTAACTGTTCCTGAAGGTGAATTAGTCTCTCAGACAATACTTGATGGTCTTCTTCTGAGGAAGGGGTTTGATACACAGCCTCAATGCTTCTTTTCTCTTTTGATTTTGTTGGCTTTTTATCCTCAGTCTTTTCATTCTTCCTTTTTGACAGTCTTTCTTCTCTACTAGTTCTTTCAACTGTGTTAGTAGGAGTGCTTTGAGTTTTATCATTTGTTCTCTTTCTTCTACATCTTTTTGATGTACTACCTTCAGGGGTTTCTTGGGGTTCTTCAAAGAAATTTATAATTAAAAACTGCTCTCAGGTGTCCTTTTTCCCTTTTAATTGTTTTTCTATCAAGATTTTCACGAGACCATGGTGATACAAATGTGGTTCTACGTCCCCCAGATGCTTTTGGACGGTCACAGACATCTTTTTCAAACTGTTTAGTAAAAAGTATGGCAGATTGAGGGTCTGGTTGTCTAGGAAATTCATCAACAGTCGGGTATGATACATGTACATTGATCCAAAACGTCCCTCACACGTGATAAACTTTTGAATAACCAACAGTAAACTGGCCCACTCTTCTTTTAAAGCATGAACATGAATTCCTTTTTTGAAAATGGTGACATCCATACCTGGGTTACGTAGGATCACTCTCCAGGCTTTCTCGCCAATGCTCTTGTTCTTGAACCAGTGTTCACCTTCTTGAGGGAGTTCTGTAGCAGCTGCTATGGATGCCTCGGTCACTGTAAATTTGAGGTCCCCAATTTCTACCTCCAGACCGTTGAAAGACCTTGCAAAAGCTTTTGTTACCTCCTTATTGTGGCCTTTAAACTTTTGAATAAATCGAAGCCATTTTGCCTTTTTCAATATGTCTTTGACTTGCAGGTATCCTTCCATAAATTTGGGTCCTTCTGGCTCTGTCCTCAACAACTGACCCATCCCTTCTTATGTTCTTTAAAACTCGTCTGCGTGAGGAGGGTTTAGTGGAGGTAAGACGGCTGAGTTAGTGGAAATGAACAGGGTTTATGAAGGAGACCAGTGACTGTAAGCGGATATCAGAGAATAGGTACACGGAATGAAGCGGAACAGAGAACAAAATGGGGTGAAGGCTTATGTCAGCAAGGTGGAAATGCAGCTGTGAGGTCAATAGAACAGTAGGGGGAGTAAAGTGCATCCGGAAATATTTAAAATTGGGTGGCTGCAGAGTAGATGCAAGCACGTTTATGAAACGGCTGCGGATTGGCTGAGAGAAGCCGTAGTCAAATCAACCACGTTCCATAATTACAGGTGGAATATCAAAGTATAGTCGAACACGAGTGAAGACCAGAGGCTTGATTATGAGACCGTTTAAAAATGAATGCAAGGATTATGGGGGAATCGTATAGATATTGTGGAACGATTATGGAGCTACCAACGCAATCATTGCATATAATGGAGCTATGGTTTATAACTATGTAAAAATGTGCTTGAATGCCATTTGAAATAAATTTCTACTCATACCTTGGAATTCTTGCCATTTTTCATTAATCTTCAATCAATTGCTCCTCGTTGATGCTTTTGAATGCCTCATGTCTTCAAAATATGTCCTCATACCTGCATTTGATTTCATGATTGTTGAAATAACATCTGACTGTAAATTTTTGAAAAACAGAGTGGTGGCTGCAGAAACTGCTTCTGGCTGCGGAAATTGGTGTCAGCTGCGGAAACTAACACAACAATTATTTGGGTGAATGGAGATGGATAGATGATAACTGACTGAATGAAAATGGTCATGAAAGAAAAATTTTATCGGTGAAATGAAATGAAATAGATGAAATGGAGTGAAATGAAATGAAGTGGAGTGGAATGAAATGGAGTGAAATGGAGTGGGTTGTCATAAAACTTGTGAAATGAGAGAGAGAGAGAATTTTTTTGGAAAATATAGGGTGTCAGGTGTTCCTGATTTTCACCCTACATTTTCTGTATAAGACTTCCAATCAGTGATTGGTTTTCAGGCTTATACAATTTTATTTTTTTTTGAAACTGAAAAGAACAAAGGCTAGGTTGGTGGAGAAGAAGGATTCTTCTTCACCAACCTTATTGCAGAATTATCTTGAAACATTTTGACAAATTCCTCTTTTGAGAGTGGCTTATGATAGATCTTTAATCTGTGGCCATTCACAATAAGAGGAGTTTGAGATTCATCAATGGTCTTGATTCTTACCTCTCCATTGCTAAAGATCTTGTCAATCTCATATGGCCCAAGCCAATGAGTCTGAAATTTTCCTTTAAAATATTTAAACTTGGAATCAAATAGCAATGCCCAATCTCCTTCTTGAAACTTCTTCTCTTTGATGTATTTGTCATGCCATTTGGATCTTTGATATTGAACTAGATCAGTTCTTAGAATTGCCTCTTGTCTGATCTCAGTTTTGGTGATGATACTTTCGAAGAACTTTGTTTGTAGACTCCACTTGACCATTTGCTTGTGGATGGTAAGGGGTAGATCTTCTGTGCTTGATTTTGTATTCTTCCATCAGCTTCTCCACTAGGTTGGATGTGAATTGGCTTCCCTGATCTGTCACAATTTCTCTTGGAACACCAAAGCGAGTAAAAATATCCTCATAAAGAAAATTAACAACTGAATTTTCAGTAGCAGACACTAATGCTTTGGCTTCTACCCATTTAGTAACATAATCAGTACAAACCAATATATAATTCTTTTGCTTAGATGGTGGATTAATAGGTCCAATGAAATCTAAAGCCCATTTTTCAAAGGGTTCGATGAGTACCTATGGTTGCAATGGCATTTCATTTGAAAGGGTAGGTTTCCCTACTCTTTGGCAGCTGTCACACCTTTTGACATATTGTTTTGCATCTTTGAAGAGAGAAGGCCAACAATATCCTAAAGAGAGGATTTTATAGGCTGTCCTTTTGTCAGCAAAGTGTCTGCCGCATGGTTCATCATGACATGCCTTGAGGATATCAGGCATTTCATCCTCCCTGACACATCTTCTGATCACAAGATCTGGCCCTGTTTTAAATAATTCGTTAGAAATCCATGAATATTTTGAACTCTCCTGAATAATCTTTCTTTTTTCACTTGGAAATAAATGTGGAGGCAGTTTCCCTGTAACCAAATAGTTAGCAATATCTTCATACCAAGGAGTCTTAATAGTTACTGCAAACAAGTATTCATCAGGAAAATTATCCTCTACAGGAGAATCTTCTTTAGTATTCTGAATCCTAGACAAGAAATCGGCTACCGTATTTTGTTTCCCTGGTCTATCCAACACAGTAATATTGAATTCCTGCAAAAGTAGGAGCCATCTTGTCACTCTGCCATTAGTAACAGGTTTGTTAATTAGATATCTAATCGCAGAATGATCAGTATGAATAAAAGTTTCATAGCCTGTTATATAATGTCTAAACTTATTGATTGCATGAACAACAGCTAAAAACTCTTTTTCAGTCATAGTATAGTTCAACTCAGTGGGAGTCAAATTTTTATTGGTATAGTAAATGGCATAAGGGACTAAATCTTTTTGACCCAACACAGCTCCTAGAGCTGTATCTGAAGCATCTGTAGAAATATGGAAAGGGAGTTTCCAATTTGGTCCTCTCAAGATAGGTGCTTCAGATATTCTTGTTTTCAAAGTTTCAAAGGCTGATTGACAATCAGGATCCCATTTGAATTCATAGTCTTTTGTAAGCAATTTGAAGAGTGGAGATGCTATTTTAGTGAAGTTTTCTATAAATCTTCTATAGTATCCAGTAAATCCTAGAAAACTTCTAACATCTCTTTGACAAATTGGAATAGGCAACTTGGAGATGACTTCAACTTTTGATCTATCAACCTTAATCCCATCTCCTGAAATATGATGCCCCAAAACAATACCTTCAGTAAACATCATAAAGCATTTTTCATGGCTTAATGAAAGGTTTGTTTCTTTACATATTATAAGGATTTTTTCCAAATTTTCTAATGCCTCTTCAAATGAATTACCATAAACTGTAAAATCATCCATATAAACCTCTACACAATCATGGATTAGATTAGAAAAAATTCCTAGTACTGCTCTTTGAAATGTTGCGGGTGCATTACATAACCCAAAAGGAAGCACTCGATAGGAAAAAGTCCCCCATGGACAGGTAAATGTGGTCTTATCTTGATCTTCAGGTGCTACCTGAATTTGATTATAGCCACTAAAACCATCCAAAAATGAAAAGTACTTTTTTCCTGCTAATGTATCTAATACTTGATCGATAAAGGGCAAAGGAAAGTGATCCTTCAAAGTTGCTTTGTTCAATTCCTTGTAATCAATGCATACCCTCCATTTACCATTCTTTTTAGGTACTATAACCAAAGGAGAAACCCATCGGCTATCTGAAATTGGATAAATGAAGTTTACATTGAGTAGTATTTGGAGCTCTTCTTTCACTATCTCCCTAAGATTTGGATTCATCCTTCTTTGAGGTTGTCTGATTGGTCTACTGTTTTCCTCAATATAGATATGATGGATGCAAGTCTTAGGATCAATACCTTTCATGTCAGTATACTCCCATGCAAATGCGGTAGAATGTTTTTGCAAGATTTTGGTTAGTTCTTCTTGTTGTGACTTTTCCAAATGTTTGTTGATATTCAATGTTTTTCCTGGAAAAATCTCAATAGTAGAACTACCAAACTCTTCCATAGAGTAAAGAGACATTTGTCTTGATGATAAATATTCTATGTGAGATTCCAACTGAAATTGTGTGGGGTCATATTCTGAAGATGTCTCAAAATTTTCTAATGTGTTCAGAATTTGACTATCCTCACTGATTTCAGAAATGGTAAAGACAGGTTGTATGGTGTCCTCATCATCGACCCATTCATTGTCTCCTACTTCTGTGATTGCTTTTGCTGGAGGATACAAATTGAATTTCTTTGTCGAATTACCATTAGAAATGTACATATCCCCAGATCTACAACTAATGAAAGCATCCGCTGTGGCTAGCCAAGGTCTTCCTAAGATAAGTGGGTGCCCTCCTAGATTACTCTTGGGAGTCAAAATCATAAAATCTACTGGATATTCCCAAGAATCTAAGGAAACTGAAATATCTTCTAATACACCATCTGGTTTAATAATTGATCGATCTGCAAGTTGCAGTAAAGTAGGTGTAAAAAGAAGGTTAGGAAGTTTTAGCTGATCCATAGTCTGTCTACTCATAATGTTGATAGCAACCCCTAAGTCAATCAATGTGTTTGGAATTTCTATCCAATTTATATGTGTCTTGACAATTGGACTACCTGGATCTACATACTTCTGCATGGTAATTTTTCCCATCATGATATCTGCAATTTTTCCTACCAGGTGGATTCTTCTTGTATCTCTTGGTTTCCTTCCTGGTCTTTTGAGACTCAACTCCTTTATTGTTTTTGCTAGAATAGGAATCTTTCTAATGGCTTGTAACAAGGGAATCTTGATACAAAAATTCTTTAATTCATCTAGAAAATCATAGTTAGGCAACAAGATTTGTTTTTCCACCCCTTTATCAATTTGTAATCTTTCAGGGAAAGGAGGTGTGGATGAAGATGCAGGTTGCTCAACTATAGGAGTTGTGGGGGTTAACTTTTCTTTCTCTTTTTGAATATTTGAGTTTTGAAGAGATGCTTCCTCAGAACCCTTATTGACTTTAAGAGAGTCCTCCTTAGAGGTATCTTGCTCTTGGTCATCTATAGAAGGTTTTTCTAAAACTATACCAGACCTGAGTTGTACATCATTGAGAGGAACAATCATATAGGTAGGAAATTGTTGTCCTTCTATCATGTAACTATTCTGAGGATTTTTATTGTTAGGATTTGGCAATGGCTGAGCTGGAAGTTGATTTGTCTTTTGTTGGAATGGAAGCATGAGTTGAGAATTTGGATTTTGTTGAGAAGATTGTTGTTGTGGAAATGGCAATGGAAGTTGTAGACTTGGGTTTGGAAGTTGTGGAGCTTGTTGGTTTTGAAAATATGGAGGATATTGATAAAATTGAGCAAATCTCCCATAAGGATTTTGCATACCTTGTACCCATGATTGATATGAATTTTGAGGTTGGGGCCAAGGTTTTTGCCAAGGATTCCAATTTGGTGGGGGTTGAGAATTCATAGGGTTGTTAAACCCTTGAGTTTGTTGCCCCTGCCAAGGTCTTCTTGCAACAAAACAGAGAGATTCTACTGAATTTGGATCTTCTTGAAAGACATCTTTGAGTCCAGGAATTGAAGGAAAATCCTTGGTCTCATGATTCTCTGAGCAAATCATACATGTTTCTACAACTTTTGCATCCAAGGGACATTCCCTTAAAGCATGTTTCTTCCTACATTTCGGACAAAAGATGGCTAGAGCATCGGTTTCTGCTTTCTGCTTGTTTTGAATTTTAAGGGTGTCTAGTTGTTCACTAAGGCTCCCTAAGATATCAGTTTTGAATTCATCAAGCATATTTCCAATCTCTGCCCTACTTATTGATCCAATTGCAGATTTGTTAGCCCTGATAAGAGAAGGATCTCTAGGCCCTTTTCCCGTTTTAGATTTTCCCCTTGAGAGATGGACACATAGTTCTGTTATGTCACGAAGTGGAAGTTGAGAAATGTATCCTTTCCCCATCATGTTTAAAATATCTATCCATCCATCTCTGATGGCTTTTAATATAAGGGCTTTCAACGTTTCATCATCTAAGTTGCTCATCTTTGCTCTTTTTAAGTTGTATTGAAATCTTTCAAGTAAATCCTCCAAATTTTCATCTTCATTTTGCACCATTTTGAATACCTCATCCTCGTGATTGGTGGGCATGCAATAGTCCAGGTATCTATCCAAAAATGTTTGTTTCATATCATTCCAAGTCCTAATAGATTGGGTGGCTAATCCCATGAACCATTTCAAAGCGGCTCCCTTCAATGTTGAAGGAAACAATTTGAGTTTTTGAGAGTCTTCCATATAGTCATAGGTTTGGCACACGACTTCAAACTCAAACAGAAATGTTTCAGGATCCTCACTTCACAATCCATAAAAGTTGGGGAGGACAGATGGTGAGATGTTTTTCATCGTTGTATGAGTTTCCTCATCAACTATAAAGAATCCAAACAAGTTGTCTCCTTCCCTATTTCTTCCATTATTACCTTCACCTCCACCATTGTTGTCTCCATTGTTTCCTCCTCCTCTACCTCTACCTCTACCTTCGAATCCATCTATTATTTCCTCTGCCATGATAGTTTCTTTAGAGTCCTTAGAGTCCTCTGGTTCTTCTATCAAGGGAGGATGAGAGGGAGTTTCTTCCTTTTCTTCTTCAGGTGATTTTACTTCTTTAATTACAATATACTCTCCTGTAGAAGTAAAGAAAGGGTCTTCTTCTAAATGAGATTTGGTATATGGTGTAGGAGAATCCTCTAATTCAGCTGCTCCTTGAATTCCAGGAATCTTAAGGCTAGGGGTAGATGGTGGTGAATCTTGTCTATGCCTTGAAGAAGATGCAGTTGTGAAAATCGAACTCTTGGCTCTAGCTATAAACCTTCCCCTAGAATCTCTTGCTCTATGCATGTCATTTTTTATTTTTAAGTTGGGCTAATAATTCTCTTTCTGATCTTCTAGGTCACACTAGGTGCAAGAAGAGAGCATACTTAAGAAATTATTGAACCAATAACTCTCTTTTCTGATCCTCCAGATCACACTAGGTGCAAGAGGAGAGCATACTTCAATAAGTTATCAAGTTTTCCCTTCTTTTTATATATTTTTTTAAAGAAATTGGCTACCTAGTTACACTTCCCCGGCAACAGCGCCAAAATGTTTGGTCAATTTAGTGTGTCCTAAATTGCTACATTAATTTGTCAATCCGGGATTCGTAAGCTGACGAAGTGTGGCGCACTATATGTGCAAGATAACCTTTCTCTTACTTTTTGTCGTTTTTGGTTTTTTGTTTATCTTGAGTTTTTATCTTGGTTGGTTTCCTAATGTGAGATGGAAATTCTAAAAGACAAGCATGGATATAAATGTTCAAGGCAATGATGTCCTTTATAATGATTTCCCAAACTTCAAACTTCAAAAGGGTTTTAAAACATGCAATGACAAAATTAATTCCTAAAAGAAAATGAAATTGTGCCACTATACTAGTCAAACAAACAATGAACTATTGATCATGAAACCCATTACCCTTGCTGCTGTCTAAATACAAAAGAAACTGTGCTCAAAGAAATCCAAGAATTGCAAGCAAAGTAAAGCTAAAATCAAATTACATCAACTCATATTCTGACTCCTCACCATTAGTCTCGCTATGGCTTTCGGAGGTAATCATAAACAACTTGAGCAATCTGATATCTAATTTGCAGAAAAATAAACTAATATCAAATTACATACTCATACTTCAATCCCTCACCATTAGTCTCGCTATGGTTTTCGGAAGTAACTGATAATGACATGAGCAATTTAATATCTAACTTGCAGAAAAATAAACTAATATCAAACTACACACTCATACTTCAATCCCTCACCATTAGTCTCGCTATGGCTTTCGGAGGTAACTGATAATGACATGAGCAGTTTAATATCTAACTAACTAGTAAAGCAAATGTACAAAACTGAAATGAATAAAACAATGTTGGAATTAAAAATTAAGAAAAAGAAATCAGCAAAAGGACAAGATTGATTCCATGTCATTAGTCATTGAAAAACTATGTGCAAATGCCCGGGCTGCCTACTATAATCTGAAACAAAGACACTGATCAGTTAACAGCAATATAAAGCATGAAAAATTATGAACAGAAATAAAACGTTAATACCATAAGAGATATAATATATACACGTGAATGATTATGGCATAATGAACGTAAGGAAATAAAGCATGAAACTATACAGCAATACACAAAACCTCGGCGTGTGCAGGGGCCCTCTGCACAATCCTCGGGCAACAGCTATCAACCACGAATTATACTTATGAACAGAGTCTTCTCATATATTTAAAATGCAATCATAACAAGGAAATAATGTCACGGCACAGTGGGCTTTCTTGACAGCCAAAATTACATTACACCAGCTAACTACTATGCGTATCAGAACGCATTATTTATAACAGAGGATGACATAACTAATTTCCTACATTCTGCGCTGATAAAAGACACGTGAACAACCACATCCAGAAATATAGCATTATGGCTGCCGTGAAGATTAAATCTATGGAGAGTGGCCGTTGGATTCAGCTTATGGAGCCGTTCACAGGTGTTGATATGTCCCCCGTGATTTAGAAACGGCCACGCAAGTCTTCACGTGGTGAAAAACAGAGTTCTGTCACCGTAGGACTCTTAGGTTGACCACCGCTTGACTATCTTTGACCACGACCTTCTTTGGTGAATTCGACTGAGCCAATAGGACTCGGTCCATATCCATGTCATTTCCAACTTGCCCATGTGGCTCAATTTGCCTGAAGACACCTGCAATATAGACTTTAACAAAATGGCTGCGGAAAGTTGAAGCGGCTGCGAAAAGTGACAAGATTCCGCAGCTTAATGAGCAAAAATCTAATTCAAACAACAGACACAAAACATAGTTAAAAACCACTTTAAATGCTCTTTTATGATTAATATGCAATGATGTTGATGACTTAGGAGGTCCAGGTAAATGGAAAAAGTCTAGAAAGGTGTATAGGAAAGATGCAAGTTTGGGACTCAACAGTCCCAGGATGGGATGCACAGTAAAGCTTGGAGAGCGTGTCTCGGTTTAAGGCTTAATGATCGCTGATTTTGACTATGGATTGTGGTTAAGCCTGAGAGACTAGGAGATAAGAAAATTCATCATGATGTAGGCGGAGAACTTCGGTAGCATTCATGCTTGTTTGGTTCTTTTTGGTTGGTTATTAGTCCCACATTCATGCTTGGAATATGGAATGGGGGTGATTGGCTGAAGAATTCCCATCTCCAGTTGGTTTTTACATTCAATAATGAATAACTCATTCCATTGGTATTTAGTCTGCAAATGTATTGGTTATTATGTGGATTCTATTGCTATTGTACCCATGGTATTTATGTTGTTATTCTGTTGGTTATGAGCATGTATTTTTACTGTGATGATGTATGGATCTCCCCATGTTTTTACTTGTAAATGAATACACAATGTATCTTTGGTCAAATAAATTGTATTTCAGCTTACGATGCAAGGGAGAAATTCTTCTTAATGATTCTCAGATAAGTATGAGACCCCTATGCTTAAAGATGTTGTTTACACCTGTAGATTCAATGTTTGTGACATGTTTGACAAAATTCTTGTCATGGCTAGGAGGCGTCCATATGAATTATTATTGATGTGATTACTTCTGTATCATTGTCCTATTATTATTTATCATCCCTTAAGTTTTCAAGAAGTTCTAGATAGTGACCTGGGCTCTGGGCCTGAAAAGATGGCTCAAATCCCAGAGCCGTAGGCACAAAACTAAGCATTTGGGTCCCCAGGCGTAGGCATGCAGTGTTATGCCTGGGGATATAGCCTCCTGACCACAGGCATGCAGTGTTATGCTTGCGGATTTGGCTCAAAGAGGCCAAAATTACAGTGTGACATGGGGTAAGAGGCCTGAAAGGTTCAGTTAACTCTTGGGGGTATCATTGATGATGTACAAGGTCTATATGTTGTGTTTCCATCAATTCCACTTCCTTAAGGTCACCTAGGGGGTTGAATCTCAGATAGTAGCCTCTCGTCACATGTTTACCCTGGTTGGTCGGTTACTTGGGTAGATGTGGGAAGAGGGTGTTACAACATAGATCTAGCAAAAAAGAATAAAGTATGGAAGGTTGTGTGTGAGTCCTTGGAGTTGAGTTTTTCTATACTACGGCTGAGTCAAATCATTATAGAGCGCACATTAGCTATTTAGGGTTAGGATTAATTTATAGAATGAGGCTAGGGGAAGAAGAGAAAAATTGGGTGCCACTATGAGAGAAACCAAACCGAAACCCATTGAATTTGTGCCCTAGCTCTCAAGATAAGTATTTATAGCTATTGGCGATGTCTTAGTCATGATTTGGAACCTTATTGAGAGTGTGGAATGTGTGGGAAACTAGAGGTACTGAGTAGTAATGAAGAGGGTCATCTTATGCTACATTGAGTAGAGGTGTTGAGATCGTGGGAGCTTTGTAAACTAGTCCAAGATATCTACTATATGGTAATTGACCTAATATTTCCATGATTAACTAATTGTCTAGCTACAGTAATGGTGGGATCCATTCCTAATCATAAATAATATTATCCAAAATGCAATAATACCTAGACCGTTGATCCTTTAACTCTTCTAGAAATACAAACCTATTTTATCGATTGCTCTTAGGCATTACTTATCTCCATTACTTAGTATCAACTCAACCCAGAGTTTCTAATATAGCTATCCCTACCCTTCCCTAATGTAAACCTACAAGTTACTAATATATGTTATGAACTTGATATCTATAAAGATAGATGGATCATGCACATCCAATTTGTTTTCCATATATCATAGTAGACTTGCTCATTATTGTAGTTTTCTAAATGCAAGTGTTGGAAATTGCAATGTGGAAGCTTATTGATTCAATTGTCCTTAACCTTGATACCTGCTTTTGAGCTCATTAAGCCTTCTTTTTGTTATTTTGTTAGATATTTTCATCAAACAAATATCAAGAATGAAAACAACCACAATAGAGGACATAGAGATTAGGCTCTCAACCAGGGAAAAACCCCTCCAAGGGGAAATCCCCAAAAACTCTTCTCTTATTCTAGAATATACTTAAATGAGATATAAAGACCCAATCCCTAGACCAAGTCCTTCTCCAAGTACAAAGTCAGGCCTCCAACAAGTCTTTCCCTAATTTTGCACCAACCAGCTTCAAACTGTAACTTTAAACTACCATCTTCAATACTGCAACTCATATTGCTACTTCGATCCTACAATTTCGGCCTTGCAGCTACTATAGAAACCCTAATATAGCTCCCTCTTTAGACCTATCTAGAGCAAGACAACTCTTCCTAAGTTAAACGAGGTCAAGATAAAGGTCTCTTCCTTCCAGTTACAAGATATTGCACTTCATCCTACTGCAACTCAGATCTACAACTTTGGCCTCCTTCTGTAGCACCATAACCCTAGAAATTCGCATATGCAAGAGAGATAAAGCCCAAAACATATATTTTCCTTCCTTTTGGATTCTTCTTTCTTGTTATACCTTCACTATCATTTTATGCTTCTTCCAACTATAGATTGAACTTATTTCTTGATAAATCGAACTTGTGGATCAGTGTGTCCCAAATGAGGTTGAATTTCTCCTTTATATAGCCTTTCCAGGGGGTCGAATTCCCTCCTTTAGGTTGATTTGTAATTGTTACGACTGACTTGTAATTTTGGAGTTTCCGGGACTTTCTAGACTAAAAAATAGTTCTTTTTATAATTACATTTTCCTGGAAGAGTATTATAAACATGATGTTGACACCTTTGACTCATGACAATAAATCCTAAGACCTAAAAAACCCCAGAAGCATGAAGAACATGCTTTTATGTAGAAGAGCATCAATAAATAACATGCAACCCGTGCTTTAATAAAAATAACTTTTTATTTTCACTTCTTTTTTGTTACATAGGATAGATATTGAAATGAATACAATAATCATGAAGACCGGAACTAGTTATATTTTCAACAGTAAGAAGACTGAGTGGTGAATTTAATGTTTCAATGATGAGTAAAGCCTTTGTGCATGTCTTGTTTTCATCTAGTGTTATTATGCACTCGATATTAATGACACAATGAAATGATATTGAACTACGAAGGGGGTGCATACAAATCATCTTTAAATGCATATATGCGTGGTAGGAATGCCACTTCAACACTTGTTTAAGAACTCTCTCTCTCTCTCTCTCTCTACGTGGAGCAACTCCATCTATGAATTGCAAGATCAAGTGAAACTTTATTAGACATGGTGACGAGATGCACATCTCATGCCACTTCTCTCTCTCTCTCTCTCTCTCTACGTGGAGCAACTCCCTCTATTAATTTATAGATCAAGTGAAGCTTTATTAGACGTGGATTGACAATATTCACGTCTCATGCCACTTTCCAATCATGTTGGAATTTATTGAGGGTTCGATAAAACATCTCTCTCCCTCTATGTGGAGAAACTCCCTTTATGAATTGCTAGATCAATTAAAGCTTTATTAGACATGGATTGACAAGATTCACATCTCATGCCACTTCCCAATCATGTTGGAATTTAGTGAGGGTTCAATAAAACAGGGGGGCCCTTTTAAATACAATTCTCACTTTCTTTAAAATATTGTTCAAAGAAATTTGGGTGCACTTACAAGGAGATTTGGAGAGCCTAACCTATGTCCAATTTGTTTCCTCACTACATATAGTAAAGGAGGTAGTGAGTGGTTAGGGAATAATTCACTGGAAGTCCTAAGATAGGAATATCAAGGAAGTAGAAAAGGATTTGGAGTGTTAAATGAGGAATAAAATCAATATAATGATCATGTCAGTTTTGTTAAACAATTTAAAGAAACTGAAAGCACTTAGAACCAAGTTTCTAATGGATAAGAATAAGGATTAGCAACTCAAAATTCAATCCACATGGTTAGCAACTAGAGACCAAAACACATCCTTTTCAGAGGTATACAAACTACAAAATGAATTTCAACATTGTTTGGGGACTTAAGAATAATAAAAGGTAGGCATATTCATGGTTTTTCCAATCTCACCAACCTTGGTATTCAACATGTCCAAAGTTTCTTCTTGTTTTTGATGCATGAGAAGATGGATAGTATGTTGTCACAACTTAGCTATATTATATGTTGAATCCATCAGAAACAAAATAAGGAGTTGTAACAATTGGTAACCAAATAAGAGCAACCACAGGTTCAATTTTTTTTTTGAAAGAAAAAAATTCAGGCTTTGGTGGCTGAATGGTGGAATTTTATGTCAAATTTTTCAATGTGGTTGTCAAAGATATTCTTAGAGTGACAGAGGAGGTTTGTCTCTCCATACATACGACAGGAAATTTCAATGCTACTTTCTTTGCATTTATACCAAAGATGGATTGTACCTCCTCCATTGATGATTTTTTACCTATATCTCTGTGCAATTATATATATAAAATCATCATCAAAATCATAGTAATTAGGCTAAATACATTTCTGAATAGGGCTATAGGCATTTAACAATTCATATTTATCAAAGGAAGGTCGACCCATGAGGCTATTGGATTAGCACAAGAAGGCATTCACTGAATCAAAATAGATTGCCTTATGATAGGTGTGCTAAAATTCAATACATAAAAAGCTTAAGTATTGAAAAATGGAGCAAGAAATTCTCAATTTGATTTTGCCTTGGTCAAATTGAGAAAATTCGAATTTCCACATCAACAAACAACTTGGGTGCAGTTAAATTGCGTGACATGGCTCTTGTCACTCAGTTAGCTCATTAAATTTGAGTTAGAGGAGTTGGAGTTCAGTTAAGAATGTGTGATTGCTAAATTGTAGCAATCAAGGTGAGTTATTTCAAGTTGTTTTCAGTTAAACTAGTTCTAACTATTGGAGGAACTAGCAAAAGGTCAGTTGTGCAGTGGGACTTCAGTCAAACTCAGTGATCATACAGTTAACTAATCAATCAACCCAAAATAACTACTGCATGTAGAAAATTCGAGTTCCTCAACTGTGGTGGAGATTCCAAGGTAGTGTAACATCAATTGTAGACTAGTATTGAGTGTACAGGTGTTGCATGCAGTCAAATGATCAACCTTGGGAATTACACAAAATTTTGGAGAAATTTCCTAAATAATAGAAGCATGATTTCTCAGGAATTGTGCAAGGAAATAAGGGCTCAAACAGGGTTAGAAATTGACTAAATATGGGTCAGAGCTTCTTAATGGGCAGAGAGGCAGATTATTCACTTGCAGGTTGAGCTCAGATTGAGCTAGAAATTGTAATACATCTCTATTCATTATATTAATGCAAGCTGGCATAAGGGGTTTTAGTAGTTTCTTTCCTCTGGAAAAATATTGTGTGCATGTGTGTTATTTCTCATTGCATGTTTGTGATTGATGTTCTAAATTATGAATTAAATTCTACAAAGCGGTAGATTAGGATTATTTCTTGTGATTTATATTAAAATTTCATGAGCAGTTATAATTCTACACCATAATTTCTACATGGTATCAAAGAAAGATTCACATTAGAACATGAATTTCAAAGTTGTTTCGCAGGAGGATCATATTTTCAATTTAGTGTAGCAGGATCTCTTTAGAGTTGAGAATATTAGATTCAATGTGCTGAGACTAGAGCATTCCTTGGAAGGCAACTCTAATTTCATTGCATGGAGGAAGTGGTGGATGGCAATGGATTGCTATAATATGCCAAGACAAACATTGAAAAACCATAGGCATCTGATGCAAAAAACCTAGCTCAGTGGAAGAAAGATGTAGCCAACGTAAGGACAATAATATTGGAGGGAGTGTGAGACCACATTGCCTCAAATATCTATGGGAAAGAAAATCCTTTCACAGTGTAAAAAGCACTGGCATAATTTTTCAAGAATAGTAGTGACCACAGTAAACTAACACTCAAGGATAAACTTCGAAATATCAAGATGCAGAGGAATGACATTATTCTACAGTATCTGAGCAGGTCCATACAAGTTCGTGTCAAACTTGGGGGGGTTGGTGTAAATGTTGCAGAAGATGACTTGGTAAGCCTATCTCTTCTAGGCCTTCCCAAAAGCTGGCATAACTACTAATACTCGGTGAATAGGAGTGAGAATTTATTGAATTGGAAACGCTTATGGTCCGATTTGGTACAAGAGGAGATACGGTGGTATACTATAGATGAACTTAATCTAAGGGCGAGGATGAAGAAAAAATTGCATTTGTTGGAAAGGGAAAGAAGGGAAAGAAGGGAAAGAAGGGAAAAGGGAATAAATATAAAACCAAACCAGAATCTAACCAAGGGGGCAAGAAGAAATACTTGTCCAAAATAAAATGCTTCAATTGTCATGAATTCAGGCACTATGGCACTCACGAAGTGTCTAGCTAAAAAGTCTAGCAATAAGAAATAAGGAGGAATAGCAAGTGAAGCCTGGACTTCATAGTTCGAGCTTTAATTCACCTTTATTGCATGCATGACCAACATAGTGATGGGGAGCGTGTGGTACTTGGACTTTGGTGCCTCGTTCCACATGACAGGGTGTAGAGAGTTTTTCAGTGACCTGGAGGAGAAAAATATCCAAATGCACATCGAGATGGGGGATGACGGAAGGTACACCGTGACTGGGATTGATACAGTCACCTTTCAAAGGGAGTTGGGATCCCCTCTCAGATTCAAGGATGTCATTTTTGTTCCAAGCCTAAGATTTTTTTTTATCTCAGTTGCAGTTTTGGAAGACTGTGTTTACGATTGATATAAAAAAAAGTAAAAGAATTTCTAAGACACATAGCCATGGGATAGGTGAAGCAGATCAGGGTTTGTGTGAAGAACCTGTATAAGCTAGATGTGGAAGACTATGCTGCATTAAGTAGTAAGCCAAAAAAGTGAAAATTCGTGATGTTAGTGAACTTTTGGCATAAAATAATTTTCCATTTCCATCATGGCACCTTGAAGATTATGCACCAAATAACCACTAGCCTCCCTAAAGGAACACTTGAGAAGATATATGTTTGCAAAGGATGTACCTTGGGGGAGTATGTAACATCGACATTCCATGATCGGAACAACAAAGCACATGTAGTATTGGAAAATATATACGATGATATCTATGGACTTTTCTTGATAGTCTCCAGTGCCAGACACAAATATTTTGTCATTTTTATTGAATACTTCCCAAGGAAGTGCTTGATCTTATTCATGCGGAAGAAATATTATACAGTCTCTAAGTTCATAAATTCAAGGCATTGGTTAAGAAAGAAACTAGTAAGAAAGTGAAGGCTTTCAGGAGTGATAATTGAGGTGGGTATGTTTTGAATGAATTAAATTTTTTTTGTGCGAAAGAAGGCATTCGAAGAGAGATGACAACACCCCGCAACCCACAACAAAATGGGGTAATTGAGAGAAAGAACCATAGGATTGTGGGAGGTGCGAGGGCTATGTTCCATGACTAACGTCTACTGCTGAATTTGTGGGCTAAGGCATGTAACACAATAATCTATTTGCAGAACTAGAGTCCTCATCAGATTCTTGGTATGATTACATCGGAGGAGGCTTTCTTGGGGAGAAAGCTGAATGCGACGCACTTTGGGATTTTTTGAGCCTATGTTTACTTCCATGTATCTAAAGAATCAAGGAATAATCTTGAGCTAACAACAAATTTGGGGGTATTCACTACAAGGAAAAGACCCTCTAGCGGATGTTTTTTAGGAACCCCTTATAAAAATAGCCCAGATATCTATTTTTAGCGATGGTTTCTAGAGGAGGTTGGCGGGTGGAGGTTTTTGCGGATGTTTTTTGTACGATGCGTTTAACTAGAAAATCACCGGTGCTTACTACAAATTGGCACATTGAGACACTGTGCTATCCATACAAACCCGCTCAGTGCGTCTTATTATTGTATTCCACCAGTGCGCTACACAAATTCAGGCCCGGTGCATCATAAAAACTTGCGCTAAACATAAATAAGCTCGGTGCACTTGGAAGAAACCGCCCGGTGCGCCTCAAAAACCCGCGCACTGGAAAAGGGTCAAATAAAAAAAAAATTATGACAAAAAAATATGCATTTTCACTTCTTCACTGCTCCAGATTTCTTAAGCACCGGTGCAAATTTCCCTTGTGTGAGGCGCCCTGCCATCGGTGCTCCCATTGCACGCACTGTTGTTGTCCATTGCCCACCTTCTTGATTTCAAATTTTGGAAAACGGTGAGAAAATTTAGCTTTGTAAATTCTTCAGCAAATATGCCTCCTCAACGCCCAAATGTGTAGGTATTTTACTCGTTTCTCCATAATTAAACTTTTTAGCGGATTAGATTTCTAAAAGAACTTAAAATTTACCCTTAAAAAAAAATCCTGTGCGGTGTGGTTCGACTCGCACCAGTTCGCGGTGCTATCTGTAAATTTACATACTGCATCGCTAACGATGCTAACAAAAACTACACCTACTCCGGTACGGTACTGAAATCGTGCACTGTGTTGAAAAAAAAAACATAAATGGCGGTGCAGTGGTTTAACCGAACGCACCATTGACTATGTCCAAGTTCGGAAGGGCGGTGCACTGACCAAACTATGAACCCCAGGGCAGATAGTTTCTTAACTGCCCTCCGAACACTGGTACACAGTGAATGGTGCGATCATTTAAATGATCGCACAATTGAACATGTATTGATGTCAGGGGGGCAATGTGCTGACTAAATTATACGCCCGGGGCACATAGTTTGGTCAGTGTAGTGCCCTTCCGACACTGATACATAGTCAATAGTGCAGTCGGTTAAACTACCGCATTGTTGGCCGTGTAATGTTGCCACAAGGGTGGTGTGCTAACAAAACTATCCATTCCGAGGCGAGTATTTTGGTCAACGCATCACCCTCCCAAACTTGTACATAGTCAACGGTGTGGTCGGTTAAAGGACCACACCGTTGACCATGAATTAATGTTGGCCAGTGCGTTGACATAACTATCCGACTTGGGATGGATAGTTTCGTCAACGCACCACAGGAGAAAGTACATTTCATGTTGTGCGTTGCGCTGAAAATTTCCAGGCACACTGCGGACGGTCCACGATAAAAATAGACACACCGGTATCAGTGCATGGCTATTTTTTTTGGCGCACCGATTGTTTTATTTTTTTCAAATATATATGTGTGTGTGTATAGACACACACACACACACACACACACACACACACATATACATGTCTCATTTAATTAAAAAAATGTATTTAATATGTGAATCATTCAGTGACGTCAAAGGAGAGAAGAGAGGGAACAACAGGAACATATGGCGGACCAATATAATGTGGTTCACCTGTGGGAGGCACGAGAGAGGGAGAGACTTATGTACCCTCACCCTATTATGGCAGCCACCCAGTTTTTCCTAAGGGAGGTAGGTCTCCTTAAGTTCTATGAGGAGGCTACATCCCTGAAGGGCCATAATGGGTTTTTGTGACAACTCATCTTCAAGTGGAATTACCATTGATAGGCTTTTTGGGTTGGTCCTAACCTATGGTACATTCCCACTAAGGAGGACATATATTTTATTACTGGCCTATCTAGGAGAGGGCATGATTTGCCCTCATTCCTAGAGGTCCTTGTCGGCTATGCAACATGGATTCAGTTGGTGTACTCCCAGAGATATATTAGCGCCGATATACTTTCTCTTGCAGATTTTCAAGTCTCCGGGGGTCAGTTACATATTGCTTTGTTTGGTGCATATGAGATGAGTTGCCTCTCACTACAATTGTCGACCATTGCAAACCATACCATTGACGGGAAATTCATTAGTTGTATGTTGATTATTTATTATAGGCGCAATGACTTGTGAGGTGGTCTACGATTTTTTTGCGACAGTTCTGTACAACATTAGATAGATGTCGTTCTCAGGCACAAGGGAGGGTGAATTTCCCTTTTGCTTCAGAGTTATTTTGTTTATTTCTTGAGAGGTTTCCAGAGATGAGTCCTACTTTTGTTTGGCATCCTCGTAGGCCGATGTTGCACGTAGGGATGGAGATGTGGGGCCAGATGATGCCCAAGAGGGGTGAGTCTGAATTTTCCGCCAGGATATATCATGATGCATTGGAGTTGCTATCCAGTGTTGATGATCACGCCTTCGTTTTGGTGCCATGTCCATATGCTGGTTTTGATTGGCAAGGGTGTGCCAACATCCTCTTAAGAGATGATGAGACGCCAAATGAGAGAGGTAATATTAGTGTTTTCTTTAAATTAATCTAACACGTTCTTTAACTTGTTTTATTAATTTGTTTAATGAAATTGTCTAATTGTTGTTGTGTACTTATATATATTTTTAGATATTGGGTCATTTTTTGGCGATGAGATTCCACCACCACCAAATGATACAGGTGTAGATTCTGTTGATGATCAGGAGATGGCAGTTGTGGAGGATCAGGCCGGTGACAAACCTAGTCCTCATGATCATGCGCAAGTACCAGCGGTGTGAGGCGTAGGCCTGCCACTAGATTTAGGATGGAGTTGGGCGACCAACTCTGTCGATTCCTAGTGGAGGAGGGAGTTAGGCCGATCACTATCAGAGAGATACAGGCTGATGATAAGCTAACAACGATATGGAGAGGCATGCCCTGTGATATGTTTACCCCGATGTGGCATATCGTTGGAGCTACCATATTACTGGCACCGGTGAGGAGGGCTAGTCGACATAGGCGTGGTGGAGATGCAGTACGTCGACAATCAAGTATCGCATCGTCAGATGATCATGATCAAGGGAGTGATCATCGTTCAACTAGTACTCCACATCCTCCTCCACTTCGTGCTAGAGATGAGCAACCTGCAGCATCCAGAAGTCATGATCATGGGCAGGCACCTGATCCTAAGGAGGGCACAGGTCCATTTGAGGAGGCAGGTCCATCGACTGAGCAGGCTGCCACACCATCCATAGTTTAGTAGGCTGGACCATCCACGAGTCATCATGAGCAGGCAGTTGATCCTGATCAGCATGAGGCACCTCCAGATGAACATGCACATGATGATCAACATCTATTTGAGCATGTCGAGGCTACACGATTAACTGTGCATGCCTCGACTAGTACTACTATTGATGTACCACCAGCTGATATTTGACATTTATATGCAGTTATATTACAATTGTATACTTTTGGTATATATATATATATAATGTTGGATTTATACTTAATTTACATGTTGGTGTTCATCATGATGTGTATATTGTTAGGTCATGTTAGATATGTTCATTTAATGTGCAGCTTGCAGATAGATGTGTATGTGATAGCAGTTATTTGACATGAGATGTATATTTGATGTTTGTGTTGTGATGATGTTATACAATGCTAATTGTGTTTTGTTAGATGATCATTATCACGATGATGTTAGTGAATTTGAATGTGTTTTTTAGTAGAATATGATGTTTGTATGATGGTTATCATGATCGTGATGTTTATTTTTAATATTAAATCATGATATTTATTAAATATTATATCGTGATTGTAATTGAAATTGAAATTTTAATTGTATGTAAAATTGTAATTGTAATATTTAGTATATTGTGAAATGATTGTAATTGTAATTGTATATATGTAAAATTGTAATTGTATATAAAATTCTAAAATTTTAATTGCAATTGTATGTAAAATATTTGTAAAATTTTAATTGTATTAAAGTAAAATGACTGTAATTGTAAAATTACCAATTAATTTAAAATACATATTATAATGTTTCAAAAAAAAGAGTCTTAGTTATAAGGTAATTAAGTCCTCTTCTTTATAAAAACCCATCTTAAAAAGTATAAATGATGAAATAACACATGTACCATATCATTCTTGGTTCTCATGATCACCCCCATTATCTTCCAGCTCGCTTGGCATGATAACACTATTGTTCTCAAAAATATGTTTTGATCTAGGGTCATGTATCAATACGAACTAGCAATCCCTATCCAACACATCTGGGTAAGAAAACACCTGGTTGCAGTGTTTGGGGAAAACATAGGGCTCTTTAGCTTCATCCCACATGTTTCTAGATTTGATACATATCAACCTACTATCATGATCTTCCTTTACATTATTCCGATCAAATGTGTCCCACCACTTGTACCTAAAAATAACACATTGGAAAGAAGAGAAATCCACTTCAATGATCTCTTGTATCTTTCCAACATAACCTAACGTCCCTCATACTAGGTTTTGATAACGGTGGCTAGATCGACTAGATTGATCGAACTCGACTTCCACTCCACAGTCTTGTGTCATGTGTCCATCATCGACATTTTTCTGTGTGAAAATGGTGTCCATATGCCCACATAGATGGGAACAAATACACCTATAAAAAAGTTAAAAAGTCATAGTGTCGTGTGTCTTATAATAACCCAACAGTTAAAATATGAAATATAGATGTAAAATGTGCATAATTAAGTTTAAAATGTACATAAATAGATTATTACTGAGTGGGTGCACCTAATCCCTACATTTAGCACATCCTCTTCAACATGCAGGTAACGACCGGTTGCACCGTATTTCTCTCTGACTTAGTCAGCAACCCAATTGTTGGTGAATATTTTTAGCATATTTTCTTTTAAATGATCGGGATAAGGCACACTTCTACCATTCAACCCTTTGAATTCTTTCCTGTCACTATCCCATTTCATCTTCTTTTGTCCATACAATGCGACACACGGTTGTGTCACTTCGGAATTATAAAGAACAAATTTATTGATTGCTTCAATTTCTGCTTTCACTGATACAATCAAATTTACATATAGTACATACGAGATCAAAATATACATTATATCAAAGTTCAACATGAATATTTACTTTGTGTAAATTTGAAAAATTATAAGTCACTTACTCTTTATCAAGCGCCTTTTTCCATTTGTTTGGAGCAGCTCCCCTTCTCTTTTGTCTTCATCCCTTTCATCGTCCCAAATCACCGCACCTGGTCTGTTGTCAATCTTCTTGATGTACTCACTGGCATAATATAAAGACTCATACGATATGTACTCCTCTGCCATAGACCCGTCAGGTTTTTCCCTTTGTCGAATAAAACCTTTCAATTTCTTCATGTACCTCTCTGAGAATAACATCCAATGAAAAGAAACCACCCCAAATAATTCAACCTCATCTACTAGGTGGATCAAAATATGAACCTGCAAGTCCATGAAACTCGTCAGTAGTTCCTTCTCAAACATACAAACAATCTCAACTATATCTTAACGCCATCGTTGAATGCTAGCCACATGAATCTCCTTTGACGTGATCCAACGTACAAATGCATATAATTTAGATATGGCACGTCCTAGGTCTTGGGGGAATTCATGTTTCACACACCCACACACGAATGAAGGATAATGACACTACAAAGTTATAGACACATGCAATGATATACAAAATTAGTTATGTTTTATGATCCCTGCATGGAATAAAATTTATTAATATAACAAATAATAAAATCATGATTTTGACATTATGCGTACTCTTAGAAGATTGAAATGGTCATGTGATTTCAACCCCGACAAATGGTCATCTATGGTGAAGCAGCGCCGTAGTGAAGACCCGTATGAAGATGCCACCCTCACACCCATTATAACTTCCTTTGCCAAAGAAAGATCATCTTTTTTTAAAATCCATGGGACATCACCTTCTTTGAAATACCATGAATTAGATAGACCAACGCCTGCCTATGATCCTGTACTTTCTAATCATCTTGGCCAATGTTTATTTTTAGTTTTTGAAGTAATAAGATCTTTCCTAACAGCCAATGTGTCACTTTGTTTCGATGATATGTGCCTCCATAAAGAATATGAAACATTTTTAAATATATGCATGGGATCTAATAAGTGGGTAATCTTAAGATGCTCCCAATATGGGAGGTTATAAAAGATAGATTTCATTTTCATCCCAATGGGAAATTTCTCAACATAGGTGTCGAATAATTATGGATCATCGAACATATGCTCACCATTTGAATCGAATATTTCTATGAACTCCTTCTCCTTATCTCTGTCATATGCTCTAAGCCATTCAACTGGTGTCATTATTGGAGGCCTTTTGGTTCTCTCTTGTTTACCATTGAAAGCGGATGTTGCTATTTTTAAGGGTGTTATTTTGGGAGGAATACCCTGGAGCATTCATACACTTGCTTTCGTAGGTTGTTGGACCATCTAGCTTTTAGAGAAGGTCCAAAACATTTACATCCAAAATACCCTTTTGTTACAAGATCTGCGAGATTATTGTATACAATATATATGCATGGCACGTTAAAGAATATCATGAAGATCAGAACAATTACAATGAATTAAATAACTAATATGCGAAAGAATATTGTTGCGTATATAAACAAATCAATAAACATGTAATTTCCCATAGCAAACTCCTAAGCCTGGATAATCATGTGTCATGTAAGCACATATGCCACACAACATAAAACTCCTCTCTACTGCGATGGGTCTTGATACATCATATACATTTATCCCATCACATAATTCCTTCAATTCATCTACTAGTGGTTGTAAGTAGACATCCATATTATTCACTTGTCTTCTACCAGGGACTATGAGAGCCAACATAAGATGTTCATTCTTCACGGACAACCATGGGGGGATATTGTTATTGATCATTACTATAGGCCAAACATAATAGTTGGTGTTCTAGAGGGAATATGAGTTGACGCCATCTGTGGCTATGCTGAGTCGTAGACTTCGTACTTCATCCTTGAAATTTTTGGGCCATGTATCCTCTATATGCTTCATGGCTATTGAATCTGTTGGGATTCACATAACTCCCAACTCACTTCTGTGTGAGGCATGCTATCTCTTCAACATAGATAATTCTTTGCAACGAAAGAGCCTTTGAATCCTTGGGATTATAGGCATGTGCCTCAATATCTTAAAAGGGGGACCACATGATTTACCCTTTTTTTATTTATCTATCATACATGTCATGCGCACATTTCAAACATATCTCTTTGTCTGCATATTCTCCTATATATAGAATACAATCATTTGGACATGCATGATATGTTATGTACTCAACATCCAAAATTTTCAATAATTTCTTTACCTCTTTAAAGCTACCGGGCAAGACATTATCACTTGGAAGAACCTTATCTTTGAATAACCTATAGTTGGTGATCATGGACAATATTAAATGTACATTAATGCCGATATAATTATTAACATTCATAAAAATGACCATTTGTAATGTTCATTGTGTGATTATATTTCTCAAAATATAAGGGAGGAATTTATGGTAACTTACCTCAAAATTTATGATAAAAATGCATTCGATAAGCCAAAATTTGCTTTCAAGTTGTACAGTAACATCGTTGTCCCCAACTGGGTAGAATTTCACTGACCTCCGGGTCCAAAGAGAGGGGTGGTTGAACTAAATTTAAGGCTTTCGAGAAAGGTATCAATGATATGAGCATCATCCCCTAGATGATCATCGTTTTGGAATGCATCTAACAACATTGTCTCCATGGAAGTCATATCCCTTAAGTAATCATCCATACCAACCTCTATTTGATTACCTCCATTTCCAGCTTGTGAATAAATACTATTTTTGTAGTCATTCCTAATTGGTGAATCTGGACATAGTGGGAATTGAATAAATGGTTGATTCAACCATTCTTGGTATCGTTCCTCTCCGAATTTTTGTCTTAATTCATCCTTCTCTCGATTTGAAATTGTCATGGGGTGCAACAGAAGATGGTAGGTAGGTCGCTCATCATCACTAGAATCCTAATAATTTCAAAAAATATATTTGAACATGATTAGTACAAAATATATGATATCAATTAGTAAGCACGTCGACAATGCATGATTTATTGGTTTGACATTGAAATAATTACATTAATATACCAAACAATTATTATTACCATCATTGTCCCAAGATTAATGTGGCTAGAAGATGCAATGCTACAATTGGCAGGGTGAAGCGACTGTCCATTTTCATCTACCAAATGCGCCTTGCGGTATGCAGCTCCTGAAAAGAGTTTCTGACGTCTTGGAGTTGTTTGAATATTTTGTGCATCTGAAATCGATTGTGAATCTGCATGAACGTGGAAATTTGTATACATTAATTTTATTAAGTTGATTGATATGGATAAAACAAAAAATAAATCAATTAGATAATGAAAATATAAATAAAATATGAATTAAATATTATGTCTCGACATGGATAGGGAGAACTCCACGATGGACTTTGAGAAATATTATGGAACGAGATGGATTTTGAAGAATTGTCCATTCGATACAATTATGATATTTTCTCCTTGCATTTGAGCAAAATCAACAATAAATTTTGGTGTACAGACCTAAAAGTAATTTTGATGCCTTAAAAATGGACTTATTGTTACAGCATTGGTGCGTTTTAGTTATTGCGCATCGGTGCGGGGTTATTAATTTACACACCGGTGCCGAATATTTTGGTGCCTTAAAAATGGACTTATTGTTACAGCACTGGTGCGTTTTAGTTACTGCGCATCGGTGCGGGGTTATTAATTGACGCACCGGTGCCGAATAGCCGCAAATAAAAAAATCACAAATTTATTTTTTTTTAAGTGAAAAAAAACCGGTAAATTGAAAAATGGGTGGCAGAATATTTTCAAAAATCTAATTTCATAAAAAAATTCTTTAAATAGTAAAAAAAATTCATTATTTCATTATTTTTGCAAAAAAATTCAAGGAGAGATTTGCAAGAGACATACTTGGAGCAAGAGAGCACGAGTGCACTGTGGAGCATCGAATTACTTTTGAATAGAACTATTCAGACAATCAAAATTCCAAACCTCTCGTGATTCAAACCCTATAGCATAGAATTTCAAACCATCTCGTGATTAAATTTTATTGTTTTTTTTAACATTTTCTATAGTATTTTTTACGCAGTAAGTAAAAAATTTAAATTTATTGTTCATTTTCAAATAAACAAATAAAAAACAAAAAAATCCATTCTTATGCTAAGCCCTTTATTCTTTTTGTTTCTTCCCTTGCTTCTTCCTATTTCTGTGACTTCAGAATTAGGGCTTTTCATTTTAGATTTGTAGGGTTTATATTGCTATATATATAGGCCTATGACATCTAACCCGCGGGACGACTTGCATAGTCGGATCCCAATCCATGTTGGCCCTTGCGTGAATTTAAAAAATACATAAATTTTTTAATCGGTGCGCCCTGTGTAAAATAGCGCACCGGCGCACTATTTGTTAGGATATTTCGACACATAGGAAATAGTTAAGTATAACTTGGTCTAGTGTAGATATAGGTAAAGTGTGTTTCTTTACTATGTACATTTGCAACTTATAATCTGATGGTCACAATATGCAGTGATCCGATGGTTCACTCTCTCGGTATTACTGACACTTGATCTGTGGCTTAACACCCGATTGGTCCATGATATTTATTTAAAGAGCATGGAGGGTCATTTGTCCGGTAACCGTTTATGAGAGAATTTTATGTAAATTTTATTTTCTATATTAATAAATTGCCTGAAGTGGCCGCATTGGCTTAGGCCATCGACTGTTTCCCTCTTCGAGGGTTTTAACCACGTCAAATACTGGTGTACTGATTTGTGATTTGTTTGTGAGCAGTTACCTTTGGTGTTTGATCTAAGGAACTTACCCTGTAAATTCCTACATGGTATCAGTTCCATTTTGAGGGTCGCATCCGTTGTTGATCCAAATTTGAAGCCGGTTTGACTGCATGCGACTGCCATTTTCTAGATCTACTATTTATGACCACTTTCGGGCTAAGAGAATTGCTTTGTTGTGTCCAGAGCGTCTATTACAGTGAAGAACTCTTTTCGTTTCATGCGAAAAGGTTTCCGGTTGCCCGAGTTATATCATTTTAAATCTGGAGGTATAAAGTTTTTTTTTGCAGTTATATTTATTAATCGTTCTATTTATTTTGGTTCCCACTGTTTATTTCAGTTTATACTTATTTATTTATTTATTTTCTGATCTATATCCTCTTCTCTGTGTATGATCTTTTCTCTGCGCTGTGCGCAATCTTGGCAAATCAGAAATAGGAAGACAAGATTTTTTTTGCTATGTATGCTCTTTCCTTGCGTCTTTGTACGATCTTGAGAAATTAGAAATAGAGGAAAAAAGGGTAGTTGATGGTAAGGGTAACTAGAACTCTAACGTTCTGCCGTAAGGCTTGCATTTCATTTTTTTTTTTTTGTGCACAGTTTTTTTGCAGAAAAAAGCATGCACATCGAACAATTATAGAATCCTTTTTTTAGCTTACTTGGTGTAAAGTTAGTTTATGAGAATAGAGGTATTGGGTTCAAGTCTCTCTCAAGCTTCTTTTTGTAATTTTTTTTTTTTTAAGTTACTTTTTCTTATAAAGCCCTTTGGCAAGTTGCCAGTTTTAAAAAGAGGGTTTTATTTCAAAAGCACATGTAAAAGTAACAGAGTAAAAGTGACTCACTTATTTATAAAAGTGGGTTGCATAAAGAAGGTTTGTTTGTTTTGTTTTGTTTTGTTTTTTTAAATTAAGTTCGAAAAAAAAGGAAGGCGGGGGGGGGGGGGTTGGGGGATTTTTTTAAAGTAGAAATTCATCATCAGCTTTCAACCTTTCACGTAACTATTCGGCATCTACAACACATTTTTTTCAAAATGGCATAACTTCTTCATCTGGAAGCCGGTTTTTTTTTAACCAACCTAATTTTTCGAGATAGTTCCATTGGAGCAGTTAGTTTCAGCCTTTTTTAGCTTCAGTTTAAAAAAAAGTGGAAAGTGCATGTTCGGTTATTCTTAACAACACCAATTATTTCCAATGGCTATCCTACATGATAGACTTACTTATAAGTAAAGGGCTTTATAGAATAGCCCCAAGACAAGAAACTAAACCTACCGATGGAGATCAAGCCGCTAAAGGGGAAAATAAACAAGAGCAAGCACGAGGGTTGATAGGAATGTCCATTGCTCAAGATCTTCGATTTCATATCCAAGAAATTGTCACCCCTGATGTAGCTATGAAAAATATAAATACTGTTTTTGGCATTCAAAATGAAATCAGGGCCCACCAACTTGAAAATTAGTTTCTTACTTCGGACCCCAATAATTTCTCCTCTATTGAAATTTTTTTGTCCAAATTCAAGACCCTTAGACTTATTTTAGAAGGTTGTAAGGTAAAAAAGGAAGATGGTAGCCTTATCTATTCCATTCTTGCTAAGCTTGGACCTACATACTCTGTATTTGTTTCCACCTTCCATTCCACTAGATAAGCCCTCATTTCTCAAGGAACAACCTATAGGTCCCCCTCTTTTGATGCCTTTTGCGCTTCTTTGATAAGAGAACAAGAAAAAAATCTTACACCTTGGTCTTATCAATACTGGAAACTCTTCTAAGAAAGCCTTGGCAGCCCAACAACAAAGATATCAAAAGAATCCCAAGAAGCAGTATCCTAAAAAGAATGGTCCTAAACCAAACAAGGGTCTTAAGAAATTTCAGCCGCAAACTGAAAAAGAAACTCACCAAACTGATAAGGCAAATAAAAACAAAGGGAAGAAAACAGAAGACATTGAAAATTTTGTAATTGTGATGTCCATGTAGAGTCCAAATGTTTTAAGAAGATGGAAGCCTTGGAAGCATCAATGAAGAAGCACAACATCAATTTGGAGAACTCTTCAACTTCATCTCTAGGAATGGCACTTTCTGCTTGTGGTTGTCAAGCATCAAGATCTAGTTATGCATTAAATGTATCATCCTCTTCTCATTCTCATGAGTGGCTCATTGATTACGGAGCTTCTTACCACATGGCCAAAAATAAAGTCATGTTTTCTTCTTTAAATGATTGTAACACCAAACCTATTTATGTTTGTGATGCTAAATCTCTTAGTGTTGTAGGATCTGGAACCCTTCATCTAGATAATGGTCAGTTTAATGATGTATTATGTGTTCCTACCTTGTCCTGCAACCTTATATCTGTTTATCAGATAACTCATTCAGGTGAAGGGAAAACAATATAATTTTCACCTCATGATGTTGTAATCAAGGACCTCAAATATCCTAGACATATTTTAGCTACTAGCATTGCTGATGATTCCACAAGGTTGTATAAGTTTGACAACTTTGGGTCATCATGTTTGCCCTCCATTTTTGTTGCTCATAATGATGAAGTGAGCAAACTTTGGCATCAAAGATTTGGTCACTTAAACTATCGCTCTCTTCAAACTCTATGTAAAGAAAATATGGTGACAGGTCTTCCTATGGTATCTTTCCGAGATGGCGTTTGCTCCAGATGTGTACTCAAAAAACATCATTGGGATAGTTGTGACAAATGTGCAACTTGGCACGCTTCAGCCCCTTTGAAGCTTGTGCATAGTGATTTATGTGGTCCACTTCCTGTTGTTTCTTTCTATGGTTGCAATTACTTCTTAAATTTCATTGATGATTTTTCCAGACGCACTTAGGTATACTTCTTAAAACTCAAGAGTGAAGGTTTTAACATGTTCTTGGCCTTCAAGGCCTTTGTTGAGAAACAATTTGAACTTCAAATTCTTAAGTTAAGATCAAATAATGGAGGAGAATATGTTAACAACAAATTTATCAACTTTTGCACTAAGCATGGCATTCAATTGCAACATGTTGTTCCATATACGCCACAACAAAATGCTATAGCCGAAAGGAAGAATCACACCTTAAAAGAAAAGGCTAATTGTATGCTTCAATTTAAAGGACTTAGTCTCAATTTTTGGGCAAAAGCAATTAACTGTGCAAATTACATAGTAAATCACACACCTACTAAGGTTTTAAGGAATATAACTCTAGAAGAAGCCTGAAGCTCAATCAAACCAGATGTAAGTCACTTTCTTGTTTTTGGAAGTGATGCTTAGGTCCATATTCCAGATGCGAAACATAAAGCCTTAGAACCGAAGAGTGAAAATGCATTTTTGTTGTATATTCTGAAGATGTCAAAGGATATAGACTTCTTCAACCAAAATCCAAAAATATAATCATTAGAAGAGATGTAAAATTATATGAAAATATATCGGTCTGTGAGCTTAGTTCGGCGGGTGTGCCACCTTTGGCCTGCGAGCCTGATTCAGCATATGTGCCACCTCTCTCCATCTCTTCTATTTTTTATAGCATTCCTTCTAGTTTAGATGATGAAAACGAGGATGAAAATCCTCCTCCACCTCTTGAAGACATTCCTTCAGCTCCACAACTTCCAAGATGGGTCCGCTCTACTCGAGATGCAGCAGGTTCTCTTGCAGGTGACCCCGAAGATCGACGTTGTACACGTTCTTAGTTCAAAAGAGCCTCTTTCTTATTGGCTCAAGTTCCAGAAAATCTTGATCCACACACCTTTGAAGAAACTTCAGGTCATCCAGATTGGGATGAAGCTATGAATGAAGAATATCATTCCTTATTGGCAAATGATACTTGGGATCTTGTTCCTCTTCCAAAGGGAAGAAAAATTGCCAGATGCAAATGGGTTTACAAAACAAAATTTGAACCAGATGGAAAAGTGGATAAACATAAAGTTGTCTTGTTGCTAAAGGATTTTCACATGTTGAAGGCATTGACAATACTGGAACCTTCTCCCTTGTTTCCAAAATGAATTCTATCCTTCTTTTTCTTTCCCTTGCCGCCTCCTTTAAATGGGAGTCCACCATATGGATGTTAAATCCACCTTCTTACATAGAGATTTTCATGAAGAAATATTCATGGAACAACCTCTTGGCTTTATCCAAAACGAATCTAGCCTTGTTTGTCACCTTATGAAGTCTCTCTATGGTCTCAAACAAGCTCCTCAGGCTTGGTATGACAAAATGGATAGATTTATCTTAGATAATGGCTTTTCTAGGTGTCATTCTGACAACACTGTCTACACTAAGAAAGTGGGTAAGTCCTTCATCATCCTTTTTCTTTATGTTGATGATATTATCCTTACTGGTAGTGATCCCAACCATATAAACCATGTGAAGTCTAGCCTCAAAAATAAGTTTGAAATGACAGACTTATGACACTTGCATTATTTCCTTGGTCTTCAAGTCTCGCAATCCAAAGAATGTATTACCCTTTCTCAGTCCAATTATGCCTATGATCTTCTACGCCACTTTCACATGGAAGATTGTAAGCCAACCCCTTCTCCCTTTCAGTCCAGAGTCAATCTTTTAGTCACTTGTACTACCCCTGAAGCTGATGCTACCTTATACCGTCAAATTGTTGGTAAACTTATGTATCTAACCCATACTTGTCCTGACCTTTCCTTTGCCGTTGGTCTTGTTGCTTGGTTTATGCAACAACCTCATGAAAGTAATTGGAAAGTAGCTAAAAGTATACTTCGATATATTCGAGGTACAATTCAATTCGAGATTCATTACAGTGCAGGAGCATCTCCATTGTTGATTGGTTTCACTGATTTTGATTGGGCTGGTGACCCTAATGATCAAAATTCTACTGCAGGACATGTATTCACTCTTGGTTCAGGACCTATTACACGATCTTGTAAGAAACAAAGTGCCATCTCTCTTTCTTTGGTAGAAGAAGAGTATCATGGTGCAGTTGAAGCCAGCAAGGAAGCCATGTGGCTTCGTCAGATCCTGTCTGAATTTGGTCTTCATCAGCAACATCCAGCTACACTTTGGTGTGATAATCAGAGTGCCATTCAGCTATGCAAAGATCCAGTTCAACATCAATGTATGAAACACATTGAGCTTCATATACACTTAATAAGAAAGCTCATTCATGACTATTTCCTTGAAGTGCAGTATTGTTCAACCAATGATCAAGTTGCCGATATCTTTCGAAAGGCTCTCACAGAAACGAAGTTTACCAAACTTCGATATATGCTTTGAGTTCAGGAAAGTTATCATTTAGGGGTGATAGGCTCTAATGCCTCCTTCCTTCTCTTATTGTGTCACTTTTGTAAATCCTTCAATCCTATCCCAAGTTGTTCTTAAGGAGGGATGTTAGGATATTTCGACACATAGGAAATAGTCTCCTTTTGTGTCACCTTTGTAAATCTTTCAATCCTATCCCAAGTTGTTCTTAAGGAGGGATGTTAGGATATTTCAACACATAGGAAATAGTCTCCTTTTGTGTCACCTTTGTAAATCCTTCAATCCTATCCCAAGTTGTTCTTAAGGGGGGATGTTATAATATTTCGACACATAGGAAATAGTTAAGTATAATTTGGTCTAGTGTAGAGTTAGGTAAAGTGTGTTTCTTTACTATGTACATTTGTAACTTATAATCCGACGGTTCACTCTCTCCTCTGTATTACCAACACTTGATCTGTGGCTTGACACTCTATTGGCCCATGATCTCTATTTAAAGAGCATGGAGGTTCATTTGTCCGGTAACCATTTATGAGAGAAACTTATGTAAATTTTCTATTCTATATTAATAAATTTCCTGAAGTGGCCACGTTGGCTCAGGTCGTGGACTGTTTCCCTCTTCGAGAGTTTTAACCACATCAAATATTGGTGTATTGATTTGTGATCTGTTTGTGAGCGGTGACTTTTGGTGTTTGATCTAAGGAACTTACCCTGTAAATTCCTACACTATTTTATCACAGTGCACTGCGCACATACTGTTTGATAAAAATAATTTAAAAACATTTTTTTTTTCAATCCATGCGCCCTGTGTAAATTAGTGCACTGGTGCGCTATTTAATTATAGCACACCATGCATGTACTATTTGATAAAACCAATTTTTTATTTTGTGTTAATCGACGCACCGATTAACATATAACGCACCGGGTCTCCTTGTTGACAGAGAGCACCGTACGATGGTCCCCTATTTTCTCAGTGCGTTTATAAGAACATGTCGTAGCGCCCCCTCCACGACATCATATGCTACAAAAAATAACACTAGAGGATTTTATTAATTTGTTTGTGTTAGTTAGTGTGCTGGATAACAAATAACACACCGGTTCTCCTTGTTGTTAGAGAGCACCGTACGATGTTTCTACTGTTTTGGCGGTGCATTTATAACAACACGTCGCACCGACATCGGTGCGTATTGCTTGAAAGGCACACTGTTTTCTTGATTTTAATTTTTTTACTTGAAATGTTTGTGATTTATTTAAAAAATATATTAATGAATGGTATGTTACAAGTTTCATATTGATAAAGAAATGGCTAACAAGAGATCAAGCAACAAAAAGACTGATAGCACATCGAGAAAAGCAAGAAAGGTAAGTTCTTTGTAAATTATTTACAAAAATTATTATTTTTGAACTATATGTAAATTTAACTAATATGTATTGTTTACTGTGTATCACGCAGAGCCACTAAATGACGAAGCTCGATAAGATTATTTCTGATTTAGGACTAGAAGAGCGTAAAATCTTGATGGAAAAATTGCAGAAGGATGAATTAGGTGAATGAAAAAATACTATCGATCCAATACGAGTTTCTTTTTTTAATTTTCATTAATAATATATTTAAAAATATTAGATAACATGTTTCAAACAATCTATTAATCCACATATGTTTAATGTTCTATAGGGACCAACAACTCAGAAAAGGAATATTGTTCTAAGAAAAGAAAAGAAAATAGAACATGAAAATGAAAATGAATTGCTCCTTAGCTCATCTGGAGTGGTCCCCGAGGTTAACGAAAGGGGGAAAAACTTGTATAAAACTTTGAGGGATCTAGTGGAACGAATGTATATACATTCTTTCCACTTAAAATACAAATATCAATCCAATGATTCCAAGAACCAAATTTTATCTAAACTACAGGATGAGTTTCCAGAGAATTGGTCAATGAGACATGTTAGACTTTTAATAGCAAAGACACACAACAACAAAAAATAAGGAATGAAAAAAAAATATTCCTTTAAGTGTTTTTCTAGAATTATATGTACATATTACTAGAAAGAAATCATTTATAAATATCACTTTTGTTATATTTACTTTTCATATATAAATATGAAAATTAAATAGTTTATTGTCATGTTACATTTTCAGGAAGATTATGAAAATCTCAAAGGATGAACGAGCTGATATCAGAAATATGCCAATAGGAATGTCCAAAAAGGTGTACAAGGAGATGGTCAAAGAAATGGACATAATTGCATCGCATGAGGAGCCATCTCAACAACAACGTGCTTCAAATGTAATATGTAATCATTGATTTTTTCGATTATGTACAATAAATAAATAATCTAGCATTAAATATTAATTTTCAAGTATTTTCTTGCAGAAAAGAAAAGAAAATGGGACCCATTCAGCACATAAAATAGGATGAGAAGGAAGAAAACGGTTGATATCTAAGTTTGTGAATAATTGTTACTTCCTTATAACAACTTAACTAGATTTCTTTTTTTGTATATTTTAAGTTGTTTTACAACAATCATCATTGAATGTCTTCAAACGGGTGCTAACATACAAAGAAGAACCATCAGACAAATTGATTGACATTAGGTTAAATATGGGTTGTCAGTATATGTTGGCATATTAGAAATTAATTGTGGAATTTGTAAGCATCTATCGACTTGTTTTACTTGGATCCGTTTATAATTAATATAACAATTTTATTTTTATTTTTATATTAAATATATGATTTGTTATGGGGTATAAAACTTGTAGGAAACAAAGTATGGAACTGCGCCAACAAATGAAATGTTGAAAGATGGCATGAAATTTGGTTTTGAAAGAATGTGTATAGTTCATGAGTCAATTCTTGCTATGGTACGTCATTTCTTTTCGATTTACATTGATGTATAATATTTAATATTGAAATTTTCATTATTCTCACCAATGTATATACACTCATTACAATTTATTTTTATGTTTGTAGATGGAAGGTGAAGAAGAAGAAAAAAATCAACACAGTGAACAAAACATTCCTCAAAATAACCCAAGTCATGGAAGTAGCTCGAGCAGTGACAACAATTCAAGCGAAGAATGATGATCAATATGTTTGGATATCAAAGCATGGCGTTGTATTTTTTGAAATATTTGTCTGTGAAATCAAACATTTTGTTTAATGTATTGGACATAGTGTCCCAATTGAAAGACATGGGGATACCAACAGCTGTCCCATTTTGTATGACAAAGAGTGTCTTATATATATATGTGTGTGTGTGTGTTTTAATTTATTCTATTGTGCTCTCTATTGTCGCTGTGAAATGTAACACCACTGATTAAATATATGGATGATTAAATATTATAATGAAGAGATGTGAAATCTGATGATATGACATAAAAAAATTAATCCAAACATCACATTAAAATGCACTAATAAAAATTTAATTGATATGAATACTGCTATAAGATATGTGTCGACTTTTGATGAATAATGAATTTTAAAAAATCAAAATAATTATGATATGATATAACAAATTAATCCAAACATCACATTCAAATGCACTAATAAAAATTTAATTGATATGAATACTGTTATAAGATATGTGTCGACTTTTGATGAACAATGAATTTAAAAAAAACCACAATAATTGCACTGTCACAGGTCGATGTTTCTAAAAATACAAAATGAACACCAGTGCATGTTAATTACTGTGCACCAGTGTGTTTGTATGATACTGCGCACCGGTGCGTTTCAACCAATGGGCACCACACAAATACCAATACCAATTAGAATGCTCAGTGCGTTTGTGTGATACTATGCACCGGTGTGTTTATGTGAGACTGCTCACCGGTGCGTTGATACAACCTATGGGCACCGCACAAATACCCATACCAATTAGAACACTCGGTGCGTTTGTGTGATAGTGCACGTCAGTGTGTTTGTATAATACTACGCACTGGTGCGTTGATAAGACCTATGGGCGCCGCACAAATACCAATACCAATTAGAACGACCTGGTGCGTTGTATCATCTACATTGCGCCCAGTGTGGTTTTAGACCTTAACGGTCCGGTGCTTGCACCTTTGACCACCTTGGGGCGACTGTCTGGATGACATGCACCGAGACATTGCTAAATGCCCTAGAGCATCCTACATTTTTTTTCCATCCTGGTGCTTAGTAGGTTTATAGTACCAATGCGTTCACTATAAAACGCACTGGTGTGTTTACACCTGATTAGCGCACTGATGAGAAAAACATCTGTAACAACCTTTGGCCACCCAGTTTTTTTTAGTTGTTTTGAAATTCCATTAGAAGCTCCGCAAAAACCTCCGTTACTGAAAATGGATGTTGTAGAAAATGTTTTTTTGACAACTTTGGCTAATTTTTTAACACTAAAAACCTCCGTTATAACCTCTGTAGAGGGTCTTTTCCTTGTATTGATTTGTGGGTTACACATAGACTCCTTACAAATACCTTGTGCACCAACCTTCCCTTAGAATGACAATAGTTTGAAGGGATCTAAAGTTTGATGAGGAGAAAGAGATGTAGTGCTCTCTTGAGAGGGAGCTTCAGACCTCACTATAGGAGGAACCTCAGGAAGTTATAGAGTAGCCAAAAATTGAGGAGGAGAGAGTGGAGACAACCAGTCAAGCATAACCATCCAGAGAAGGTTGGAAAATAACCATGGAAGTCGATAGACTTGGGTAAGATGTGAGGGAGAATGTGGGAGCTCCTCCAAATGTGCAAAAGAAGATGAGTACACCTGAACGGTACATTGGCTACATGGCTCTAATGACCAAGCTTGTAGAGACTGAGGCATCCTATTTGAGGAAGCAGTAGAGCAACCTGTATGGGTTGATGCAATGATGGAAGCGTACAAATCCATTTTAAAGAGCAGTGTTTGGGAAGTGGTCCCAAGATAGGAAAATAAATCAGTTATGGGTTCGATATGGATCTTCAAGGTAAATCATATAGTAGATGAAAACATAGAGAAGTATAAGGCCATATTTGTGGCCAAAGGATTCCCTCAAATTGTAGGAATTTATTATGAGGAAACCTTTGCTCCCATAGAAAGGTATTAACCCATTAGAGAAGTTATTGCTCTGGCTGCGCATATGGGGTGGAAGATCCACCAGATGGATGTAAACAAACATTTCTCAATGGGGTTATTGAGGAGGAGGTGTACATCGAGTAACCAAACAAGTTTTGAAACATTTTATTGGGAGTCTCATGTGCGTAGACTCAAGCGAGCGTTGTACGGTCTCAAACAAGCACCCCGTGCTTGGTACACCAGGATAAAAAATGATCTCACTGGTTTATGCTTCACCAAAAGTGAAGCAGATGAAAACCTCTATCATATCTTGATAGAAGGTAAATTGCTTATTACTGTCTTATATGTTGATTATTTGATTTTAACTGGTGATAAAAAAAACTAATCAAATCTTGCAAGGAGGATATTGCAAGGGAATTTGAAATTAAGGACATGGTTTTTATGCACTACTTCCTTGTGTTGGAAGCATGGAAAGATGATGGGGAACTATTTGTGTTTCAATGCAAGTATGCAAATGAGATACTGTAGAGATTATGTATGGAGAGTTTAAAATCCATGGAGAAACCTCTAGCGACCAAGTAGAGGAAGGAGTCTGTCACTTCAGGTGAAGAAGTGGATGCTACCATTTATCAATAGCTAGTGGGTTCTGTTAGTGTCAGTCTAGTCACACTACCATCAGTGATCAAAGCTTCTCTTTTGCATTTGCATATTAGGTGTCTCATACCGAATAAATTTCACCATTCCGCTAGGTCATGGATTCATTGATGGTAGTAATTTTTTATCAGTTTTCCCTCATGAGGTACTTGCTGATTTTCCTTCCTATGGTCTTTAGTCATTAGTCAGTTTCATTCTCAAAACCATATCAATAGGTCATAGTATGGGTCTCATTAGTTTCTAGGGCCTCACCATGATCGAATTAATGAGTCAAGTGTCAAATAAAGATTAGCAAGGTCATGAGGAAGTCAATAAATACAAAGTCACAGTACCAAGAGGATCATAGCGATCATTAATTCAGTTTTATGCAAGTTTCACCTCAAAACCATGTTTTGAGGTGAAAGCATAATACTTCGCCCTTCAGTCATAATTCAGAAGCTGCCATCTCCGACAAGATCATCACCCTGCCTTTTAGAGAAGTTTTTCATAGCATGTTTAGCGTCAAATCATTCTCCAAGAAAATCCAACAGAAAGAGCCCGGAAAGAGCTTTCCAACGGTATATTGCACTCTCAAAACTGACTTCTGGATTGAAATTTATGTTTAAGTGAAGTAAAAGTCCTTATACCCTCATATACCCCCTATTTCCCATTTTTCCTTAAACTTTGTTTTATTAAAGTTTTATATTTCTTTAATAAAATCCCTTTCCCCCCTTTTCAATTATAAATTGCATTGTTATATTAAAATCCGATCCCAAACCACTTCCCCTCCATTTCCCGTAGAACTTTATAATAAAAAAAAACTTTATATTATAAAGTCCCCACCCTCATAACCACTTCCCCTCCATTCCCGTTGAAAAACCTTATGTTAAATATTTCAAAGGTTCGTATATATATATACATACTCCCCCGCCGTTCCCAACCACTTCCCCACCACGCTTTATAATAAAATTTTATAATAAAGTTTTATATTATAAAACCCCCCGCTTCCCATCGCAATCACAAATCTTTTCGCATCGCAACGTTTATTCGAATGTTCCGATTGGCCCATCGCAACATCCTCCGATCCGCCAATCGCACAAAACTCCGATCTGATCAATCGCAAGTATCCCTTCCGACTCTCGATCCGCTCCTCCGATCACAACAACCCCCGAGTGATCCAGCACCATCGATCTTCCCCGCCGATCGGACGGCCCACATTCAATTGCGCCATCGCAATCGACATTCCCATATATGTTACACTTCACTCCCCTCCGATTTCCGACTGCGATTAACCCCCCCAGGCCCACCATCAATACTTCCGCCCAAATCACATATAAAAGGCCCAGCCCTTTGAAACTTTAGTTATATTTATCGCATGCAAAGGGACCTCCCCCAATCGCATCGAAAGTTTTATATGTATCACTCCGCCCATGTCTCGATTTCGATCCCTGATTGCGATTGTAACCCCCGGTCCCACCATTTAATTCCTCTGCCGATTCATTACCAAAATTCCCCTCTCCTTTGTAAAATTAAAATTTATCCATTTTGTTATATTACAAAGGGCCAGTTCTCAATCACATCGGAACTTTCTTTCTCCGTTCAAATAATATCCTGCCAACTCTGATTCCGATTGCGATGGCGCCATACTACAATTTTTTCATCTCTCCGCTCCGCTCCGATTGCGATTGTGATTTTCATATGATTACCGCCCATTTCCCTTCCCTTTTCCCATTCAAAATAAATTTTCCCTTCACGAAAGCGTAATTTCATTTCAGTTTTATTTCAAAGGCATATTAATAAAATGTCAGTTTTTCTTCAAACGTCATATGGAACGCAACAGTCAGAAAGGCTGAAAAACAGGATGGTAGCAGTCACATCTTCAGTACAAAAGATCTACGATTACAACGTTTCGCCTTCTCACTGACCAAATGTAACGCAACTCTTCCTTTATGGAGAGATTATTGGCTCTTGGTTTTCCATCTTCAGTTATGATTTATCCTCTTTCCATCGATCTATATTCCCACAAAATCTGTCTATTTATTGTAAATGCTAATCATTTGTAAAGGGCTGAAAGTCTGAGGTCTGAAAACTCAGAAGTAGGGGAATAGTGTGGCAGTGAGCTCTGTGCTCCATTGTACAGTTTGGTAGGGAATTAATAAAGTGATGCAGCTCTGATTTTTGGGATTCATGTGGTATGAGTTTTAGCATATGTCTTTCTTTTGTGTTTCATATGTACATTGTTATGTTTCACCGTTCATTCATAAACATTCCCAGTTGAATGTTTTCAAGTAAAAAAGGTAGAATCCATTTTATATGCTCTGCCTTGGGGAATCATTCATACTCTGTATCTTTTCTTCTGTTTGAAAAGGATTTATTTATTATGCCCTTTTCAGCTTCTCAACAGACTTTCCACTCCATCTTATTTAAACTTGATTGCTAAATCTCTTGGCTATCTTGCCCCATGAAATACCCTGCATCCTGATTTAATTCCTCAGTTCATACTGTCCTCTTGTCCCATACATCCCTAAAATTTCAGTAATTCATCAAAACTCATTTTCCCATTTATATACCTAGCCTAAAATCAATTCATTATTGTGTTATTGAATATCTATTCTACGGAGAGAGCCCTCTCCCGTCCTTGTAGGGCTAGCTACAAGGCTGAGCGTAGTTTTAGTTGTTACCCTGATTTGCCTCTTTCAGCCTGAGGTTCAGATTGGGTGCTAACAGGTTCACTGATGTATGTTGGGAACACACAAATAAATGTGTGCTATGCAATCAACCAGCTGAGACAAGCTATGGTTAGGCCAACCAAATTGTTTTTGAAGGCAACTAAGTATGTTTTACGGTACCTGGGATGCACTACCCAATATGGACTATGGTATAGATGGAAAAAGTGACTGAAATTGTGGGAATTCCTAGATCCATATTGGGCAAGGAGTCCATCCGATTGAAATAGTACATCAGGTGGATTTTTCAGTATTGGGTCCGCAACAGTTTCCTAGTACAACAGGCAGTAAATATCTATGGTATTCAGCTCGGCAGAAGCATAATACATGGTTACAAGTTAAGAAACATGTGAGGCGATATGGATGAGAAAGATACTTATGGGACTGTGTGGTCAGATGATGGATCCAACTGTGATCTATTGTGATAATCATAGTTGCAACAAGCTCTCTAAGAATCTTGTATTTCACAATCGATCCAAGCCTGGTATCACCATTTACGGGACTGTGTGAAGAGGCAGATAATGTTGCTACAATACATTCTTATAGAGGAACAAGATGCTAACATCCTGATAAAGGATTTATAAAGAGGGAAGTTCAAGGTCCACAGATGCAGGATAGGGGTGCTTGATAATCCCTTTCTTGCTAAGAGGGAGTGTTTAAAAATGCAACAAGATATTCTCAATTTGCTTTTGCCCTAGTCAAGTTGAGAAAATTAGAATTTCCACATTAGCAGACAACTTGGATACAATTAACTTGTGTGACATGGATCTTGTCACTCAGTTAGCTTATTAATTCAACTTATAGGAGTTGGAGTTCAGTTAAGCATGTGTGGTTGCTAATTTGTAGCAATCAAGGTGAGTTATTTCAAGTTGTTTTCAGTTAAACTAGTTCTAACTGTTGGAGGAACTAGTGGAAGGTCAATTGTGTAGTGGGACTTTAGTAAAACTTAGTGATCATCCAGTTAACTGATCAATCAACCCAACATAACTAGTGCATGTAAATAATTCGAGTTCCCTAGTTGTGGTGGAGATTCCAAGCTAGTGTAACATCAATTGGAGACTTGTCTTGAGTGTAAAGGTGTTGCATGTAGTCATATGATCAACCTTGGGAATTGTGCAAGCATTTTGGAGGAATTTCCTAAATAATAGGGGCCTAATTTCTTAGGAATTGCGCAAGGAAATAGGGGCTCAAGTAGAGGCAAAAATTGACTAAGTTTGGGTCAGAGCTTCTCAGTGAGTATAGATATAGTTTATTCACTTGCAGGTTGAGATTAGATTGAGCTAGCAATTGTAATACATCTTTATTCATAAAATTAATGCAAGCATACATAAGGGGTTTTTAGCAGTTGCTTTCCTCTGAAAAAATATTGTGCGTGTGTCTATTATTTCTCATTGCATGTTTGTGATTGGTGATCTAAATTGTGAATTAAATTCCGCAGAGCATTAGAGTAGGATTGTGTCTTGTGATTTAGATTAAAGTTTCATGAGAAGTTACAATTCTACACCATAATTTCTACATTAATATCGAAGTTTCCAGGACCTATTTAAAATTATTACTTCTTTAGGTGGGCTTCAGGTTTCATATGGAATGTTGGATTATGGGTTGCATCACCTCTTTTTCCTTTGTAGTGCTTATAAGTGGATCAAGTTCAACATTTTTCAAGCTTATACGGGAGCTTTGTTAGGGTCATCCATTATCACCATACTTGTTCTTGATGGTAGTTGGACACCTAAGGATATAAATTTCAATTGCAAAGAGAGCAAACAAAATCCAAGGGATTCGATATGGAAGGTATGGAAATTTGACCAATTTGGTTTTGTTGACATTTGCTAATATTTTGTTTATGTTTTAATGAAGAGTTCAATTTTTTTATACAATTTTTGGACTACTTCTACAATGCAATTAGGATGGTTATAAATATTGCTAAGTCAACTATGTACCTCCCCACAATGGAATATAAGATTTGATGATGGATAACACATTCCTTCTTTTTTCTAGCTTTGGAGTTTTAAATAGGGTTTAAGTATCTCAAATTGCACTTCAAGCCAAAAAAATATTGAATTCAAGACTTGAATTGGTACCTTTTAGAAGTGGATAAAAAAAAACTTATGGTGCAATAAGTGGATATCTTGTGGAGGTAGATTAGTTCTCATCAAGTCTGTAATAGAAGCAATCCTAATTTTATAGAATTTTCTTGCTTCCATTCATAAGGGGATCTTGAATAAAATAGGGAAATTATGTTTCAATTATTTATGGGGAGGAGACATCAATTATCTATGATACCTTTAGGAACATTGGAAATCCATAGCCACGCCCAAGGGCCAAGGTGGATGGGGATTAAAAATGTTTTTGTTTTGGCCAAGCATTGATTAAAAAAAACTTTGTGGGTATTCATAACAAATGAGGGCTTATGGAGATGTATTATAATTTCAAAATATATTGTACCAAGCTCTATCTTTTAGTGGGTGAAACATGGGCAAAAAAGGTTGATTAACTTGTCCAACTAATGGAGAATTATTACTTAAGCTTTTACAATTACTAAAAATTTCTTGTCTCAAAAGGTTGGGTCAGGTACTAATGTAAGAATTGGTGTATATTTTATTGTGGAATGTGAGCTTAATACTTTCCTTTCAGAGGGTCTAATCTAGAGTCTCTAAAGTGCTCCCTATTTTAACAAATTTGGCAATATAGATGACTAGAAACAACTACATTTTGTAGGATCATTTCACCTCACTTTTCTTAGTGGTTAAAGTGATGTTTTGACTTGTATGTTTTTATTAATCAAACCCAAACACTAGGCCCAATTAATATTTTAATATTATCTTATTCTATTTTTTAGATGCAATTAACAAGGAAACTTATACAAGTTTCACTACCTACTTTAGTGGCCCTCACATACACGCACACACACCTGTGTGTATAAATTTTCATGGATGGATTGTTACCATGATAGAAATTGGAGAATATCCTAAAGGCTAGTTGATAGCCTATCAATATTCATAACTATAAGTCTCAAGGATGATGACAATCATGAGCCCTCTCTTATTCATATTGTTCTTTAATTGATACTTCTTAGTGATATTGATTTGCACTTGCATTATCAACTTATATCTTACCATTTTTGAATGCATTGGTGATATAGTTCAATTGTATTCTTATGTGATGAATAATGAATGATTTTTTGTAGTGCCATTTTGTTTTTGAATCATTTTCCTATGAATAGGATCATTAATAGCATGGTAGGTGCATTAAAGACAAGACTAGGACAACTTACAATAAGGCATTGATTTGGAGAATGATCCATCATCATTGAAATCCTTATATGTGTGAGAGTTGTTGATGGATAGAATGGCAAGGAAGATATGAGGAGGATGGCCTATTTTCCTTATCAACCAATGAACTTAAGTTGTGAATGACTATGAGATTTCTTAAAGAGTTACTTGGTTGTGTTGCTTTACCCTACATTTTATGCATAAGGAAAATAAGAAGTTGATAGTATGATTTGTACCTTACATCATATCTATGCAAATATGATCATTGTAACTTGACCTTTTCACGAAATTAAACCTATAAAATACTTGTATGAGGGGATTGAGTTGTAAAGTGGGTGTTGAGTGGAAAAATCTACATTTTGAGTGCTTTACAATTTCTTGTCTAGTGGAAGAATGTTTTTTTCCCATTAAGCCGTAAGGAGTTTTAAAATTTGTTGTATGATGAGTGAGATTGGAAATCCTCTTGGAAATAATTATAATGAAGGAATGTATGGCTTAACTTGTAATTGAATATAATATCTACTCGTTGGAGTATGAGCCCCAATTACACCATTGCATTGATAGATATGTGCATATGCATGGAAAAGGACCAATAGAATTGAGCCATATTATTGACTCAACTTCTTCTGTCAAATCATTTTGGTGAGTAAATTATTACTAACCAAGTCTTTATAGAGTTTAAGGATAGGTTATTTGGATGATTAAAAATGGTCTCTCTAAAACAAGGAAACAATACATGATATTAGGATTCCATGAAGGTAATTTCAGGAAATGGATAGACAATAAAAAAATGAGTACAATTTTCCAAGCGTACAACCTACCACATATAATTGAAGCTCATCAAATTCCCAACTGTTTACAATGAATCCTCATGCCTTATATAACAAGCAAGGAAGAGGAAAACCAAAGAGGGTATCTAGAAGCCTATTGACCAACGAGAAATATCCTAAGTTGTCCTTGAGGCCTTGCAAGGCCCAAGGAACAAAAATATCTAACAATTATCTTTTGCGGCCAAAAATAGAAATTAAATTGACTTTTATGCCCTGACAAGCAAATGAAAACTTTCCAAACACACATTCTTCCCAGTCACCTACAGGAGCGCAGCCCAGAAAAATTCCTTTTTGCAGCAGTGTTTTGGATACCTTCCCGATGTAGGAAAAGGCTCTGCGATGGCTCGTTGGAAAGCCATTGAAGTCCAATTTCCAGATATATCTTTATTTCTTCAATATGACCTCTGCAAGTTTCCCAAAAAGTGAAAATTCGAAGACTTCCAGGAGCGCAACACATGCTCAGAAAAGTGGGTAGAAAGGTGAAAAAATGAGTGTTTTTAACTCTTTTAGGGGGTCAAAAAAACTCCAATTGAGCTAAAATGTGGTGAGAATACTCCTATGATGATGGGGAATCCAAAAATGTAAACCTCTTCTCTTGAAGATTCCCTGGGAAAAAGCGCAGCATAGGGTGTGATGCGCTCCTAGCCTCGAAATTTGCAAAAAACAAAAATTTGTTTAATTTCTCTCAAAATTGGTAGGTAGGTGCCTCATGGTTCCCTGGAGACCTGTAGTGAATCTTGGGCCAAAATACCAAGCCTAGCTTGGTATTTTTCATATTTTGGTGTCGGGCCCTCATTTTGGGCAGTTTTGAGTTTTTTCCTTGCAAAGTGGTTTCTTCGTTTATAGTGCTCAATCATTCTTCTTTACAAGTTCAAATCTCTGTTGGCCTTCTCTAGTTTGGTCACAAGATGTATATTGGCACTTTCAAGCCATGACTCCCTGTTATGCTCAATTTCCATGGCAAGGAGTCCAGTGAGGGAAATTGTTACGCTTGGGCTGATTCTTGCTCCCTTTCTCATGCCAAAGCCTTTCTTAGACCCATAGTTCTAGGCCTCCTTCTAGACTGACCCTCCTCATCCTCACTTTCTTCATAGGTGCCCATGTACTCCTCCAACTTCACCTGTGCTCTTTAAGCCTCTTTCCGGTATTTGAGCACCCTTGCTTCATAAATGGCCTACTGGTGACTCATTTGTTTGTTCTGCATTTGTAATAAATAAATGACACCCTTGGCTCTCTCTAATTCAGCTTCCAAATCCCTGATCTATGCATTCCTGTCTTGTAGGAGAGAGTTTGCAATTATTGTTTCATTTTCCTCATCACTGACTATGTGAATGAGCTCAAATTCTCTCTCCTCTTCATTATTGTCTTCTTCCTCTTTTACTTGTTCTTTACCTTTGTCAATCATTTGAGCATAGGAGGATGACATGGCCCCTTGCCCTTTGGAGGCAGCAAACACATGCCTCACTCCTCTTTGATAGGTAATGGGAAAAGGTACAACAAGTTCCACTTGCAAACCTTGATCATAAGTGACCTTAGGACTACTTTTCTCCTCTTATCTCTGTGAGTGCATCCTTCTCACCTTGCCCTTGACTACCCTTTTGATAAGCAGTCTCACTATCTCTCATGCCATCATCATTGTCAAGACCTTTAGGAATTCCATCCTCTGTTTTTGCAATGCTAGAGGTGTCTTCATCATTGCTGGGTATATATTCATTTCTATGATTGTCCTCTTCTTCATCTTTTGAACCATTGTATTCACTATCTAACTCAGCCTTTGTATCACTTTTTGCACTCTTGGTAGGGTCACTGTCTTGGGCATTCTCATTAGCCTTTCCCTTACTGTGATGGTCATTTTCTTCTTCACTAGGTGATTTTTCTAGGCTGGTTTCTTCTTCATTGTCTTGTTCATTATATTCATTGCTTGGCTCATGATATTCATTGTTTTTCTCATTGAAATCACTTTCAAACTCTGCTTCTTAGATGCCTTTTCCATCTTGGTCACTGTCGTCTTTGTCCTCTTTGCTGCTTTCATATGCCTCCTCTCCACTGTCCTTTGTATTTTCAGTGTCACTTTCTTCATTGTCTACTTCTTTTCCTTGACTGTCACTAAGCTCACTATTTTGGTATTTTTGTAGCTTACTGTTTTCCTCTTGATAAGCTGCCTCTGACCCTGTGTCCTTGGAGTCATCCTCTTCACCTTCAGACCCACTTTTTTGGCCTTTTTTCTCATCATCTGGCTGACTTCTTTCTTCATTTTCATAATCCTCTCCCTCACTGCTTTCTTCATTTACATCACTGCTTTTATCACTTTCTTTTGCATCACTGCTTTCTTCTTGGCCATATCTGCTTTATTCTTGGCCATCTTCCTCTCCTTGACTACTTTCTTCATTTTTATCATCCTCTTCCTCACTCCTTTCTTCATTTGCATCATCCTCTCCCTCACTGCTTTCTTTCTTTTGATCATCCTCTTCCTTACTTCTTTCTTCATTTTCATTATCCTCTCCCTCACTGCTTTCTTCATTTGTATCATCCTCTCCCTCACTGCTTTCTTCATTTTTATCATCCTCTCCCTCACTGCTTCATTTTCTGATTTCTTAGGGGAAGGTGAATGAGGAAGGTCTATTTGAGGAAATAATTCATGTGAAGAAGATGAACCAAGGTTAGTGGAGGGTGATGGAGGTGTATGAGGAGGATTTTGAGATGATGATGGCAGACTTTGCAGAGGGATGGGCTGTGGAGTTATGAAATCATCATGGACGATGAAAACCTCCCAGGGGATGCCTTGTTGTTCTAGTTGGTGTGAGACAATCAATTTGATGAGGGAATGATGAAAAATGCTTGACATTTGTTGGGATGGAGGCCTCTTTTGCATGATGGAAGACATTTTCTCAATACCTTTGCAAAGGTGGTAGGGCATATGTAGCAGCTTGGTTTTGGTGAAGTGCATGAGGAGTCTTATGTGGTAGGAATAGACTCTAGAGAACCTACCCTCGCCGATGAAGTATTTCATAATGATCTTCATTAGGAGAACATATCTGTCTAATAGATGAGAGAAGGGGAACATGGTTTTGCAATCAGCTTGACAACTTGGTTTCAAGAATGGGCAATAGTGGCTTAGGTCCAGATGCATTTGTTTGAACCACCTTTCTCCTATGCAAGGTATTCTAGTGGCCTTAGAGATGGCATTGGTGGTCAACTCAAATTTCACCTTGGCTAGGTGTACTTGATGATTATGAAGGTTTAGGGCAAAGAGCTTGGTCAACTGAGGGTGACTCTGGATTTTTTGTAGCTTTTTACAGAATTCATAGCACCCCAATTGTTGAAAACAGGAAACAATAGTAGGGGAGGTTATCAGCTCTTCAGTGCTTATAGGTTCAAACCTATTTGGCATCCCTCCCTTCCTTTGCTGCTTTTTATGCCTTTGACTTGCCTCATCAATGTCAACATTCTCTTCTTCAGACATTTTTTTTTTATGCCTACCTCAAAATCCTTAAAAAGAATTGGCACTAATTGTAGAATAATGTGACAATGGTGAATGAGATGGTGAGGTTTCTAATTAGGTCAAGGCCCAGCAGTGTGTAGGCTAAGTGTTTTTTTAGGATTTCACTGCCTTCTCTAAACCAATTTTCAATTTTCTTTGTGACTTTATCTTTTAGAAAAACATGAACATGAGGGAAAAGTTCGAAATACCTCTATAAATGCCTCCACCGCAGAAAAAATAGCTCATAAAACCTTGTCAGGCGGCTCGGGTCACCTTCAGAACTTGAAATCGTGCAAAGGATGCATGCTGTGGTAGGAGCGCAGCACAGCTTCTGTCGGGCTGCTCGAGTCACCTTCTGAACGTGAAATCGGGTAGAGGCTGCACGCTGTGGTAGGAGCGCAGCACAACTTTTGTCGGGCAGCTCTTGTCACCTTTTGAACGTGAAATCGGGCAAAGGTTGCACACTGTGGCAGGAGCGCAGCACAGCTTCTGTCAGGTGGCTCGGGTTACCTCCTGAACGCGTTTTCATGCAGAGGCTGCACAATGTGGCAGGAGCGCAACACAACTTCTGTCGTGCGGCTCGGGTCCCCTCCTAAACACATTTTCATACAAAGGCTGCACGTTGTGGTAGGAGCGCAACACGATGTCGGGTGGCCCTGAATGGGTTTTCGTGTAGAGGTTGCACGCGACGTTTTTTATAGGCGTGCAACGCCTCCGGACAGGAACGTAGGCCGAATGGAAAATAGCACAGGGAGACACTATAGGAGCGCAGCGCCCAGAAAATTTTTCCCGAGGAATCTGTCAAAAAATTCAAAAAAACCCTCACTCCTTCTGCAAATATCCAAATGGTGAATGGGAGATGATTTGCTGGAGCTGTTATATACCCTTTGATAAAAAATAAAGGCAAAACACACTTTATAAGGTTTGTTTCATTTTTATTTTGCTCACTGTCTTCCTTTGGCTCTTTGTTCCTGTAGGTGGGCAGTTTGATTAAAACATTGTTCTTTTTACTGTTGGAGTCCTCTTAAGTTTCTTTTAAAATTGATAACTTTGCTAAAGAAGCCAAGACTATGCCTCTCACCTATATTTGGAAAATGAACCTGTTTTATGACTTTTAACACCTATACACAACAAACTTATCATTTTTGCAATTTCTCCCTGTGACTGATATTCTGCCATGTTTCATCTTTAAGTAATGAAGAAAAAACCTCTCGGTGGGAGAAATACCCTAGAAGTAAGTATAAATAACAGCTTGGTCTTTTGAAATGTGCCACCTTCATTTGAAACATTGCTTGCCTTGACCTTATCAATTTTCTTGTAAGAAAACACTTTTGATAGTCTTGTAAAGTGCCATTCATGTTCATCTATCTTTTGTAAAATAGTCATTTGATAAGGAGGCCCTTGTTGGGAGTTCCACTGGTCTGCTATAAACCAGGGGTATATATGTTTCTCAGGCCACTTGAATATGCCTCTAACTGTTATTTAGAAAAAATACCCTTGAACTGACATTTCTAGCCTCTTTTTGCTGATACTCTTCATCATTTTTCTACCTTCGGTGTAGTGGAGTATTGATTTTCATGTCTGCCCTTCTTGATCTTCTTTAAAACCTCTGCTTTTACCTTTTGATGAAGTGGAGTTAGTGCTTGTCTGCCAAACCCTATAAGGTAGTTTGGAAACCCTTTGAAACCATCTGTTGTGATGAAGAAGGCTTCTTTGTCACTTTTTGACCATCTTTGTCCATCTTCCCAAACTTCTGAGTTTTTGGGGATGCTTAGAAAAAACAAATAGTGTTGTCTTCTAAGTTCTCAAAGAAAAACTTATCAAACTCATTATTTATGTCTAAAATTTCTTCAATGACCATTTGAAGGGGTTGAGGTGTCCTTTGCCTTTCTAACCCTGGTATTGCTTTATTTCTTGATCTAAACAGTCATAAAACCCGATTCCCATCAAACCCATACCTTTCTGGCGACTTCTTGGTTGTGAGTGTTTTTCTTGTGATGGTGCCTCTCATTACTTTACCTCTTGCTAGTTTGATAGTCTGTTGACTCTTTTGCAGAAATGTAAGCAAGGGGCAGCTGTCCCCCTACAAAACTTGTGCTTCAGGCCAAATATCTTTTGAATTATCTCTTTGATGAGTTTAATACAAGATCACCAGTCCTTTCCTTCTTTGAATGCAGTTTCTTCATATAGGAAAAACAGAGTTTGTAGGGCACCAAATACACCCTATGACTTTGTGAAACTCTAGGTGGCCTAGTGGAGGTTGTCTGGGACTTGGCTTTTGGATTGAAACCTAGAACTTGGGATTTATCAAGTGTGAGACAGATTTCATGATAAATTAATGTATTGAAGACCCAAAACCCAATGTAATTGATTTATTAAAGAGTCTACATAGATAGTTTGAGACTATCAATGTTTAGGAGTAGTTTGGTGGACACAACAAGCTGATTGATTGGTGAACTTAAGTAGCAGTGGGGTTTTAGGTGAAACAAAAATAGGGGATTTGGGTCAAAGGTCACAAGATATAGATAAAATGGGTGACATGGGCTCTTAATGGGTATTCTGAGACTGGTAGGAAAAGCTAGATAGGATGAAATGATGAAAATAGTGAAAAAATATCTTGAGGATAATGAAGGCAGTGAGATTTCTAGAACTCACAATGTCTATGAACTTTGTTTCTAGAAATCTTGGACAAGCATTTAGTCATCTAAACAGGTAAAAATTACTGATGACTAACAGTGGCTCTACTTGGGGAGGGCAACTCCTTTTCAGGAGGTGTCGGGAATTTCAGATCTCTTGGTTTATGAAGACTAGTGCCTCATCCATTGGGCAAATTTTCTTCTTTTCTTTTGCTGCTGCTTTCCTGAAGTAGTGATTTTGATAATCTGAAAGCATGATTAGCTCAACTTCACTTCTACCTACCCAACCTACTTTCCTAACATTTTCTCTTCCTTGGGTGCACTTGAACTGGCAAACCCATTGACATCTTTTCTTTTTGAGAGCAAAGAAATAAACTATCTACTTCTACACTTATTTCTTCCAAGAGTTCAAATTATGCTAGTGAACTCTACTTATTCTCTACCTAGTCTATTTGAATGTCAAGATAAGCTATATGACAGACTTCATTCACTAAGCTAAAAACATGAAATTGAAAACATGACTAAATTAGGATTAGACAATCTGATTTGTCATGGTTGTGGCATAAAAACAAGCTGCACACAAATGTTATTTTTGTATAAAATAAGATAGAAAAATCAGGGCTAGGATACATAGTTTGCTATTAATCCCTATTTTTCTCCTTGGTTCTGTTTTGAGCATGTGGAACCAATATCTTTCTTTCTTAATCTATTTTCTTTGACAGGTAAAGCTTCAATGATTTGACCATAATTCTTTTCACTAACTTATCAACATTAAATTTTAAAACATGTTCAACCTTGATTAGGGTAGATGACTGAACAAGACCTCTTTCAGAACAAGTAGTGGCATTTAGGCTTGCACACTTTCAGTATCACTATTTTTTGGGTATGGGGCTGTACCTTCTTTTCAAATCTTCCCTCTTTTCCTATTTTTGTGTTTTTGTGTTTTTCTCTCTCTTTTTGGTCAAAACAATCTAAAACTAAAGGTAGAAAGATGCTTATGGTGCTGAGCTTATTTTCTTGCCTATCTATCCTAATCTAACCTATACATGATATACATTCAGCTGGTGAACTCTCTTTTCCAATATAACCAATCAAGCAGATGATTCCATGAGGGATCTTGTTTCAACTCTTTGAGGGTTTTGAAAAAATCAAAAGGCCATTTCCACCTCACTTGTGTTTGAAAAGTAGTGCCTAAGGTTTTCTTTAAACCTTGCATCCAACTGTTCTTGGCAGAAAACACTCCTATTTTAGATTTATCAAGGAAAAAAGCAAATGGATCTTGGAATGATACCTAATCTTGAGGACTTGAGACATAAGCTTCATTCAAGACTACTCCTTCTTCCACTTGGCTATGCTTGAGGCTCTTTTGGGAAAGAAACTCCACCTCTTCCTCATGCTCATCTGAACTGGTAGACTCACCATATATTGCAATGTTATCCTCTAGAAAACCTGATATGCTCTGATGGAGTGGGCTAAATTCAGTGTGAAGGCCATCATGCTGATTAGTAGTTGTATTTATTAGCAGTAAATCTTCTTGAGAAAGAAGTGCAGCAATTTTTATGAGATTGTAAACTTCTAAGCCTTCATCTGCAATTTGAAATTCAATGGGACTTGGTGGTTGCAAATCTGAAGCTGAAGAGGATTATGCGTCCCAAATGATTTCCTCATCCCTTTCAGGAAAAGGCTTTTTATTAACAATTGGTTCAAGAAACTCATTAGCTTTCCCAACCTCATCATAAAAACTGAAAGACTACTGATTTCCAATCATATGAAAACTATTTCTGATGGACTGAAGTGAAGTAGAGAAAAGATTCAGAGACTCCTCACTTACTTCTAAACTTTCAAGGCTTTCCTTATCAGTGTCATAGGTGACTTGTATTGGCTGATTAATTTTTTCAAGCTGATGATATTGATCTTCTTCCAACAAACCAACTAGTGATGGCTCTGCGAGGTTAGCTTATATTTGGAAAACATCATCATCATCACACTGATCAAAATTTGGAGAATTATCAACATAAATAATCTCACCAATCAAACATATTGGGTTACCAGTTTGTTCTTCTTTGAAATGATCTACAAGTTTTATTTCTGATTTATGGTTGATGGCATTAATAGGAGGAGGATAAAAAATGTTTTGTTCACATGAAGGTTTAGAGGCTGGCTGTGTGTTTATCATCTGATTTATTTCCTCTTCGGTTAAAGGAGGAGGCATTTTTCTCTTCCTCTGGATAGTACTACAAAAGTTCTCTTTCTCTTTTGAAGGCTGGTTTTGAGGTTGAATGTCTTCTTAAGCCTCACCTAGAAGAGATGGTGAACCGTCACTTGTGCCTTCAGAGAGATCCTGTGGGTTTTCCTCTATTTCTTGATTGGGTTCTTCCTCAACTAACTCCTTTAGGCTGTCATGATAGCTACCTTGAGAATGAAATTCATGGATTTCTTCTAATAAATCTCCAGGATGCCAATTTCCTAAATCTTTATCAATGTTCACAAGGTATTGTATGAGATCTTCAGACTGATCACAATTTTTTTTAGCTAATGATAGAGATGGAAAATACCCTATATAGTGTTTATAAAATACCTTGTGGAAATCCTTTAATGAAAACAAGATGCCAGGTTCTAACCATTCATACCAATTTCTTGCCTTACCTTCTAATGTTAACATAAACATTTTCATGAGGCAGTCTTCGTGCCATTCGACCTTTAACCTCCATATGTGTATACGAAATTTGATGAGATGTAACAAGGGGTCATCAATTTTTTCATCTTGAAATATAGGTAAGTGTTTCATCCAATTTATTTCAGGCATTTTGTGTGGTAATCCAAGGATATGAGCTCTATTCATTGGGGCATATCTTCATTGTATTTTTGGATCCATGTTTGTAAATCAGAAAGAGGTCACTATATCTCTTCAACCAGTCTAGAGTTCTTTACCAGTGGAGTCATTAGGTCTATTGAAGGTTGTGGAGTCGCCAGGTGGAGGATTTGAACTCTTCTATCCACCATCGGCATGATTAGAATTGCTCAATGCATTCCCAGGAGAGTTTATAAGAACTAATGGAGTAATAGGCCTACTAGAGGCTAGTGGAGTCGCTAGGTGGATGTTTTTAGTTGTTTTGAGGATGTGTGTATGGTCCACCACCAATACTGACAGAAAAACAATCTAGGGATGTTTTTGGGGTTTTATGAGTTCCTTTATGTAGCCCTAAGGTTTGTGAGAATGTCCTATAACCGAGTCATCATTTTCGTAGGATAGTGAAAAAACTAGATTCTACTCTCTGGCTATCAGTTGAGTTCTCTATGATTTGACGAAGGTTTCTGAAGTCCTAAGGGATTCTTAGATTGTAACTAACATCAGAGGTTACATCATGATCACCATTTTGTTAGTGATAGTGATGAGATAGTTACAAATCATAGGATTTCAAAGTTTAACTAAGGGTTAAATGAGTATATAAGAGCTTCTTAGGCTACTATGTACTCGGTCCCATCATGATTTCCATTATGTTAGTGTGGCGATGAGGGGCAGATAAACCACCATATACTATCAGTCAAACTTTAGGGTCTAAAGAGTCTTAAGAGGTGTTCATGCAACTATATACTCAGAAAGTCCCACCGTGATCGCCATTATGTTAGTGTCCTGTGATTTGGAAGATTGGTAAACGAAATGAAAGGGTAACATCAGACCAATCTTTGGAGTCCTAGGACCTAGCCTTCCTGGACTCAGAGAGGGCTCTCTTTATTATGTGCGAAGGATGTGAACCTGTTCACTCTAGATGGAGTATGGGCTTTGTTTGTTGTTTTGGTTGGGTAAGATGGTGAATTAGGATAGGTGGAGTGAGATTTTGTCAAAGCCATTGGGCTATGGAGTCGATAAAAGTCATGAGTGTCTCAATGATGAATCAGAGTGTGTTGCAGGGCCAATCTAGCAAGGTAAATGGATCCTTAGGGTAATGTGTGAGGTGGAGTGAACATAAAATTTGGGAGAAACTAAGAGGTCTTAAATATAGATAGTTAAAAGCCATAACTTGTGAGGTAGGGCAAACCATTAAGCTCAATGAAAAATACTTAAACTAATAAATATCCAAGATAAACATTCCAGTGAAACATATAAAGCATAAGAACTTCTAACTTTAGTAAATTCACCTTCAAAATTTGGGAAAACATATAAGATAGCACAATAACTCAATCTATGAAGAGGGAACTCCTAAACATCATAAATAAAGCTATAAAGAACTCTGAAATAAGTAAGTAGACATGGACAAAGGGCAATATCGAACGAGACCTCTTTGACTTAACCTATCAAATAATATTCCAAAGAGAGGTTTCAAGACAGAATTTGAACAACTTCAAGTAAGCAGGGCATACCATGAATCATACTTGTAAAATAGCATACTAATCCATACACGAAAAAAACAAGTTTAGGTGGGCTTAAGGAGCAATAAAAAATTCCTTAAGATGACCAAACAAAAGAAAACATCAAGGCTATAACAAACAGGAGGACTGAGGTGCCTCAAAGAGCATATCTCAACCTATACTTTTCTTATTTATAGTAACTAAGAAGGATGAAACATAATGAAAACAAGAAAACATAAAAAGATTAAGGAGACATCACCATTTACCAAGCTAAGGAATCCTGCAAACAAGCCTCTCCATCATCAGTCTAAGCAAGCCATTCACCAATCTTCACAGGAGCAATTTGTTCTCCAAACTCATAAAAACCATGTATTTCTCTTGAATCTCATCAAATGCTCAACTGTTTACAATGAATCCTAATGCCTTATATAACAAGCAAGGAAGAGGAAAACCAAAGAGAGTATCTAGAAGCCTATTGGCCAACAATAAAAATCCTAAGTTGTCCTTGAGGCCTTGCAAGGCCCAAGGCACAAAAATATCTAACAAATATATTTTCTGGCCAAAAATAGCAATTAAATTGAATTTTATGCCCTGACAAGAAAATGAAAACTTTCCAAACGCACATTCTGCCCAGTCACCTACAGGAGCGCTGCACACTGTGTCAAAAATTAAAATTATGCTAGGAGCGCAGCACAGAAAAATACCTTTTTGCAGCAGTGTTTTGGAGGCCTTCCCGATGTCAGAAAAGACTCCGTGATGGCTCGTTGGAAAGAAATTGAAGTCTAATTTCCAAATATACCTTTATTTCTTCAATATGACCTCTACGAGTTTTCCAAAAAGTGAAAATTACAAGACTTCCAGGAGCGCAACACATGCTCAGAAAATTGGGCAGAAAGGTGAAAAAATGAGTGTTTTTGACTCTTTTAGGGGGTAAAAACAACTCCAATTGAGCTGAATATTGGTGAGAATATTCCTCTAATGATGGGGAATCCAAAAATGTAAACCTCTTCTTTTGAAGATGCCCTAGGAAAAATCGCAGCACAGGCTGTGCTGCGCTCCTAGCCTCAAAATTTGCAAAAAACAAAAAGTTGTTCAATTTATCTCAAAATTGGTAGGTAGGTGCCTCATGGGTCCCTAGAGACCTGTAGAGAAGCTTGGGCAAAAATACCAAGCTATATTGATCTTTTTCATCTTTTGGTGCCAGGCCCTCATTTTGGGCATTTTTGAGTTTTTTCCTTGCAAAGTGGTTTCTTCGTTTATAGTGCTCAGTCATTCTTCTTTGCAAGTTCAAATATCTATTGGCCTTCTCTAGTTTGGTCTCTCTTTCCATGGCAAGGAGTTCAGTGAGGGGAAATTGTTGCGCTTGGGCTGATTCTTGCTCCCTTTCTCGTGCCGAAGCCTTTCTTAGACCCATAGTTCTAGGCCTCCTTCTAGACTGACCCTCCTCATCCTCACTTTCTTCATAGGTGCCCATGTACTCCTCCAACTTCACCTATGCTCTTTGAGCCTCTTTCTGGTATTTGAGCGCCCTTGCTTCATAGATGGCATGCTGGCCACTCATTTCATAGGTAATGGGAAAAGGTACAACAAGTTCCACTTGCAAATCTTGATCATAAGTGACCTTAGGACTTCTTTTCTCCTCATGTATTATCTTTGTGAGTGCATGCTTCTCACCTTGCCCTTGACTACCCTTTTGATAAGCAGTCTCACTATCTCTCATGCCATCATCACTGTCAAGACCTTTAGGACTGTCATCCTCTGTTTTTGCAATGCTAGAGGTGTCTTCATCATTGCTAGGTATATCTTCATTTCTATGACTGTCCTCTTCTTCATCTTTTGACCCACTGTATTCACTGTATAATTCAGCCTTTGTATCACTATTTGCACTCTTGGTAGGGTCACTTTCTTGGGTGTTCTCATCAGCCTTTCCCTTACTGTGATGGTCATTTTATTCTTCACTAGGTGAGTTTTCTAGGTTGGTTTCTTCTTCACTGTCCTGTTCATCATATTAATTGCTTGGCTCATGATCTTCATTGTTTTTCTCATTGAAATCACTCTCAAACTTTGCTTCTTGGATGTCTTTTCCATCTTGGTCACTATCTTCTTTGTCCTCTTTGCTGCTTTCATATGCCTCCTCTCCACTGTCCTTTGTATTTTCAGTGTCACTTTCTTCATTGTCTACTTCTTTTCCTTGACTGTCATTTGTTTGTTGACTGTCACTAGGCTCACTATTTTGGTCTTTTTGTAGCTCACTGTTTTCCTCTTGATAAGCTACCTCTGACCCTGTGTCCTTGGAGTCATCCTCTTCACCTCCAGACCCACTATTTTGGCCTTTTTGCTCATCATCTGGCTGACTGCTTTCTTCATTTTCATAATCCTCTCCCTCACTGATTTATTCATTTGCATCACTGCTTTTATCACTTTCTTTTGCATCACTGCTTTCTTCTTGGCCATCTTCCTCTCCTTGAATGCTTTCTTCATTTTTATCATCCTCTTACTCACTGATTTCTTCATTTTTATCATCCTCTCCCTCACTGCTTTCTTCTTGGCCATCACTACTTTCTTCATTTGCATCATCCTCTCCCTCACTGCTTTCTTCATTTTTATCATCCTCTCCCTCACTGCTTTCTTCATTTTTTTATTTCTTAGGGGAAGGTGAATGAGGAAGTTCTATTTGAGGAAATTATTCATGTGAAGAATATGAACCAAGGTCAATGGAGGGTGATGGAGGTGTGTGAGGAGGATTTTGAGATGATGATGGAAAACTTTGCAGAGGGATGGGTTGTGGAGTTGTGAAATCATCATGGGTGATGAAAACAATTTGAACAATCACAATTATAATCACAATCCATTTGAACAATCACAATTACCATTCTTAACATCATTTGACTTTCTCAATCTAGAAAAAATAATGAATGCCCCCATTTTTCATAAACTGGAATGGTGGTTATTCCCATTAAATTACCATCTAACATCCCAATGTTTAATGTAAATATAATAGATAACCCTAAAACACATATCATTGATTATCACTTATGGTTTTCATCCAACTCATTAGTGGATGATATCATTCGACTACATCTCTTCTAGTGTGCTTTGACAGGTGTGGCCATAAAATGGTACTAAGCTTGACTGTGCATTTTAACATGACTCTTCTTCTTTGGCTAAAACATTTTTAATTCATTTATAGTTACATATTCATCAAGGGATTCAAATGGATGGTCTATCCACTTTTCAGTAAGTTACTACTACTCATACCTCTAATTATGTCAATGAATGGAGAAGATGATAGAGGCTCATCCAATCCAAGATTCCATATCACTTGCTACATGATTAGTCTATAAGGTGATTATTTCCATATATAGTTAAATATGTCATGATGGGAAAATAATAAATCAAGGAGCGTGTCATCCTTTGTTCCCAACACCTTGATTTGATTTATTCCAAATCAAGCACAATGTATGATATTATTGCTAACACTCCTCGACCATCGACTAATCGTGATAGACCCAACCCACGATGACATGTTGATGGTGTGGTTGGTTCTTTATCTAATGGAAACAATTAATCACCATAGAGAGTGCAAGGAAAGACCTATCTCTATATGTTAATATAAAAAATATGCACCTTAGACTTAGTGGATATCACCAGAAAAAGGCCACATATCATGTAAAACTCATCCATAAAGATAGTTTGCAGAATATATGCAACACCATATGGATCTGGTGTGAAAAATTAATAGATCTCAGATCTTATCTCCAGATTTTCCCTTCTATGTGTCTCCTCCCTATTTTCTAGAACCAGAGTTGCAAAAAATCCAAAATGAAAGAGAAAAATACCAGATCTTTCTTAAGAATTTAAATGGAAAGGCCACAAGTGAATATGGGCCAAATATCTAGTAAACAATTGAATCAAAGCATCCAAAATGACTTCGGAATACTAGAAACACATCAAGTTTTGTCATACGAAAGAAAAGTGTTATGGGACTGTCTCAAAATAAAATATTATGGCGTGGAAAAGGATTCTACCATAATTTTAAATCTAAGGATGTGGGGGGGTTCTACATCCTTCCAAAACCCTAATAAAAATTCCATGAACTCAAATGGTTCTATCTCCTTTAAGGATGCACTAAAAGGGCAGATTTTCGTTCCAGTCTATCCGATCCAAAATGATGTTTTTCAAGCTTCTGTGGTTGTTAATTGAAGAATAAAAATTATGATTATCCACAGTATTAACAAAACTTGGTCGATGTTTCGAATCCCAATGGGGATCCATCTTCAGGACAGATTGTGAATGAGAGCTTGAGAGGAGAACATACCAAAAATAAATAGTGAAAAAACCTAAATAGAGTAACATAACCGACCATTCAAATAATTTTATATAGAAAATAATATTATTTATATATATTTTATAATTAATTGATTAATTTTTTATATTCTTAATATTTATACCCGGATGCGGGTGACATGCCGCGAATGTGCGAAGCCAGTACTTCCCATGCACATGCTGACGATGTCCTCCAGAACCAGCTTTAACTTGATGCAGAACCTCCTCTCAGCAATCATTCACATGGGCACTCTGCTGCACCTGATCTTCTGCCATTCAATGAATCACATACAATCCCAAGTGAACTGTCCCAACTTGCAGATGCGAGCGTGCCACAAAATCACATAACATCTACACTCATGCCAGGTATTCAAAAGGTACGGTCTCTCCTCATTCTGTCATCCCTTCGCTGCTCCAGTCGACCTCCAAAGCCTTCTCTGCCTCCTCCCTTGTCATTTCGTTATTGCTTCAGTTTCCCCGCGCACTGCCTTGCTGTGCACCCTCCCTCTCGCGTGCCACCTTACTGGTGCTACCCTGCAGGGGGCTTCTCCCGCTGATTCCCTCCAGGCTGTGTGCCCCAATGTCCCCCCCTATCTGCACGCCTCCCTCTAGAATTCCTTGCTTCTTTGGATTCATCCCGCTGTAGACTTTCTGAGGCAGGCACCCTTGCTAAGCGCCCCACTGCTACATAACCCTCTATTGCGTACCTCCCCGCTATGCTTCTCTACTGCGTGCTCTCCTGTTGCGCACTTCACCGCTTTTAGACCAGTATCCTCCTCTCAGCCTGTTAGCCCCCCATGGCTCCATGTCAGCACCAAAATACTATCAGGGGTAGCCAAAGAGGTGCGTTCTTGGGTCGCTATCAACGCGGATAGGATCACTGTCTAGAATCCATTGAAGGCTCCTCTTCTGGCAGCCATGACAGGGAAGCACCACAACAGTCTGAGCGCACCCAGGATGAGATCGCCTTAGTTCTGGAGAATCAGAGGGGCATAAGAGGCTGCAGGAAGTCCACCATTGCGCACTCTGAGCCGCCCACTCCTCGAAAAACCAAGCCTCTCCCGGTCCAAGAGGACTCAGAGGAGGATACAGACGTGTGGATCATGGATTTAGACGGAGTCTAGACGAGAGTTCCAGATGCTGAGTACCTAGTCACTCCTATCATCTGCGTAGCCGCTACAAAGCCCCTGCGCGTGTCTTCAGTTGAGGAGGAGGCCATTGCGTAGGAATATGGATGCTGCATTAAGGAGGATGACCCTGCTACAGAGGATGATGAAGGAACACCATGACTGTGCGGCTGCTCGGCTCTTTTATGTTTTCTATTATTTCAGCACATACTACATATCTTTTGTTTTTATATGTGTCACGACACACTTTGTAAATAATCACAGTTTCATGCTATTAAGGGGCTGGTTTCCTCCTAGGAGGCAGCCCCAAACCTATGCTATTTTGAAAGCCTCTAAGGCTAGGATTGGTTAAGCACCGCTTACCATCTTAGCCCAACGCCTATATAAAGTTTTCTTTTGATCTAATATAGTTTATCTTAACTTACAAAAAAAAATATTTATATATAAATTATTATTAATAATGATTATAGTGTTAATACATAATAATAATTATTATTAATAATGATTATAGTGTTAATACATAATAATAATAATTATTAATATTTTTTATTAATAAGTTTTACATATTAATTATTAATAATTTATTTTTAATAGTAATAGCAATTATTTTTATTATTAATTAATTAATTTTTTTTTTTTTTTTATGATTTTTTTTATAACCATATATAATTGTTTAATTTATATGGTTAAATTTTTTTTTTTCACAAATATTTTTAATAATAATAATAATTGTTATTACTATTAAAAATAAATTTTTAATAATTAATATGTAAAACTTAATAATAATAATAATAATTATTATGTATTAACATTATACTCATTATTAATAATAATTTATATATAAGTATTAATAATATAAAAATGTAATCAATTAATTATAAAAATTATATAAATAATATTATTTTATACAAAAAATTATTTGACTAGTTAGCTCTATTAGTCTATTTAGGTTTTTTTCACTATTTATCTCTTATTTGTTCTCCTCTCAGGCTCTCATTCACAATCTGTCTTGAAGATGGATCCCCATTGGGATTCGAAACATCGACCAAGTTTTGTTAATACTGTGGATAATCCAAATTGCTATTCTTCAGATCCAAAATCTTCCAGGACCTTACATTGTTGAGCAAATAGACAAGGCACCAACTATGGATGTAAAAACCCTAGACGTAAGATAATACTTTTTTGATCTACAAACTAAGGCATTAATTGTCGATTTAATAGCTTCTAGCCAAGACCCGAATAGATATATCAATGCTCCTCTTTCTCAAAAGGGATGTCTACTTATGCTCAAAAGGTGTACTCCAATAGGTGATTTCCACTTATGCTCTAAAGGCTTATTCATAGTACAATTTGGTACACAAGAAGATATGAAAACAAGTCTAAATGAAAGGCCATGGTTTTAGGGTAGAGCCGAGCTTTTTGTTACCCCACAGTTCCCATGTTTTGATACTACAAGAATGGTGATAACAACAATGTTTTTTTGAGTGAGGTTTCCAAACCTCCCTCTTCCTTTTTGGCACCATAAGGTCTTGGAGGATATCTGAAATACGTTGGGAATTTTTTAAAAAATGGACCAAAATATAACAACAAAATGTATCTTTACATTTTACAATATATGTTTATAGATCGACCTTACCAAATGTATTTCTAATCGTCTTCTTATAAAACATGAAAATTTTCAGTGGACATAGGTGTTATATTATGAGAATACGACATTCAGATGCCGAACTTGTTTTCAAACATGACACTTGCAAAACCCCTGTCGACAAACTAAAAAGGCCCCATAAAAGAAAGGATTCAGTCCCAAAAGCCAAGGGGATGGAATTTTCCTAACACTTCATAAGATGAAAAAGAAGAGCCCAAGGAAAATAATCCAAATACAAAGCACAGACATAACCTGACAACCAATCAAATGGCAGAGTAAGGGATCGACCAGGAACAGTGGCTCCCAGGAATAAGGGTCTTGAATTAATAAAGATCATGGTATTAGAAAAACGGAAAATGGAAACACCCACAAAAAGGAATCGAGGGGCATAAAGGGACCCCATGTATCTAAGAACTCAGACTTAGATAAAGAAATCCCCTTGAAGGTAAGATGGAAATCAACTAGAAATAGTAACAACTACCCCTAATTAATGAGATTGGTGAAAGGTGGAGAAAATGAAATGCAAAAAGGGGAAACTAAGTGATTTTTATGACACTTAGCCTCGACAAACTATGTAATTTTTTGTATTTTTGTATTTTTATTTTTATTTTTATTATTATTATTATTATTTTATTTCTATTTATTTATTATTATTATTATTATTTTTTTTAATTTTTAATTTTTTAATTTATTTTTAATTTTATTTTTATTTTTTAATTTTTTAAAATTAATTAATTAATTAATTAATTAATTTTTTAATGATATAACGCTTTCAAGCATCTGCAAAATGTAATTTTGTTCCTTGTTTTCAATTTGAATAAAATTGCGATTTTTTCTTTGGGGAAAAAAATAAGTAATTCATAAAGACTGGACCCATCGCTAGAGAAAGAGTGTTTTTAATTTTTGAAGTTATTATTATTATTATTATTGTTTTTTGGATATGATGTACATGCTATGTATGGCTCAACTCGAGCTATTGTATTTTTGTATTTTGTATTTTGTATTTTTATTTTTTAAAATTTTAAAATTTTAATTTTTTAAATTTTTAAATTTTTATTTTTAAATTTTAATTTAATTTAATTTAATTTAATTTAATTTTATTATTTATTTATTTATTTTATTTATTTTTTTAAATTTATTATTATTATTATTATTATTAATATTTTTATTTTTATGATATAACGCTTTCAAGCATCTGCAAAATGTAATTTTGTTCCTTGTTTTCAATTTGAATAAAATTGCGATTTTTTCTTTGGGGAAAAAAGGAAGTAATTCATAAAGACTGGACCCTTCGCTAGAGAAAGAGTGTTTTAAATTTTTGAAGTTATTATTATTATTATTATTGTTTTTTGGATATGATGTACATGCTATGTATGGCTCAACTCTTACTTGTGACTTCAAGTGATTTGATTTAACATCCATGTGCTTATGTAGATGCATGTTTGTATTAATGTTGAATTATTGTGAAAAATACCAACATAGCTAGATGACAAATGTATGTAATCTCCTAGTCTTACCATGGGTGCGCCTATGAAAAGGGCCAAGTGGATCCCGATGACACATGCAAATAAAGCACCAAATTAGATTCGAACTATTCGAGGAAAACTATAGGATAAATCCTTCACACACTCCCCCCTACACGTAAGATCTAAAATTCTTAAGAGAGAGGGAGAATGGATTATCTTATTCATAAAAAACTGTATGTGATATTGAATGGTGCTATTGTAGAATATCTTGTTCTAGCTCTTGAATATCTTGCTTCCATTCTTGCACCTGTATCATGCACACACAAAACAATAATGACCTCGCACCTACCTTTCTTAGCAAATATTTATTTAGGGATATAAGATATATATACTAGATTACTCAAAATAATTAAGATCCAAATATATCATACAATGAATAGCATGAATTATGGAGGAAATCATGAACTCAACATTATAAATGAAAAAATCCTATGCAAATAACTTGAGTGACATTGTGATACTTTGTGGCTCCTTGTCTACAACTTTTCTTTCCTTTTCCTTCTCTCTATTCCACCAACATTTCCACTCTTAAATTCCCAGTAACCCATCTTCACATTTGGCCTCTTCTTATAGGAATTTGAAAGAGCCTAGAGATAAGCTCGATGGCCTGTGGATTAGATGGATATAAGTCATGGATAGACTCAATGGCAGGTGAACTAAGCATTACTAGTCATGCATAGTTCCATACTCATTTATGGGTTTCTTTCCAACCATAATTAATTTTTTCTTTGTTACGAGTTTTTCACAACTTATTATGAAATTTCTTCTCAATTATGAAATAATTCTTATTCCATAATTATGAAAATTTTAAAAAATAATTACTTCCTTCTAAATAATTATGAGAAATTAATCAATAATTTAATTTAAATATCGTAACACATAATAACATCCTTGCAAGGCCTATGGTGGTAAGTACAAGTATAATAGATGCCTCTTATTATATAAGGTCATAATAGAAATTGATGGCCGAAATACATTATGCAAATTCATGGTTAGTAGAATGGTATAAGGAAGGAGCTCTTGGAGCAAGGAACTAGAAGTACTACAAACAATCATCAACAAATAAAATATATAAATCATCCTTGAGGTAGGTATACCCATGCTCGGTACAAGAGAGAGTAGAGCATGGCTGCCAACACAATCCACTATGGATCCATGCAATAATATGCAAGATCACAACCATGGAAAAATACGTAGTGGATCCATGTCACAATATACATCAAGGAGATGTTGGACACAAACCAAAGTGACTAGAATGGTTTTCAAAGCACATATCATAGTGAGATACTCAATTGCAATTTAAGAGGGGTAGAATGAACATGTAAGAGATCCCCCCAAGTCCAATGCCTTTACTCTAAAATTGATGGTACAAATATACATCATGCAAATAAGAGAGCTGATGTTGAGCATGGTAGAAATTGTTAGATTAATGACCAATCATGAAGACTATTAGTAGATGTGAGGGGATCCACCAATGATGAAAATGGGCCCCAAGCCACACAATACAATAAAGTCAGTGTGAATATATATGAGCTAATGTTGAACACCCATAGATTCAATTGATTAAGGGTGAATTATGTAAATCTATTGTAAATCCTAAGGAAACTTGCCACTAAGGACTACAAGCTCCAAGGTATTTCTAGTTTCTAGATATCTCTCCTAGATAACGAGTTTACATTATTAGGAAGAGATCCATCGAATTAGGGGCTTGATATATCCTACATTAGTTGACATGAAACATGGACTGAGAGATGATGTGAAGAGAACTATAATTGACATAGTGATGGTTGATACATAAGGTCAAAAAAATTACAAATGGTTGACCCAAACTGGAACTTCCTTCACTACAAGGAAAATACCCTCTAGCGGATGTTTTTGAGGAACCCTTTATAAAAATGCCCCAGACATCTGTTTCTGGCGGAGGTTCCTAGAGGAGGTTGGCAGGCGGAGGTTTTTGCGGATGTATTTCGTCTGGTGCTCTTATCACCGTAAAACGCACTAGTGCGTTCAACACGAGAAAGCACCAGTGCGGTTAAAAAATTGGCACACCGGACACCGTGCGCTCTGTACACACCCGCCCGGTGCGTTGTATTTATGTAGAGCACCGGTACTTTACATAACTTGTGCATCGGCACCTCATAAAAAACGTGCGAAAATTGAAATCGCTTGGGTCGCCCTTAAACGCACCGGGTCACCAACGCACCAGGTTGCCCTGAAATCCCCGCGCACTGGCACAAGGTTAAATAAATATAAAATTACGGCCAAAAAACCACACAAAACATAGGCACACCGGGAACCGTGCGCTCCTAACACACCTGCATGGTGCATCATATTCCTGTACAACACCGGTTCCTTACATCTCTACCACACTGGTGCTTCCAAAAACGTGCGCGAAAACATATACTGCATGGTGTGGAATAAATAAACCGCACCGGGGTGCCCATAAACCCCATGCAATGGCATATGGTTAAATAAAAAAAAATTACTGCAAAAAAACCGCACAAAACATTGGCACACCAAAAACCGTGCGCTCCGTACGCATAGCACCGGTGCCTTTAATTACAGAACAACACTGGTGCGTGTCAATTTGTCAGCCCCGGTGCCTCATAAAAAGCACACGGAAAAGAAATTGCCGGGGCGAGCAGAATGACAGGAACGCATCGGGGTCCCCATAAACGTCGCGCACTGGAAAAGGGTTAAATAAAAAAAAAAATGCGGCCAAAAAACCGCACAAATCATTGGCTCACTGGACACCATGCACGATGTGTCATATTATTGTAGAGCACCGGTGCATTACAGATACGCTACCTCGGTGCTTCATAAAAGCACGTGAAAACAAAAGACGCCCAGGGCGGCATACAGTAAATGCACCGGTACGCCAGTAAAAGCCCCGCGCACCGGAACAGGGTCAAATTAAAAAAAAATTACAGCCAAAAAACCACATTTTTCACTTTCAGTGCTACAGAGCTCTCAAGCACCGGTGCAATTTATCCTTGTTTGAGCTGCCCTGACATCTGTGCTCCCATTGCACTTATTGCATGCACTGCTGCTGTGCATTGCCACTAATCTCCAGCTTGAATTTTATAAAAGATTGGACAAATTTTCTTTTGAAAATTCTACAGCCAATATGCCTCCTCGACGGGTAAATGTACAGATATTTTTCTTGTTTTTCCATAATTAAACCTTTTAGCGGATTAGAATTTCAAAAAACCTTAAAATTAACGATTAAAAATAAAATAAAAATTGTCGCGTGGTGCACTCGAGCTGTTCGGTTCGCACCGGTTTGCGGTGTTGCCTGTAAATTTACAGGCCACACCAGAACCGGTGCTAACGGTATCCGCATCGGTTCCGGGGCGGTACCGCGAGACGCATCGTGTTATTTAAAAAAAAATTAAAAACTGTGGTACGGTCGTTTACTAGGCCGCACCGTTGACAATGTGGTATCGCGGCAACACGGTGCGTTGATGGGATTATCCTCCCCGAGGCACGTAATATGATCAGCGCACCGCATACCGTAATTGGACATTGTCAATGGTTCGACCTAGTAAACCGGTGCTAAGGGTATCCGCACCGGTTCTAGGGCGGTACTAAAGGCGCACCGTGTTATGTTAAATTTCCCTATAAAGAGTGGTGCGGTCGGTTACTTGGCCACACCATTGACCTAGTTGAATAGTGGTGATACGGTGCGTTGACCGAAACAACCGCCCCGGGACGACTATTTTTTTTCAGCCCACGACTTACCGTATTTGGCCCGCATCAACGGTGCGACCTTTTACAATACCACACCGATGAATATGTACGGTGGCATGAGGGTGGTGCGCTGAATTAGATATACGTCCCAGGGCCTATAGTGTAGTCAACACACTGCCCTCCTAACACCGCATGTAGTGAATGGTGCGCTAAAAACATTTTCTGGAGCACCGCCCCCAGTGCGTTGAATATCATTAGGTGTACCATATCCGGTGCGTGACCGTGTTTTTGGCGCACCGACTGTTGTTTTATTTATTTTTTAGAAGACATTTATATACGTATATTTCTAAATACATGTGTCATTTAATAAAAAAATTGTGTTTAATATGTCAATAATTTAGAGACGTGAAAGGAGAGAAGAGGGGCAAAAACAAAAACAACAGGTGGAACAATATAACATGGTTCGCCTGTGGGAGGCAAGAGAGAGGGAGAGAGATGCATACCCTCGCCCTAATACATCAGCGACATAGGGCTTCCTAAGGGAGGTAGGCCTTCTCAAGTTCTATGAGGTGGCTACTTCCCTAAAGTCCTGTTTTTGAGACATCTTATTCGAAGGTGGAATGCACAACGACATGCTTTCCGAGTTGGTATCAACCAGTGGTACACGCCCACTGAGGAGGATGTATATTTTATTACAGGGCTATTGAGGAGAGAGGTGGATTTTCCCTCGTTCCTTGAGGTTCCAGTTGGCTGTGTGGTAGGGAGTCAGTTAGTTTACTCCTAGAGATACATTGGAGCACATTTAGTATCTCCTACATATTTTCAAGTCACTGGAGGGCAGTTATGTATTGGTGCGTTTGGTCGTGAGGAGGTCCAATGTCTCTCACTTATCATTTTGACCATTTCGCACAACACCAGTGATGGGCAACACATTAGTTGCTCGCTTTTATATTATGTTGATTATTTACTACGACAACCACAACTTGTTAGGTGGTCTGCCATTTTTTTGCGGCAGTTATGTACAGCATTAGATAGATGTAGTGCTCATGCACAAGGGAGGGTCAACTTCCCTTTTGCTTCAGAGCTTTTTTGTTTATTTTTTGAGAGGTTTTCAGAGATGAGACCGAGTTTTCTTCGGCAGCCTCGTAGGCTGGTTATTGAGGCACGTATGCACATCTGGGGGCAGATGAAGCCCAAGAGGGAGGAGAGCCTTTTTCCAGAGAGGATATTAGATGATGCACTGGAGTTTCTAGCCAGTGTTGATGAGCATCCCTTCATTATGGTCCCATATCCTTATGCGGGGTTGGATTGGCGAGGGTGTGCCAACATCCTCTTCACAGCTGATGAGATGCCAGATGATAGAGGTAATATTACTATTTTATTTACATTTATTCTAACATGTTCTTTAACTTGTTTTTATTAATTTGTGTAATGAAATTGTCTAATTATTGTTCTGTACTTGTATATATTTTGCAGACATTGGTTCTTTTGATGGCGAGGAGATGCCGCCACCACCACTTGATCTAGTTGTGGATCCTGATGATCACGATGAGGGCATGCCAGATGCCAAGGATCATCAGGAGGTTGGTGCATATCAGAGACCTGCTCCTGCTGGTGCGGCGGTGCGCGGTCGACTTGGTGATGCTAGATACAAGATGGAGTTGGTCGAGCAACTCATTGCATTTATTGTTGAGGCAGGCATCAGGCCCGCTCATTATAGAGACATAGAGGCCGATGATAGGCTATTATAGATGTGGAGAGGCATGCCACATGACATGTACAGCCTAATGCAGCATGTCGTAGGAGTTACGACAGCTTTTATGTGATTGACGAGGACTGTTGCACGTTACAATCGAGCCGCAGCACGTGATGGAAAGTCTGCGAGGCGCAGCGTACCATCATCTAGCAGGAGTCATCATGGAGATGAGGTTGGACCATCGGCCACTAGTATTGATATTGATGTTGTACTACCACCGGCTGATCTATGACATTTATATTACATTTGTATACTTTTAACATTATTCAGTTATATATATATATATATATATATATATATATATATATGGTCCATGTATTTTATGTTCATGTTGTAGTTGTACTTAATTTACATGTTGATGATCATCATGATGTGTATGTTGTTAGGTTATGTTAGATATGTTCATTTAATGTGCAGCTTGTAGATAGATGTGTATGTGATAGCATGAGTTATTCGACAGGAGATTTATATTCAATTTTTGTGTTGTGATGATGTTAATATATAATGTTAATTGTGTTTTGTTAGATGATCATGATCATGATGATGCAGTTAGCGATTTTGCAGAATGTGTTTTTTAGTCAAATTTGATGTTTGTACGATGGTTTTTTGTAATTTTTTAATTTGTAAAATTGTAATTGTATATATGTAAAATTATAAAATTGTAATTGCACGTGAAATTGTAAAATTGTAATTGTATGTAAAATATTTGTAAAATTTTAATTGTATTAATGTGAAATGAATTTATTAAAATTTTTAAATTTGTAAATTATAAATAATTGAAAAATAATAAATCTAGAATAATATGATTTATTGTAACATAATAAAGTTTGGAAAATAATGCAAATAAATTCATGTACTTTAGAATTATCATTATTTTATTATGATCTTAGATACAAAAAAAAAATTTTTTTTATATAGTATGCCATTGTTTTTGAGATCAACATAATTAATGCAAATTATCAAGTGAATTATTGATTTTAACATTAACACAATGCAAATTACCAATTAATTCAAAATATATATTATATTAATATTTCGAAAAACCCATCTTAAAAAGTATAAATATTGATGAAATAACACATGTACCATATCACTCTCGGTTCTCATGATCACCCTCATTGTCTTCTAGCTCGCATGGCATGATAACACTATTGTTCTCAAAAATATATTTTGATCTAGGGTCATGTGTCAATACGAACCACCAATCCCTATCCAACACATCTGGGTAAAAAAACACATGGTCGCAGTGTTTACGGAAAACATAGGGCTCCTTAGCTTCATCCCACATCTTTCTAGAGTTGATACATATCAGCCTACTATCACAATATTCCTTTACATTATTTTGATCAAAGGTGTCCCACCACTTGTACCTAAAAATAACACATTGGAAAGAGGAAAAACCCACTTCAATGATCTCTTGTATCTTTCCGACTTAACCTAATGTCCCTCATACTAGGTTTTGATCACCGTGGCTAGATCAACTAGATTGATCGAACTCGACTTCCACTCCACAGTCTTGTGCGATGTTAGCATCGACATTTTCTGTGCGAAAATGGTGTCCATATTCCCACATAGATGGGAACAAATGCACCTATTATAAAAAAGTTAAAAAATCATAGTGTCATGTGTCTTATAAATAATAATCCAACAGTTAAAATATGAAATGTAGATGTCTTCATATAAGTTTAAAATTTACACATAAATTATAAAAAATATTATTACCGAGTTGCTGCACCCAATCCCTACATTTAGCACATCCTCTTCAGCACGCGGGTAATGATCGGTAGCACCATATTTCTCTCTGACTTGGTCAACAACCCAATTATTGGGGCATATTTTTGGCATATTTTCTTTTAAATGATCGGGATAAGGCACACTTCTACCATTCAACCGTCTAAATTCTTTCCTGTAACTATCCCATTTCATCTTTTTTTATTCGTACAATGCGACCCACGGTTGTGTCGCTTCAGAATTGTAAAGAACGAATTTATTGATTGCTTCAATTTCTACATTCGCTGATGAAATAAAACCAACATTATATAGTACTTAGAGATCAAAATATACATTATATCGAAGTTCAACATGAATATTAATTAATTTTTGTAAATTTGAGAAATTATAAGTCGCTTACTCTTTATCAAGCGCTTTTTTCCACTCATTTGGAGCAACTCTCCTTCTCTTTTGTCTTCATCCATTTCATCGTCCCAAATCACCGCACCTGGTCTGTTGTTGATCTGATTGATGTACTCACTGGCATAATAGAAATACTCATACGATATGTACCCCTCTTCCATAGACCCCTCGGGTTTTGCCCTTTGTCAAACAAAACCTTTCAATTTCTTCATGTACCTCTCTAAGAAGAACATCCAACGACAAGAAACAACCCCAAGTAATTCAACCTCATCTACCAGGTGGATTAGAAGATGAACCTGTAATTCCATGAAACTCGTAGGCAGTTCCTTCTCAAACATACAAACAATCTCAACTATCTCTTGAAGCCGATATGACACGTCCTAGGTCTTGAGGGAATTCATGTTTCACACACACACGCACGAACAAAGGATAATGACACTGCAAAGTTATAAACACGTGCAATAATATACAAAATTAGTTATGTTTTATGATCCCCGCATAGGATAAAATTTATTAATATAACAAATAATAAAATCATGCTTTTGACATTATACGTACTCTTAGAAGATTCAAATGGTCATGCGATTTCAACCCCGACAAATGGTCATCCACGGTGAAGCAGCGTCGTAGTGAAGACCCGTATGAAGTTGGCACCCTCACATCCATTATAATTTCCTTTGCCAAAGATATATCATCTTTTTTTAAAATCCATGGGACATCACCTTCTTTGAAAAACCATGAATTAAAGGGACCAATGCCTGCCTCTAATCCTGTACTTTCTAGTCATCTTAGCCAATGTTTCGTTTTAGTTTTTGAAGTAATAAGATCTTTCCTAATAGCCAATGTGTCACTTTGTTTTTATGATATGTGCCTCCATAAAGAAGATGAAACATTTTTAAATATATGCGTGGGATCTAATAAGTGGGCAATCTTAAGATGCTCCCAATATGGGAGGTCATAAAATATAGGTTTCCTTTTCATCTCAATTGGCAATTTCTCAACTAAGGTGTCGAAGAAATCTGGATCATCGAACATAGGCTCCCCATTTGAATTGAACATTTCTATGAACTCCTTCTCCTTCTCTCTCTCATATGCTCTAAGCCATTCAGATGGCGTCATTATTGGAGGCCTTTGGGTTCTCTCTCGTTTACCATTGAAAGCAGATGCTGCTCTTCTGTAAGGGTGTTCTTCTGGTAGGAATACCTTGGAGCAATCATACACTGGCTTTTGTAGGTCCTTGGACCATCTAGCTTTTAGAGAAGGTCCACAAAATTTACATCCAAAATACCGTTTTTTTACAAGACCTATGATATTATATTTGTATATATACATTAATTAATATGCATGGCACGTTAAAGAATATCATGAAGATCAGAACAAATATTACAACGAATTAAATAACTAATATGTGAAAGAATATTGTTACATATATAAACAAATCAATAAATTAAACATGTAATTTACCAGAGCAAACTCCTAAGCCTGGATAATCATGTGTCTTGTAAGCACATATGCCATACAACGTAAAACTCCTCTCTGCTGCGATGGGTCTTGATACTTCATATACATTTATACCATCCCATAATTCCTTCAATTCATCTACTAGTGGTTGTAAGTAGACATCCATATTCTTCACTTGTCTTCTACCAGGGACTATGAGAGCCAACATAAGATGTTCATTCTTCATGGACAACCATGGGGGGATATTGTTATTGATCACTACTACAGGCCAAACAAAATAGTTGGTGTTCGGGAGGAAATATGGGTTGACGCCATCCATGGCTATGCTGAGTCGTAGACTTTGTTCTTCATCCTTGAATTTTTCGGGCCATGTATCCTCTATATGCTTCATTGCTATTGAATCAGTTGGGATTCACATAACTCCCAACTCACTTCTGTGTGAGGCATGCCATCGCTGCAACATAGCTAATTCTTTGCAATGAAAGAGCCTTTGAATCCTTGGGATTATAGGCATGTGCCTCAATATCTTAAAAGGAGGACCAGTACGTGATTAACCCTTATTTTTTGATTTATCATACCTGTCATGCCCAAATTTCAGACACATCTCTTTGTCTGCATATTCGCCTCTATATAGAATACAAACATTTGGACATGCATGATATGATATGTACTCAACACCCAACATTTTCAACAATTTCTTTGCCTCTTCGCAGCTACCGTGCAAGACATTATCACTCGGAAGAACCTTATCTTTGAATAACCTGTAGTTGGTGATCATGGAAAAATATATTAATAAATGTACATTAATGTCGATATAATTATTAACGTTCATAAAATTTACCATTTGTAATGTTCATTGCAGTGTACTGATTATATTTCAAATTTATATAAGGGGAGTAATTTATGGTAACTTACCTCAAAAGTTCCGAGAAACATGCATTCGACAAGGCAAACTTTGCTTTCAAGTTGTATAGTAACATTGTTGTCCCCAAATGGGTAGATTTTGACTGATCGCCAGGTCCAAAGAGAGGGGTGGTGGAAGCAAATTTAAGGCTTTCGAAAAAGGTGTCAGCGATATGAGCATCATCCCCTAGTTGATCATCATTTTGGAATGCATCTAACAACATTGTCTCCATGACAGCCGTATCCTTTAAGTAATCATCCATACCAACCTCTATTTGATTGCCTCCATTGCCAGCTTGTGAAGTGTAATATTCCTAAATTAGCATGCAATAGGAATATTAATTTTGCTTTTAAAATCTAGTTAGATGAATAAATGGGCAAGGAGGCTCATAAGTTGCTTAAAAAAAGGAATAAAATCCATCATAATGTGAAAAGGGATCATGTAATAGCCAGATCAAGCATCCACATGTGTGAACAGGGTCTAAAATGTGTGGACAAAGTCAAGTTTGACCAAGTCAACAATATTTTTATATAAGGAGTGGATCCTAAATAAAGACAGCTCAATGTGAAGGAAGATCAATCTAGCTAGTCAAAATGAAGACACCTTGAGTGTGAAAGGAGACAAGGCATGAAGATCCAGTCAAGGTTGATCCAGTTAAGACTGACTAAATCAAACAGTGTTGTAAAAAGATGAGCAAGGAAAATGGAGACAACGTGATTTTGGAGGAGGAGCCTTTGCGTTGAAGCAACCGCATAATTGGGTGGGACGCTTGGTGAGGAAGCTCAACAACTATATAATGGAGGGGATGGAAACCATATGGGCATGATTGAAGATTATATTTTGTATGTGGTCTATTTAGACTTCTTGCATTCTTTGGCTATTTAGTTAATTTTGCTGCACTTTTTAGTGCAAGGGTTTTCTCATGCGTGGATTACCTAATCTTTCTTGGAGATCTTGTTTAAGAAATATAAGGAGAGAATTTTATGCTATATTTTCCACTATCTGGTGTAAGGCCAAGTAGTTACCTTCAGAAAAATTTCAGTCCCTTTCAGAAACTGTGTTATTTCTTAAGGTGTTGCAGTGGGAGGGGTTAAAACCCCACTTTTATGAGCTAGTTTCCTAGGAGGAGGATCCACCTTTTTCCCAGAAAGCTAGTAGGAGAGTCTACAACCATTTATTTTCATGTTCAACCATTTTTATGCAGAGCTTCAGCTATACAATGTGATTCAACCATAGATCTGCAACAGTTATTTCATGTATATCATTTCTGTCAAGAAACCTTTGCCGAGTCATCTTGGATCTATGTAAAAAGAGACTAGATCTCTATTTTTATGCCTCATTGAGTAATATAATAGAATATTTGATTTGTCTCTCCATTTTCTGAGTATAACCCTCAAATAACTGCACTGTCTCTTTATGCATTAATTTCTGAGTGTTGCAGTCTTGGGGTTTCATCATTTTTAAGCTGTTTTGAGCATGGGAGGCCTGTTTAACTAGGCAAAAGACATTTGTTTCTGATTTCCTTTTAGATATGGTTGATATAATGTCATATATAATAGATTCATGGGCTGAATTTTTCTGTTGATGCTTATATTTCTGAAAAATTCATTTTCTGTGCAAGTATTGTTGTATCTCCAATTTTGGGATATTATAAGATATTCCCATTATTGCTGATTTTCCCATTTTAGGGATATTAAGTGGTATTAGATCCTTAATATTGGCTCAACCTGTGTTCTTCAACCATTACGGAGTCTTCTCATGGGGAGGAAAAGATCTGTAAGAGAGATCAAAGAAAACCCTTATTGTCTGGAGGAAAGAGGTTCTCAAAACTTCTCTTTCGAACTTTGCAGGGTAGAAGCAAAGACATCAAAGAAACGAGGAGGGAAAGACATAGAAGTCCCTCAACAAGATCTGCAAGATATATACATGAGGAAAGCTATAATTCCTCATCTTTTGGGTGTGAACATTAAGCCACATCATCAGATTTACAATGCTCTATCAGCCACTTTTTCATGAAGAAGAAGAAGAAGAAAGGAGACGTGCCAAAGAAGGATACTCTTGGTGATTATTTGCAGGAGTATGAAGCTCAATCTAAGGAGTTCAAAGATCACTTGAACTTCCAAGGGTTTTTTAAGATAAAAGAAGAAATAAGCACAAGGAGAAAGCAACATGGTGTGGGTAGATTGTTTCTATCTACTTTTGATGGATCACCTAAATGTCCATCTAGGGCTTGGGTGAAGGAGCTAGACACCTATGTGAAACAACATAAAGTTTCAGAAAAGGAAGCTATCAGAATAGCAACGCTGCATCTTGAGGGTAAGGCTTATGCTTGGTGGTTGTTTGAATCTTTTTCCTTATAGAATGCAAATACATCTACCTATGCAAAGTTCATTAGAAGAATAGTGGAAATGTTTGATGAAAAGTATTATGAAACACTTTCTATGAAACCAAATCAAACAAAACTTTTGCATGTATTGGGAGGGTCCCTAAATTCAGCTCCATTTCAGAAAACCATTTAAGGGGATGGAAACTTGTATGGTATATTTCCAAGGGAAAAGTCCCCATTGCAAGAAGGTCTTTCTTCTCAAGAGGAAGACATGGAGATTCCTCCTTCAAAAGAAGACCAAGATCTAAGGTCTCTTATTGATGATGAGGCATTTTCAACTATGGAAGAGAAGGCTAGAGATGATACTGCAGTCATGACAAGAGAACATCAAGTACCTCATGAAGAGGGAGGTGGAGCACTTTCTCCAAGGAAGGAAACTCTTGCACTCTTGCAAGGAGTCCCAAAGAATCTCACATATGGATATTCAATCTATGTGCAACATGTGCCATCATTGTCAAATGGTGAGATCTTGAAGTTGGAAGAAGGAAAAGAGGAGGGCAAGCATCACATGATGAGTAGAATAAACCCCTCTTTATTTCAGAAGGATGATACACAAAGAAGGCAAGAGGATCTATGCGAGGAAGGAAAGGACAAATCTGTCCACACACATACGCATCCTTCTCTATGCCTTGATGTCTCTTTACATGGAGGCATTCCACCGGGGAGACCCCCTGATGGGAGGAAAAATAAAGTGTTCTCTCAACTATGGGCAAAATTTACATACTTGGCTAAGGAGGGAGCTCTGGGAGAAACTAGCACAACGCAGAGAATCTTTCATGGACTCAAACGAGTGATAAGCAATTTTCTGAATTGGACATTGCTATCTCCCACTCAACTATTTGCGTTGAAAAATGGAAATTCAGAAATCTATGATGGCCTAGACATGATGTCATATGGAAACTCCATATCTTTAGGGCAGCCAATGATATTTTCACTCACAAAAGAGATTTCTGAACATGACAGGAGGATATCAACACTATTGCATGCATGGGCCAAATTGAGGAAGTTTTGGAAGACAAGGACTTTCCAAGGGGAGGGTGACTTCCATATACTTCAATCTTGTCTTGAGCAAGATCAGCTGCAAAGGAGGCAACAAAATGAAGTTGATAGTACTCCAGCATGTGACTTTGACATTAAGCATGTCAAAGAGGAGAGCCATGCTATGACAGGGGCTGCTTTTCAGATTTCTATAGCGCTATCATTGTTGGGACAACTAGATCCTTACTGGGATTCCCAACTCTTGATGGAATACTCCAAGGACCTTTTCACATGTAAGGTTATTGATGGGAAAGTGATGGATGGGAGGTATAAATTAGTTGAGGGAGTCATTTATTCCCATGATCAAATCTATTTGGCTAGAGACTCCAAGCTCAAGGAGAAACTACTTAATGCAGCCTATGAGATCTTGCTTTCAAAACCCACTGGTTTCATTAGAGCATATCATACTATCTTAGATGGATTCATGTGGGAAAACCTCAAAGAGGAGATGCACTCTCATATGAGGAAGTGCATGGATCATTTGCTGGTTGAGGAGGAACATAGCTCTTGGGAAGAGTTATCATTACCACCTCTTTATTCATTGGGTGTGAGAGGAAGCTCATCCATGAGCTACCTTGCTGATTTAGACCAAGTGTATGATAAACATTGTATTGCTGGACATCATGATATATTTATTATATAATTTCATTTTCTTAACACTCATGTGCAGAGATTTGCTCCAAGAGGGAGCACTTTTTCTTATGGGCTTCATAGGCCACTTTGGGCCATGAACAAAGGTGATGTTGGCCATTCCTTGGGAGATCTTGGAGAGATGATGTAATCTTCATGGTGTGATTCATTAACACCAACCATCATACACCTTCTCCAAGCATGCAAGAAGGATGGGGCAACAAAAAAGTGTTGGGAAAAACACTTGTCATATCATATTATATGGCAGTTAGGAGTAAAACTGCGCTGGTTGCACATGAGGGACCATTGTCCTTCTCCTTTACTACATATGGCAGCTAGCATGGCTCTAATTATGATTCCATATGCTGAAAATGATCTTATATTTGTTGAGGACATGGTTGGAGGAGAGACACATTGGTGGGATGTGTCCTTGGGGAAAGAAATTTCCTACATTTTTTGCACTACATGTTCCAAGGGGAGCATGGGAAACTATATGGCCACTATAATATATCACTTGTTTCTTTATGAGGTGGACCATATGATTGATTGGAGCACTTGGGACATGCCTCTCTTGATCCATTTCATTTGGATGATAGCATGGAGGTGGGAGACCTTCACTGATGATGAAATTCCCCATGATTGTCATCACTTCTATCTTGAGGAGGCCATTGATCAGCAAGAAGGTTTCCATATGGACCTTCCTTTCTTTCATGATGAGAGCCATTTGGTTTATCCACCAAATGCCAACTTACACATTTGGGAGGAACCATTGGGAGATAGAATTATTGCAGAAAATCTGAAGCACTAGTGGAGACTATTGGAGGAAGAGGCCCTAAGAGGAGGAGGGTAGATTTTGCAGCACCCTTGCAGTTGTTTGAGGACAAGAAAAATTTGGGAGGGAAAGACTGTAATATTCCTAAATTAGCATGCAATAGGAATATTAATTTTGCTTTTAAAATCTAGTTAGATGAATAAATGGGCAAGGAGGCTCATAAGTTGCTTAAAAAGGAATAAAACCCCTCATAATGTGAAAAGGGATCATGTAATAACCAGATCAAGCATCCACATGTGTGAACAAAGTCTAAAATGTGTGGACAAAGTCAAGTTTGACCAAGTCAACAACATTTTTATATGAGGAGTGGATCCTAAATAAAGACAACTCAATGTGAATGAAGATCAATCTAGCTAGTCAAAATGAAGACACCTTGAGTGTGAAAGGAGACAAGGCATGAAGATCCAGTCAAGGTTGATCCAGTCAAGATTGATCGAGTCAAGATTGACTAAATCAAACAACGTTGTAAAAAGATGAGCAAGGCAAATGGAAACAACGTAATTTTGGAGGAGGAGCCTTTGCATGGAAGCAACCTCATAATTGGGTGGGACCCTTGGTGAGGAATCTCAACAACTATATAATGGAGGGGATGGAAATCATATGGGCATGATTGAATATTATATTTTGTATATGGTTTTTTTATACTTCTTGCATTCTTTGGTTGTTTAGCTAATTTTGCTGCACTGTTTAGTGCAAGGGTTTTCTCATGCGGGGATTCCCTACTCTTTCTTAGAGATCTCGTTTAAGAAATATAAGGAGAGAATTTTATGCTATATTTTCCACTATCTGGTGTTAGGCCAAGAAGTTACCTTCAACAACAACACATTCCATTTCAGAAACTGCATTATTTCTTAAGGTGTTGCAGTGGGAGGGGTTAAAACCCCACTTTTATGAGCTAGTTTCCCAGGAGGAGGATCAACCTTTTTCCCGGAAAGCTAGTAGGAGAGTCTACAACCATTTCTTTGCATGTTCAACCATTTTTATGCAGAGCTTTAGCTATACAATTTGATTTAGCCATAGATCTACAACAATTATTTCATGTATATCATTTATGTCAAGAAACCTTTGCTAGGTCATCTTGGATCTATGTAAAAAGAGACTAGATCTCTGTTTTTATGCCTCATTGAGTAATATAATAGAAATTCTAATTTGTATCTCCATTTTCTGAGTATAACCCTCAAATAACTGTGTTTTCTCTTTATGCAGTAATTTCTGAGTGTTGCAGTCTTGGGGTTTCATCATTTTTAAGATGTTTTGAGCATGGGAGGCATGTTTAACTAGGCAAAAGACATTTGTTTCTGATTTAATTCCAGATATGGTTGATATAATGTCATATCTAATGGATTCATGGGCTGCATTTTTCTGTTGATGCTTATATTTATGAAAAATGCGTTTCCTGTGCAAGTATTATTGTATCTCCAATTTTGGGATATTATAAGATATTCCCATTATTGGTGATTTTCCCATTTTGGCGATATTACATGAAGAACTAATATTGCTATAGTCATTCCTAATTGGTGAATTTGGATGTAGCGGGAATTGAATCGGTGGTTGATTCAACCATTCTTGGTATTGTTCCTCCGATTTTTTCTCTTAATTCAGTCTTCTCTCGATTTGACATTGTTGTGGGATGCAACGGAAGATGGTAGGTAGGTCATTCATCATCACTAGAATCCTAATAATTTAAAAAAAATAAAAAAATTGAACATGATTAGTACAAAATATATGATATCTATTAGTAACCACGTTGACAATATTGCATGATTATAAATTGGTTTGACGTTGAAATAATTACATATTAATCAATATATATACCAAACAATTATAATTATAACTACCATCATTGTCCCAGGATTGTGGCTAGAAGATGCAGTATTGTTACAATTGGCAGGGTGAAGCGAATGTCCATTTTCATCTACCAAATGTGCCTTGCAGTATGTAGCTCCTGATAAGAACTTCTGACATTTTGGAGCAGTTTGAATATTTTGTGGATCTAAACTCGATGTTGAATTTGCATGAACCTGCAAATTTGTATACATTATAAATTTAATCAAGTTGTGCATGATTGACGGCATGGATAAAAAACATAAATTCAATTAGATAGTGAAAAATAAAACAAATCTGAAGTAAATATTACGTCTCCAGATGGATAGGGAGAACTTCACGATGGACTTTGAGAAATATTATGGAATGAGCTGGATTTTGAAGAATTTTCCATTCCATATAATATATGATATTTTCTCCCCGCATTTGAGAAAAACAACAATAAATTTTGGTGCACAAACCTAAATGTAATTTCAGTGTGTAATGTACAGATAACTGCACTGGTGCATTTTTGGTATTGCGCACTGATGTCGTTTTATGACTCGATGCCCCGATGCGGTTCGATTAAAGGATGCACTAGTAAACGAATAACCACAAATAAAAAAGCGCAACCCTATTTTCTTTAAGGAAAAAAAAACGTAAATTGAAAAATGGGCGGCAAAATATTTTTGAAAATCTAATTTCATAAAACATTTCTTTAAATACTAAACACTTTTCATTATTTCACTATTTTTGCAAAAAATTTCGACCAAAGATTTGCAGGATACATACCTGGAGCAAACAGAGCACGAAAACACTGTGGAGCAGGGAAATATGTTCGAACAGAAGTATTCAAATGATCATAATTCTAAACCTCTAGTGATTCAAACCTTGTACCATAGGATTTCAAATGATGTGAGTAAAGTTTATTATTTTTTTGTACTTTTTTTTGTAGTTTTTTTATGCAGTGAAAGAAAAAATCAAAGTCTATTGTTTTTTTTTTCTACTTTTTCTGTAGTTTTTTTTATGAAGTAAAATAACAAATCAAAGTTTATTTTATTTTTATTTTTATTTTTTTTTGCAGTTTTCAGAAACAAAATGAAAAATAAATCCATTTTTAGAAACAAAACCCTAGATTATTTTTGTTTTTTAATTATGGCTTTTCAATTTATATTTATAGGGTTTGTATAGTCATAATACATCCAACCCACAGGACGAATTGCATAGTCGGATCCCAATCCATGTCAGCCCTTGTGTCAATCTAAAAAAAAAACCACATTTTTTTTTTCGTCGGTGCGGCCTGCGTAATATAGCGCACCGGTGCGCTCTATTATACCAGCGCACTGCGAAAGTACAATGATTAAAAAAAAAAAAAAAGATATGTTTTTATTAGTGCGCCATATGTAACATCTGGCACTGGTGCTCTATTTTATTATGGCGCAACACAAACGTGTTGTTTTACAAAAAAACCATTTTAGAAACAAACCCTAATTTTTTTTTGTTTCTTCCCTTTCTTCTCCCTCTTTCTGTGATTTCAGAATTAGGGCTTTCAATTTATATTTATAGGGTTTGTATTGCTAAATATAATCCTAAGACATCCAACCCACGGGAGGACCTGCATAGTCGGATCCCAATCCATGTCAGCCCTTGGGTAAATTAAAAAAAATAAAGATTTTTTGTCGGTGTGCCCTGTGTACCTGAGCGCATTGGTGCACTCTATTATCCTAGCGCATTGTGCAAGTACGAATAAATTTTTATCTCAATGCGCCATTTGTAAAATATGCAGCCGATGCACTATTTCATTATGGTGCACCGCAGACGTTCTGTGATTTCAGAATTATGGCTTTTCAATTTAGATTTATAGGGTTTGTATTGTTAAATATAGACCTAAGATATCCAACCGACGGGACAATTAGCATAGTCAAATCCCAATCCATGTGGGCCCTTGCATGAATTAGAAAAAAAAAATATTTTTTTTTATTGGTGCGCCTTGCATAAAATAGTGCATCGGTGCTCTGTATTTTCTAAGTGCACCGCATAAGTAATGTGATAAAAAATTAATAAACGATTTTTTTATTTTTTATTTTTAATCGGTGCGCCGTATGTAAAATATGGCACCTGTTTATGCTACAAAAATTAACACTGGATGATTTTTATTATTTTATCATGGTTAACCGGTGTGGTGATTGACATGTAATGCACTAGTGCTCCTTGTTGACATAGAGCACCGTACGGTCTATTATACTGTTTGTGCAGTGCGTTTGGAAGATAGCCACGCACCGGTGTCGGTGCTTACACCATGAATGGCGCACGGATTTGTTGAGATTTTTTTTTACTTGAAAAGTTGACAATTCATTTATAAATATATTAATGAATGATATGGTACAGGTTTGAGATTGATAAAGAAATGACTGATAAGAGATCAAGTAACAAAAATACTGATAATACATCAAGAAAAGAAAAGAAAAGGCAAGTTCTTTGTAATTTTTTTACAAAAAATATTATTTTTTAACCATATGTAAGTTTAACTAATATGTATTGTTTATTGTGTATCATGCAGAGCCACAAAATGACGAAGCTCGATTAAATTATTTTTGATCTAGGACCAGAAGAGCGTAAAAAGCTTGATGGAAAAATTGCAAAAGGATGAATTAGGTGAATGAAAAAATACCATCAATCCAATATGAGTTTCTTTTTTTAGTTTTCATTAATAATATAATTAAAATTATTAGATAACATGTGTGAAATAGTCTATTAATTCACATATGTTTAATGTTCTTCAGGGACCAACAACTCAAAAAAGGAATGTTGTTCTAAGAAAAGAAAAAAATAGAACATGCAAATAAAAATGAATTGCTCCTTAGCTCATCTGGAGTGGTGCTGGAGGTTAACGAAAAGGGGAAAAACTTTTACAAAAGTTTGAGGGATCTAGTGGAACGAATGTATAGACGTTCTTTCCACTTACAATACAAAAACCAATCCAATGATTCCAAGAACAAAATTTTATCTAAACTACAGGAAGAGTTTCCAGAGAATTGGTCAATGAGACATGTCAGAATTTTAATAGCAAAAATGTACAACAACAAAAAATAAGGAATGAAAAAAGTAATATTCCTTTAGATGTTTGTCTAGAATTATTTATAATTATCACTTTTGTTATACTTACTTTTCATATATCAATATAAAAATTAAATAGTTTATTGTCATGTTACATTTTTAGGAAGATTATGAAAATCTCAAAAGATGAATGAGTTGATATTAGAAATATGCCAGTAGGAATGTCCAAAAAGGTGTACAAGGAGATGGTCAAAGAAATGGACAAAATTGCATCGCGGGAGGAGCCATCTCAACAACAACGTGCTTCAAATGTAATATGTATTCATTGAAGTTTTCGATCATTAAGTACAATAAATAAAAAATTTAGCATTAAATATTAATTTTCAAGTATTTTCTTGCAGAAAAGAAAAGAAAATGGAACCCATTCAACACATAAAACAAGACGAGAAGGAAGAAAATGATTGATATCTAAGTTTGTGAGTAGTTGTTTTTTTTTTACAATAACGGTTATTTAGATTAAAGGGCGGAAAACCAGCTGCCACGGACTGAAATAATACAGCTCTGTGTGAGATTGAAATTCATGTTACTCAATGAGGAATCTCGGCCCTTGTTGCAGATAGAGAGAGCGTCATGTATAGCGTGCCTCAGGAAGGCTAGACCGCGATTGGAGATGCTTTGGGATTGCAGAGGTAGTCTTGAAAGTCCACTGTAGCATGCGTTCCTTCCAGCTTGCAGAGATAGGCCTGAAGCAGACATCTTGTGATTCTTCCATGAAAGCCTGCTTGGATTTATTAATACGACTTGAATGCCATTAGAGTGTCCAGAATACTGCACCCTTACTGTAAATAAAATTCAAAGAAAAATAGTTGCACCCTTTGAGACAATCGACATTGCCCGCCAATTTATTTCACGGCAACTGAGACAGAAAAAGCATAGATAGAAGGCAGGGCCATTGAAGGGAATATCAAAGATTAGATCGGGATCAAAAGCCATTGATTGCTTGAGCTGGAGCGAACCAAAAGAACTGGGATATGAAAAGTTTAGTAATACAGGTCGGTTGTCAGAAGATTAAGGAATGTTGCAGATAGATTCAACAGAGTTGACTAACAGGGATCTCCGACAGCGGATAGAGCCAAGATTGGCTTCCAAATCTGCTTGAGTATTTAGATGCCTTAGAATATGGTAGAAGGAAATTTTATGGAACTTGGCAAGAATTAGCCTGATTTTCTTGAATATGGGGGCTAAATGAACCTGCGATGGGATCTTTTGGGAATTCAAATCTTGAATGATAAGCCTGGAATCTCCAAAGACCGAAATTGATAGGAAGTTCCTCTTGATTGCCAGATTTAGCCCCTGCCACAGTGCCAGAGCCTCCGCTCTGTTGTTTGATTCGATGCCCAACCCCCATTGAAACCGCAACTCTGTTGAACCACCAGGGCTCAGAAGAACCCCACCACCGCCTGCTACCCCAGGGTTTCCTTTAGAGGCCCCGTCGAAGAAGAGACAGTGATCATCCAACGCAGACTGCCACTTAATAAACTCCTGTTCTTCCAGCCGAATTTCCCAAGTAACATGGGCTATTACAGGGGAGATTGGGTTGTTCTTGTAATTTGGAGCAAGTTCTTTGAGCCAATGCTCCTCCTCACTGTCTAGAGCCATTTCGTTTCTTATTGCAGGTTTGAAATCCAAAGACTCTCCCAATAGAGCTTTGATTTTGGTGATGACTTTGGTAGGAGTACAACTTTCCTCCCTGAACAGTCTGTTGTTCCTCTCCAACCACAGCTTCCAGCAAGTGAATTTGGGGATCCACATCCAAGCAGTCTTGAGAAGGCATTTTTTAGTGAGACAGAACGGAGATAAATTGGCCCAGTTGTGGAGCAAATTTGGGATATTTCCCGGAAGCTCTACTTTGTCAGCCCCTGACATCAGTACCCCCCTCCAAACATCTTGGGCAAAGGGGTACAGTAACAACATATGGTTAGCTGTTTCTTCATCTGACACACACAGAGGGCACCTGGAGGTCCCTTCCATTCCACGTTTTCTCAGATTATCTCTGGTGAGGATACTTTTATGCGCTAATGTCCAACAGAAGAAGTCAACTTTGGGGAGCGAAGGGAAGGCCCAAATAAATTTACATTGAGTTGGATCTGGAGGGACATTAGGAATAGCCATTATACTTTTGTAACCTTCTGCTGCTGAGAAAGATCCTGAGAGGGAGCCCCACCCTCATTTGTCTTTAGCTGTTGCCTTTGTAGGGGATTTTCCTTGGAGTTTATCTAAAAGTAACGAAGCTTCAACCTGCAGCCAATGGGGAACCTCTCCTAGTTTCCAGCTGTCCCACAGTCTTCCTGCATCGTCCGTCCAGTTGGAAATGTCCCACAGGGTTTTCAAATTGTTGGTCTGAAGCCAGATTTTAATATTTGCCAGACCTTCCACTTGGTTCAAAGGATGGTCACCTAGAATCGAATCTTCCCAGATTCTGATTTTTTCCCCATTACCTGGGATCCAGTAAAGATTGTGACTGAAGTGCTCCATAGCAGAGAGACAAATTTTGAAAACCGGAGATCCTTTGGTGGATTTTGGAGGCTGATCCAAACACCTCAAACGCTGCCCATGGAAATATTTCTTCCACAGGACTCTCTTACTCCAACTAGATTTCCCAGAGACAATGTTCCACAGGATTTTGGATCCCAGAGCGAGGTTTTGGGCAGCCAAATATCTCATTTGAAGACCGCCTTCCAAGATTGGCCTCTTAAGAGTATCCCATTTAACTAAATGGAGCCTTATTTCATTATTCCCCCCCCCTTCCCACAGAAATATTTTCAGCAGAATATCCATTTTACTGATGAAGGTATTGGGGGCAAGCAGAATGGAGTGCTGATATAAAGGCATACTTATGAGAACAAATTTCATAAGGATAACCTTCCCAGTGTTGTTCAACCAAGAGGCTCCCCAAGCTTGAATTCTAAGCTTTAGCTTGTCTAGCAGGGGCATCTAGTGGGCTACTTTAGGTGTGGATTTGAAGATTGGAATCCCAAGATATTTAAATGACTCCCAAATCCGAATTCCTTTCATTTCTAAGAGCCTTGCTATGTCAGACAGTTCCTTGATCGAGCAGTTCCAGCCGTAGATTGTGCTTTTTAAATAGTTAGTCTTGCTGCCCGAGACCTCCTTATAAATTTCCAACTCCTTCTTGAAGGATCTTGCAGAGTTTATGCTCGCTCCTCCAAGCAGTAAAGTATCATCGGCGAACTGGGCATGATTTATGTCTTTAACATTGTGTACCATTCTAAGGCCTGGCAGAGTTTGGATCTATTGACTATAGTCTAGTTGGAAGCTGAGCACAGAGGCTTGAATAGCATAGAGGAGCGGGGACAATGGACAACCTTGTCTTAATCCCCTTGAGGCTTGGAAAAAATCTGTTGATCGACCATTAACCAACGGCGCAATCCAAGGGGAGGCAATGCAGGCTTTCACCCAATTTATGAAGATTATTGAGAAGCCCAATTTATTCATCACAACAAACAGGAAGTCATGAATTACCCTGTCAAAGGCATTTTCCAAATCGAGCTTTATCACCATTCCTTTCTCTTTTCGTTGGCATCTTGAATGAACTGCTTCTTGCACCAGCACAATATTGTCCAGAATCTTTCTCCCTTTGATGAAACCTCCTTGATTTTCCGGAATGATGACCGGTAAAATATTCTTGAGGCGGATGGCTATTATTTTGGTAACTAGTTTATAACTAGTATTACACAAAGAGATGGGACAGAATATACTAAAATCGGTGGCTCCTTTCTCTTTCGAAATCAAGGCAAGGAAGGTGGAGTTGATGCTACCTCCAATCTTGGTACATGATTGAGATTTCCTGACCATTCTCAGAAGGTATTTTTTGATTGTTGACCAGCAAGACAGATAAAACCTAGCTGTGAACCCATCAGGGCCAGGAGCTTTATCCGACTCCATGCAATCCAAAGCCTTCTTGAGCTCATCCATTCTGATCGGAGAAGTCAGCATAGTATTAACAGAATCTTGAACACAGAGAGGAATTAGATCAAACGGGTAGGCATGAGGATCTATAGGGGGGTCTTCAGGCGCCGAATAAAGCTCTTTGAAAAAAGTGAAGGCTGCTCTCTTGATGCCTTCAGAGTTTTTTACCACAACGTCTTGAAAATGACTTTCTGAAACAGTTTTGAAATGCTTGCGAGCTTCGGCTTGCTTATGGAAAAAGATAGTGTTTTTATCGCCGGACTGTAACCATAGATTTCTGGATTTTTGTCTCTAGTATTCCTCTTCGTCCCTACTAGCTCTATGGAGAGCTTTTTGCAGTTCAACTTCTTTTTGAAGTAGACTTTGAGTTACAGCAGAATTCTCCATTGCTGATTGATGAACAACAAGGCTTTCAAGGGACTCTTTTCTCTTGGCAGTGGGTGTTTTCAGAGTTTTAGCCCACTCCTTGAGCCTTCTTTTAAGACCCCTCAATTTTTCTTCCCACACATAGAATGGGGATCCTAGGACATGCCGATTCCAGGCCTCTAAGACCACCTCTTGGAAACCATCTTGCTGAATCCACAGAGGACTGAATCTGAATGGAATGGGACCTAGATTTCCATCCAGGGAGAGCTCGAGGATAATGGGTTTATGATCAGAAGTGCAGTTTGGAAGGATTTTAGAAGAGGCCATGAGACCACATGATAGGAAAGAGGTTTGAACGAGGAACCTGTCCAAACGAGCAGCTATATGGCTGGGGCCTAATCTTTTGTTGGACCAAGTGTATTTCCCAGATGAAGGCTTGATATCCACCAGATCCCAGCCCAACATAATGTCTTCAACCCATTCTCTAGCTGGGTCCCTGACTGGGGAACCCCCCTTTTTCTCTTCTACGGCTAGAGTAACATTTAGATCACCTGCAATAATGATGTTTTATGGATTGTGCAATAAAAGAAAGGACTGGAGTGAGTCCCAACAAATTTTTTTTCAATTGGTAAGACCGGAGCATAAAGATTGAACATACTTACTTGTTGACCAGAATCTTTGTGGAGGAGCTGAGTGAAAATCCAGTGAGGGCAACTTTCTTCATGAATCAGGTCATATTTGGAGCTGTCCCAGAAGGAGGCAATCCCTCCAGAGGCGCCTCTAGCACTAACAGCTCTTCCGGGACCTTTATGCCAGAATGCTTTGCTAGCTTGGAGGAGAAGAATATCCTCCAGCTTTGTCTCTTGGATGAGAAGGATTTCAGGCGAATACATCCTCACAATATCTTTCAGGGCTTCTTCTTTCAACCTGCTGCCTAACCCTCTGCAGTTCCAGGAGATGTACTTCGTTATTTACTGGGATGGGAGGTTGTGGCTCCTTTTGGAGCCCTGCTGTGCTTGTGCCCGGATCTGGTGTTCATCATTCCTTTGAGAGTTTTCTGGGAGCCTTGGAGAACATCCAGATAAGTTTTTTCCTCTCTCTATTTCTTCTTGGATTTCCGACCCCTGGCCGACTTGATAGGAGTGATTTGCGAACTGTTTGATTTAGAGTCTCTCTCTTCTGATTCTCCCCCAGAATCAGAGGCTAGACTGATGTGCTCCTCGTTGCCTTCGTTTCCCCCTTGATCAACATCTGCTGGAGGGACAGTTATTTCTTCATCGGTTTCTTTCACTTTCTTCGACTGGTCTTCAGTTTCTTCTTGGGTCTCAATGGCATCCACCTTTTCACCTGAGGAGGGGCCATCTTTTGAAGCTGGTTTGGTCTTTGAATTAGTCTGAGGCTTCCCCATTGGCCCAGAGTTTTTCTGCGCAGTAGGCTTTGAAACAACCTTGCCCTTTTTTATCTCTTTCCATCCTTCTTCTTCCACCTTGTCCCCTGATGGGGCTTTTGGGCAGTTTCGTTGGAAGTGACCATGCTCATGACAGGTTCTGCATTTGAAAGGCAATTGCTCGTAGTCCAGTTTCTGAAAGTGATGCCAATCTCCAACTGTTAGTTTTACGGCTTCAGGCAGACCAACTTCCAAGTCTACTTCCACGCAAATTGTTGCGTAGGTGTATTGGCCCTTGTTATCAGCTTTGTTAATGAATCGGCCCAGCCCATTTCCAATCTTTTGCAGGGAGTGAAAGCTCCAGCAGTGAATCAGCAGGTTGGGGAGCCGGACCCAAACAGGAACCTCCTTAGGGACATCGACTGAAGGATCGAAGTCCAGGGTCCATTTATTCAGGTAAAGGCCCTGATTTCCCATGAAATACGGACCATTTCTGAACACCAGGTCTCGATCTTCCTTGGTAGTGAATTCGAAAATGAAATAGCCTCTGCCGACAGCATAACAGATCACGTTGTTTGTCAGCTGAGGCCTCTAGTTTCGTTGAACCCAGTCATTAGTAGATTTTGTTGATGGCCAACGACCCATAAATTGCCCGACCAATCCTCTGTCAGCCAAGGCTGGAGCGATTTTGATCGGTTGTTCTTTAGGTAGAGCAATCTCTGGGATTTCTTCTAGTTTTTTTATGAACTTCGGGACGTCAGGATTTGGACGTTTTTTCCCTTTCTGCGATAAAATATTTCGAAAGGCATCCGCAGAAGAAGACGGAGGGGTGGGAGAGGGCTCCCCACCCCCAGGCGCACCCATGGCGGCGGCACAAGCTTTGCTTCGGCGGCAGACCTAATCGAACGCCTGCAGAGAAGCTCTGATCATGCGCGAAAAAAAAAAAAAAAAAAAATATATATATATATATATATATATATATATATATAAAATAAAAATAAAAATAAATTGTGAGTAGTTGTTACTTCCTTATAACAACCTAATTATATTTCATTTTTGTATTTTTTAAGTTGTTTTACAAAAATCATCATTGAATGTCTTCAAATAGGTGCTAACATACAAAGAAGAACCATCAGAGGAATTGATTGAAATTGGGTTAAATATGGGTTGTGAGTATATATTTGCATATCAGAACTTAATTGTGGAATTTGTACGCATCTATCGATCTTGTTTTACTTAGCACCGTTTATAATTAATATAAAAGGACAATTTATCTTTTATAGTAAATATATGATATGTTATGGAGTATAAAACTTGCAGGAAACAAATTATGGCACTGCGCCAACATATCAAATCTTGAAAGATGGCATGTTACATGGTTTTGAAAGAATGTGTATAGTTTATGAGTCAATTGTTGCATTGGTACGCCATTTCTTTTCGATTTACATTGATTTATATTATTTAATATTGTAATTTTCATTATTCTCACCAATGTATATACACTCATTACAATTTATTTTTATGTTTGTAGATGGAAGGTGAAGAAGAATAAAACAATCAACACCGTGAACAAAACATTCCTGAAAATAACCAAAGTCATGGAAGTAGCTCTAGCAGTGATAGCAGTTCAAGCAAAGAATGATGATCACTATGTTTGGATATCAAAGCAAGGCGTTGTATTTTTTGAAAAATGTCTGTGAAATCAGACATTTTATTTAATGTAATGGACATAGTGTCCCAATTGAAGGATAAAGGGATACCAATAACTGTCCCATTTTGTATGTCAAATAATGTCGTATATATATATATAATAAAAAATGTTTTAATTTATTCTATTGCATTCTCTATTGTCACTATTGCGTTCTCCATTGTCGTTCTCAAATGCACTAATAAAAATTTAATTCATATGAATATTGTTATAAGATATATATGTGCCGACTTTTGATGAATAAAGAATTTTAAAAAACAACAATAATTATGATATGATATAACAAATTAATCCAAACATCACATTCAAATGAATTAATAAAAATTTAATTAATATAAATATTGTTATAAGATGTGTCGACTTTTGATGAATAATGAATTTAAAACAATCACAATAATTTTACTGTCATAGGTCGATGTTTCTAAAAAATACAAAATGAAAACTGCTGCATGTATTCTTATACTGGTGCACTTGTATTCTTAAGTGCACCAGTGTGTTTTTATGACCTATGGGCACCGAAAAAATACCAAAACCGGTTAGAAATATCGAGGCATTTGTGCAGTATGGTGCTCCAATGCATTTATGTCTATATATGCATCGGTGCCGTTTTACGACCTATTAGCATCACACAAATATAGATACCAATTATAAATCTCAGTGTGTTTGTGTGATACTATGCACCGGGGCGTTTTTGTGTCTATACGCACTGGTGCATTTGGACAACCTATGGGCACCGCACAAATATCAATACCAATTATAAATCTCGGTGCATTTGTGTGATACTGTGCACTGAGGCGTTTAAGTGTCTATACGCACCAGTGTATTTGTATGACATATTTGCACCGCACGAATACCGATACCAATTATAAATCTTAGTGCATTGTGTGAAAGGGCGCACTGATGTGTTTCTATAAGTCTACGCACCGGTGCATTGATATGACCTATGGGCACCGCTCAAATCCCAAGAACATTTAGAACGGCCCCATGCGTTGTATCACCAACACTATGCCTGATGTTGTTTTAAACCTTAACGACCCGGTGCATTCTTCTTCGACCGCCCCGGGGCGCCTTCTACAGGTACGCACCGGTGCGTTAAAGCCTGATTAATGCACCGAGGAAAAAAACATTCGTAATAACCTCCGACCGCCCATTTTTTTTAGTTGTGTTGAATTTCCGTCAAAAGCTCTGTAACCATAAACGGATGTGGTAGCATATGTTTTTTTGACAATTTTGGCCAATTTTATAACACTAAAAGCCTCCTTTATAACCTCCACTAGAGGGTCTTTTCCTTGTAGTGCTTGAATATATTTGGCTTGACATAGGAATGTCTTGGTAATACTAACTCAAGAGCATCATTGATATATTAATGTGACACTTTTAGCACCAAATCACTATCTATATTGACTGGAAGAGCAATGGGTTAGATGAGTATATTAATTATATTGATGTTGTGCGTTAAGCTCTCAATAAACCCCACATTAACCCTAAACCCCCCTATTAATCCCCCTATATTGAGTTATTTCACTTATATTGTTATATTATTATGTGGGCCAAAACCTTTCATTGTATGCATTTTCTCCTATATGTACACCAAGCAGACTTAGTATTAAGATCATCAAATTTTGTTTTGTACATTGTATTCATTGTAAATGGAGGTTTCCCCCTCAAATTGGACTATAATTATTGGCTTCTTATAATTTTTAAGGTGCATGGTTCATAATATTTGGTATCAGAGCATGTAAGCCTAGGGTTTTGTTTCTTTATATGAGTCATCGTGGAATTTCACTATAATTTTCTTTTGGAGAACTCGAGACTTTGAAATTTTGAGGAAATTGAGTTGATATCCCGAAGTACATCTAGTCAAAATTAAAAATTCTATTTCACTATAATTTTAGATATACACTGATCTGGGCTTATGTAGGAATGCAATAAAATACTGATATAAACATAAACATAGAGATGCAACAAAAATAAAACTTGATTTCATTAATATCAAATAATTGAAATATGCTTACATATAGAATGGAAACAAAATAGCTCGGGTGATGGTAGATTATCTCTGAGAGGAGATGTGGCAGCTACATGCCTCTCAACTCTATTACAATGAGGATCAAAGGCCTATTTATTATTGAGAAATAATGGAAAACCCTAAACATCCAAAAACCTAACCCTAGGAGATGAATCGCCAAATCCGTGGGCCTCGTTGGGGTAAATTAGTTCATCAACTTCTCGGGGTTTTAACTTTGGCATACAATCAACATTTTACATGCACAATACCTTGTTATAAAGATCTATTCGAGAACTACAACTTTAGACTTCAAACATGAGTTTTTTTAAAAAAAAATCTCGTTTAGTGCCTCAAAACAAATTCGAAAGTTTAGGAGCCAAAAAATTGCCAAAAATAGTAAACTGTGCTACAATTAAGGAAACTAAAAAACTGAAGGAAACAATGGTGGGGGTCCAAGTGGAATAGGCAGGTGGCTACTAATATCAAATTGGATTAGTGCTACCCCCTTAGGAATCAATGGTCCTCATTGCATTCAGTGCCTCCATGAGATGGGGAATATTATGTTGAACTTGGTCCCTGGTGAGCAACTTGCCTTGGTGTAGGAGTTGGCGAGCTTTGACAACGTGATATAGTTGGATCTTCTGTTGGTGAGTGTTCTTGATCTACGTGTCCATGATACGATTAGCCGTGGCCTGTTCCATGTAGTCTGGGTTTAACTCCATTGGTGTGAGTTGTTCTGCAATGTCAGATGTGTCCAATAATGGTGGAAAGTATGTCGAAGGCGGTCCACATTGAACACTAGGTGCAGGCCAAGGAATGGTGGAATGCTAAGCTTGAAAGAATTGTCCCCTACAACCTTGGTGATAGTGTATGGCCCATATCAAAGTGGCTGAAGCTTACGGTGGGGCCCAGCAAGGCACTTCTTCTACAAATGTAGCCAAACATTGTCGCCCAATAGGAACTTGTGTGGCACCCGATGCTGATCATGTCGCTGCTTGTATTTAGCATTGGATTTGTCCAATATGTCATTTACCTATTGGAGGATGTGTTGAATACATTCAATGAACCTGTTAGCCCTGTCAGATTCGAACTGGACATGAGCGGAATCTATCTGAGTAGCTACAAATGGTATGGCCACATCAATGGGACATAGTGGCTGGAATCCTAACCCCATGTGAAAGGGGATGTGGCCACTTGAGCTATGGAGAGATTTATTGTAGCTATTTTGGAAATAAGGGAGTCTTCCATCCTATGTGCATGGATTCATTGAGTTGTACATGCACAAAATATGTACGATCATCCTATCAATGACCTCTGTTTGGCCATCAGTTTGGGGGTGGAAACTTGTGGACTTAGTGAGCTTGGTATCCAACATCGACCAGAGACTTGACCAAAATGTACTTAGGAACCTGTTATCATAGTATGAGATAATGGAATGTGGGATCCTATTGGCTCAAGGGGTCCTGACCTAGGTTCAGAGGTTAAGGTTTGCCAAAAAACCAGTATACTACCGGCCCTTTCGGCAATGACCTACTTGCGCAGGCCTAAGTATCACCCGAAGCAGTATGGGAGGGTGCTGGAACCAGATTTCCACACCCTGAGAGAGAGTAGGTAAGTCAAGTAGATCCGAGTTCGCAACCTATCAGGTTCACACATAACAGGTCTATTCGCGGGTTTTTTAATAGTATAATCCGCAACTAATCATAACAGAGCTATTACCATACACAGATCTAGTTAGTACCTTCACATCCACGTGCGTATCAGTTATAAGTACATAATATCATAAACGCATCAAGAACATAATACATATACACTTCACACCATAATACAGACAGATTCGCAGCATAAACAGATAACACAACTGTATTCGTAGCTCCAACAGATCCCAAAGGTTCGCATCAACAGTAACACATCAGATCAGATAACATAGAGATACTTTAACTATATCCGCATATATTAGCATCCACAAACCCAGTTACAATCCAAACATAGCTTGCGCACACAACTAGCAGGGTCCGCACACAGCAGGACTAAGGATCTCCGCGCACACAGCCAGCAGGAGTCCTTACCCAAACGACCCAGCACAGATCTAAAAATTCGCACTTAGCCTCAGACTTAATTCTTGCCTATCTCTAGACTCAAAATGTTCATCTATTTATATCGACTTAGCCTACGCTTCCAGTGGTCCGCAAACCACGGTTTGCGGACTCTTGTTCTACCCTTTGAACCATTACAATGCGTTAGGGGCTTTGACCCACCCCAAAACCCCTGTGCTAGACTAATTAATACAAAAAATATACAAAATTGTACAAAATTCACAGCTTTAGGGGACCCTGTTCCAACAGTCCCCCAACACAATCTTGTGACTCGTTCTGAGTCACTGTGGTCGTGGGGTCTCCACCTGTGCTTGCAGCAGCCTGATCACCTCTACCAGTGGGTGTAGCACTCCTTCACTTTGCGCAACAGTGTTTTGAGAAATATCTACCAACTTTTGTGAAGTTAGTCCTTCTATTGCAGCGGTGACGCTCTCTAGAGTTTGGTTCAGTTGTTTAATGACGACATCAACGTCTTGAGAGAGTTTGAGGGCTTCGTCAGCCCAAGGCTTAAGATGGTTGCTGAGAGCCTTCTTCTTCTGGTGGAGTTCATCAATATCATCCCAAAGGGCATGGCTGGTATGCATTTGTGCCAATCGTTGATCAGGAATCAGAGTAGGCATAGTGGCTTCTAGCTGCTCAAACGCTTCCTCCTTCTGTCGCAGGTCCTGGTTGATTTCACGCAGGAGAGGGTTGCATTGCACCTTGGTCCATAACTGCGTAGATGTTTCCAATAATTGTGCACCCTGAGAAATTTGACCTGTAATCATGTTTGTGGCCTCTGTAACCAACGCAATGCACTGGGCCCTTACCTCCGATGGTGTCTCTGGCTGCAACTTGGCCTGCAAGTTTGTGATCTGCTATTCCATCTGCGTCTTGACCGCCTGGATCTCAGTGCTTGAGGCCTTCAGTGCTGTGACCAACTCCTCAATCTTAGCCCGGGGGGTGGAAGTAGCTGGGATATCTTCGGTAACATCTGCACAAAGCCTACTAATGAGGTGCTCCAGCTCTGTCTGCTGCACGACGATGAGGGTACAAGTATCCTGTGCCTGGGAGGCCTCAACGGTCTTTTCTTTGATGATCTGCTCAGCCATAGTGAGCTGCTGATGAATTTGTCGATCTTGGTACTGAATTTCTTCAAACAAGGACACATGAAGAAGCTGCAAAGGTGCATGTGGCAGGCAGGCGAGATCCAACTACACCTCCGTGAAGGCCTGGAATTGCACCCCTAAGTCATGTGGACTTAGTATGAGGGTTGCGCCTGAGAGAGGGCAGAGGCGACTTTCTGGCGTATTGATCACTACGCTACTAGTTGCTGGGGCTGATATGACTTGGATCATACTTGTCTACAAGGTGTCATTTTTAATTGCAGGGCTCAGAGCTCTGCTTGGAGGGTGTCGACCGTGGCTTTCTGCTGCTCTTCTAGAGCCAGCCATTTATCCTCTGCAACCAAAGTGACCGCATCTACAATATGCTCAAGGTCCCCTTCGATCAGCGTAACACCTTCCTTGCGTTCTGGTTGCTGAGATCGCTGCTTATTTCGTGGCCCTTTAACATGGTCACCAGTGCTCTTCGTACCTCTAGGGGAGTCAGCACCTCCTGCCTCCTGACCTTCTATACCTAGATCCTGCTGTGAATCCTTCTGCGATGTTGCTTCCGTGCCCTTCCCCATTATTTTTACCCAACTGCGAACCCTTCTGCGATGCGGCTTCTACATCCTTTGCCATGCTTTTGCCCTATCCTCTGGTTTCTTTGGTGATGATAGGAGGGGTGACCTTCGTGGTGCTCGTTCCTTCCGTGCCCTTTGCACCAGTTTCAAAGCCAAGCTTCCAATGTGGAGGCCATTGTGCAACCAAACAGTCAATCTCTTCATCTAAAACCATATAGGGGAGCGAAACCCACGTCGGGTCCTTGTGGCCTTTGATTTGTACATTATGCATAGTTACCTGGAATGTGGCGATGCTTTTATACTTATCTTAAATGGTTGGCGACAAGCGTGGCCTGGGATTGATAGCTGCTGCGAGCCCACTCTGAAACAGGACCCAGAAGACTTGATTGTCCTTGATGTGCTGCACATCCTTAGAGTCCCACAAGTTTTCATATCTGGCCCCTTCGCACACGTTTGGGGTGAGCTTAGGGAGGACCGAGTCATTAGGTGCTTCCCATGTGGCCAACACAATGAGAAGCAACATCCAAGAGTAACAAAATGTGCGACCCTGATCCTGGGACTCACAGACATTCGCTAGAAACTCGTTGCACAGGTACTAGGACCAATTGAAGTAGACCCCCTTTTCACACTGACCTGCCAACTGAATCACATATGTAGGGACGGTGGCAGCCTGGAATTTTTGCATCATCTTGCATGCCAGAAATAGGCTACCCATATGCGTACCAGGGTTGCTAATGGTTTTGATCATGAAGCCCCGAGTGTTCTGCTCCACATGGTAGTCCCCACGCACCTTGTCAGCGATCTTCCCCTCATACTTCTTGCCGACGCGTAGCATTGGGTCCGGCTCTTCCATGGGGAGACCAGTAATTTGATGGATAAGTGCATCATCGATGGATTCGAGCCTGGATCCATATGCAGCCATCATGGACCAGGGCAAGAAACTAACACACCAGACAATCCATTATATTGTAGTGGCCGAAATGCAAAATCCTTAACAGGTTTAAGAGCCCAAAACTTGCCAATCCGCATACCCAGTGCATGGGGACAATCTTTATCCCGTCATATTCCAAGACCTTTCGAGGTAGAGCTCCGGTGCCAATTCAGGGAAGGCCTCCAAATTGGCCAGGTCGTGGTCATCGAATTTTACCTCGTGGAGTTTTCCAAAGGGTTCTTCAATGATGGGGACCTCCCTTGGAGTCACATGCGTCTGTAGGTAGGTGCATAGACCATCAAGATTGTTTGGTGTACGTGTCGAGGGCTTGCGAGGCCGAATAAAGGGTGGTAACCAATTGATTGGTTCAGCTATCTAGGTCTTTTCATGAGTAGACAATGATCTCTTTACTGGTTTAGGTGAGCCTTCCTGGGCCGCCGCCTGTGGGGACTTCACATTCCGAGGGGACGTGCGAGGCTTGACCCCAACCCATTTTGTGGGTTTCCCCGACCCCTGCACTTTTTCCTTTCCCTTCTTCTTTGCTGGACTCGGCGTGGAGATAACCTCTTTAGCTTCTAGTTCGACTTCCACTACTTCCTCAGATTCTTGCTATGTCGATGTTACAGGTTCTAAGGTTTCAGCGGGATTGGTGGCCATCATTCTGGTGTGAAAAATGAACTTGGGTTGCTAGTATCAGAGGGTGTAGGATGCTCAGACATGAACGAGACACAATAGGCATAGAAACTCTTACAACACAAACTCGCCAAGGAAAAACATGCCAAATACAAACTATTCAAGGGATACATAACCCTTGTCCGATCTATCCTCCTACTTTTTTAGCTGCGGGGATCGATCAACGGTTGGGTGAACCTCATTTGGAACTTACCATCAAGTAAATGGTAAAAAATATTTGGAAATCGCCTCATTAAATGCCGGCCGACCGCTCCTTTCAACGGTAAATTTTTCCATTTACCCGATTTTACTATTCCAACGGCTAGTTTTCGCACCTCCTGTGTGCCCAGCACACCCTTGCGTTCCTAGCACACCCCTGCATTCCCAGCATACCTTCTGTGCTCCTAGTGCACCTTTGTGCTTCCAGTGCACCTTGTGTGCTCTGAACACATGCCTGCGCCCCCCGCACACCCCTCCGGACTTCCAAATCTGCGGCTGCTCCCTGCGTGTACCATGGTCCTTTATGTACTTACCTTCCTTGGTGGACGTAACCCACCCCATACAACTACTTTGACCATATAGTAATTTGATCCGATATGGTTTGAGCCGGCTGCCATTGACATAGCTTGGTAACATATCGCTGCGTAGGGTAGCTAACTGAACAACTCCGCCATCCGTGATTTATTTAACTGTATAGGGACCTAGCCAGTGCTGATGGAACTTCCTTGGGTGTTTCAGAAACTGGCTATCATACAACAGGACTAATTTTCTCTCCAAAAATGTCTTTTGTCGAATATGTTGATCATGCCATGCCTTATCTTGAGCCTTCTGAACTTGTTGGTGAAAATTAGCAATGAAGTGATCTTCCTGTAGAGCCACAAGCTGCGCTAAACACTCCTCCATGATATTAGGCTCTGCCATATTCATAAAGGCTGTGATGTGTAGGCTAGGAACAATATATTCCATGGGCATAATGGCCTCCTTGCCATAGACCATCCTAAACGACTTTTTTCCTGTCAACTTCTTGCAGGTGGTTTGGTAGGGCCAAAGAACAGAGGGGATGCACAAGTCCCAGTCGCTGTAATCGGCGTTACAAACCTTAGTCAGTGCTTGCTCCAAGATTTTATTAAAAGCTTCTACTGCTCCATTTTCTTGCGGATGATACGGAGTGCTCTTCGCATGGTGGATCCGAAATTATTTTGTTAAGGCTTGTATTGTTTCATTAACAAAGTGTGTACCTTTTTCGCTTATTAAGATCTTCGGACATCCAAAACTGGTCAGAATCTGCTCAAAAATTAAGTGCGCAACATTATCTACAGTGAAATCCTTCACAGTTTGTGCTTCATCCCATATGGTTACATAATCAGTGGCAGTTATGATGTAGCGTGCACCTGTCTTCTTTCCCGGTGGGTTGATAGGCCCTACAAAATCAATGGTCTAGTTGTCAAATGCTTGCAGGGCCATTTGTGGTTGCAAGGGCATTTCATATCTGCGTGAGGGCCTTCTAGTTCGTTGGCACATATCGCAGGCTTTGCAATAGTCGTGAGATTCACTATGCATGGTAGGCCACCATAGTCTAGCTTGCAAGATCTTTTGCGTCGTTGCCTTTCCTGCATAGTGACCTCCTGCTACACCCTCATGAGCCTCTACCAAGATAGCATGCCTTTCATGCTCCAAAACATATCTTCACAGCACTTAGTCAGCTCCCATCTTGTATAGATGACCTGCGATGATGGTGAAATTTGCTGCGCAGGTTACCAACTCTTTCTTCTATTGTACCAAATATTCTGTAGGCGCCATGCCCTTAGTCAGGAACTGAATGATGTCGGTGAAGTGCGCATCAACTACCTTAATATTGAAAAACTACGTGTCAAGCAATCGCTCTTCTAGGTTGGTCGATTCTTTCCCATTCTCGATTCAGGATGAGTGGTATGGTCCAAAATTCAATTTCCCTGGCTTGAAAATGATATCAAAGTTGTACTCCTGAAACAGTAGTAGCCATCGGCAGGTTCCCCCCCCCCCCCCCCCAACACAGGATTATTCACCAGGTACTTCAAAGCTGAGTGACCTGTAAACATTTTGAAGTGCCCTCCTAACAAATAATGCTGATATTTATGTAATGCGTAGACCATAGCCAATCCCTCCAGCTCTGTAGTGGAGTAGTTGCGCTTCACACTAGAGATTTTCCTACTAGCGAATGCAACAGGGTGATCAATGTCTCTGTCTCTAGGCTGCGTAAGAAAAACTCCCAGGGAAATTCTCGACGCATATACTTGAATATGGAATACCTTTGCCCAGTCAGGAAATATGAGAATAGGCACAAAGACCATCTTCTCCTTGAGTAGCTCGAAGCTCTTTTGACACTCGTCATCCCAAAAAAATAAAATATCCTTATTAGGTAATTTTTCTATAGGAATTGTGATCAGCGCGTACCGTTGAATCAACTTCCTGTAGTAGCATGTGTGTCCGAGGATCCAACGCCACTATTTCTTAGTTGTAGGAACTGCCAGGTTTATGATGACTGCAACTTTGGTAGGATCAACCATCAATCCTTGTGGACAAACTATGTGCCCGAGCAAGATTCCGAAGGGTACGCAGAATATGCACTTCTTGATATTAAGGGAGATCTGGTGCTTTCTATAGGCATCCAACATCATGCATAGGTTCGGGACGTGCTTTTTCACTAACCCAAAGACAATCCAATCATAAAAAAAAACCTCCAAAAACTTGTGTATGAACTCCTTGAATACTGCGACTACTACCCGCGAAAATATGGTAGGGGCATTCTTGAGCCCAAACGACATGACCGTGTACTGAAAAGATCCCCATTCAGTAGCAAATGTAGTTTTGCTACGATCTTCAGGTGCAATTCTGATCTGGTGGTAGTCCGAGAACCCATCTATAAATGAGTATGCTTCCTGCCGTCCCATGTTGTCCAGGATTTCGTCCAAGAACGGTGTGGGAAAGGGATCATGTACGCAAGCATCATTCAATTTGCACAAGTCAACACAGATTCGTATCTCTCCCTTCATATTTTTCTCCTGAACCACCATCGGGCTTACCCAGTCTGACTATTCAACTGGTTCAATGATACCTGCGCCAAACATCTTATCGATTTCTTCCTTGACCTTTTGTTTATACTTAGGGTTCAACCGATAAGGCTGCTATTAACACTGGAAAATCGTACAGCAGAAGATGACATCAATTAATGTCGAGCCCAAGGATTTACAGGACAGGAATACATTATGGAATCAAGAAGTATATAAATCTCTAAGGTTTTGAGAAAATCAAATTTGAACTAGTCATAAATGCTCAAATGCACGCTTTTTCCTTCGAGAAGAGCACCTTCTGTGCGCCCTTTTGCCCGAAAAGCGTGCATTCCTGCAAATGGAAAAAAGTCACTTTCCGGGACCACTACAAGCAAACAATAGCTACTCCTTATGTGAAAGCCGCCTAAGGACAGCCACCAACGCCTCCTTAGACATTATGTGAGCACACAAAAGAATATTTGAGCACACAATGGAATCACACCTCTCCCTTGTGTCACTATCCATCATGTACCAAGGGAGGGAAGGAGGATTTGAAGCTCACCTATATAAACCCACCAAGAGATGAACAAATGGTGATCATAAGGTTATTCTGGTCAAATTTTCCCAAGCAAAACCAACATTGTGTGTGACCCAAGGACTTGGAGCTAAAGAGGACTCGATGGTTGGCCACCCAACATCTCATTCCACCACAACAGAGAGAGAGAGTTAGACTGCGTCAGAAGGCATAAATTGAAAGATAAACATCCTTGCATAGGGACCTAGAGCCATTGTCTAGGGGCCCTTTGGCAAGTGGGTAATATTTTCTTTAATTCCAAGCATTCAATAAGAAGAGGCCATCGAGCCATCGTTTGCATTATTACTGTTTGGAACTATCTATATAGCTTCTTTTGTGTTTTTAGTTTTAGTTTTTTAACAGAGCATACTTCAACATATTATTTCATTAAGTGTTATGCTTTTGAGCTCCCCCCACATACTGCATGTTACCAATAGTTTAGAGAGTAGACCACACTCTCTAAGCTCGTGTGATTTTGTACACCTGTATGTCAAATCCACCACAATAGGATTGGCGACTCCAATGACGTGTTTCAAGTTTATGTGGTTGTGCCATCTTTTGCAAAAGACCCTTAGTCTATGTTGGAGTGGAGATGACAGTCCTTTGACCCATCCTGCAGTCCCTAGACTCACTGAGGTGACAGAATGAAGAAGGCAGCTCCTAATCTTTTACTTGCAGGAATTTTGCGCGCAGTTTTTTCACACAGACGTGCATTGCGCGCGTTCAGGAGTGAACTGCATGCAGGAAAGTGCACCTGTCAGAGGTTTTTGCTCGCAAATTGCAGAGATATTTTTTCTCCCTATCTTCTACATTTTTTTTGCTTGTAGGTGTGTTGGGCAGCCCCTAATGTATTTTCCAACACTTGTGTTGATACCCCATAGCTTCTGAGAACTGATTTTTTGCTACTTTTTGTAGGCATTTAGTTAGTTTTCATTTAAGTTGGTTTTTTGCGAAAAGTGTTCACATAGTTTAAATAGGGGGCGAATTAACCATTGCTTTCCAAACAATTTATGTTTTTTGCAAATTCTGGCACACACACTTAGTTTAACTAGTCCAAGTAAATGGCTCATGACCACACATGCATAAGCTAGTGTAGAAATTGTTTAGTTTAAATTTCAATTTTTGCATTTAGGAAATTGCGGGATTAGGATTGAATCGCAAGTTAGAGCAAGTAATCTCTGCTGTCTTTGCACCATTTGGTGACCCTAGACAAGCATATGAACACTCTATAGTTGTGATTCACCATCTCCCTTTAGTCACTCACATAGACTAACGAGGAGGTTTTGGAAGCGACCCATTATTTAGAAATCCTTTTTATTTGAGCAAGGAACAACGTCACATAGTTTAACTAGGGGAATTTTGTAAAGGATCACTGATATCCATATGTTCAAATTATGAGATTGTTCACCATACACTCTCACACATTCACCCACTAAGAAAAGAAAGCTACCTAAAAATAACTTAAACCAACTCACTAAATTCTCCCCACAAGGGCCACAAGAGAAATTATAGATTAAGTTAGGATCAAGGGGGTAGGCATCCAATAAGCCGCCTTGATCATGCTTCACATTTGAAACATAGAAGTTTCATTTTCAGGGAGCTTTAAAATCCACCTATCACCCCACGAAAAAGAAAACCCAAGCGCGGCAGAGACCTGATTCAGAGGGGGTTAGGCTTAGGCACAGTGCGTGCGGTATCAGTTGGGGTTACCTGACCCAGCTGATACTCGGTACTGTTAGCTGACTACGAAGAAGCCCAAGACTCGAACACTCATGTGTGACGGTGGTTCTTAGTGGCCAAATTAAGGGCATCCTTTACCCTATAGGTGATGGTGTAGGCAAGTGCCAGATCCTCTACCCTTACCTTGGTTGATTCTCTTCGGCTGACTGGGGGGCGTTGCCAGCTCTTTCAGGACGTTGTGCCAACACTCACAAGAAATCCTCTCAAGGCCCAGTTACTTTTGAGTGTGTGAGGACGTATTAAGTCTTCTAGGATTTTGAGTATCACACACAAACAAATAAAACCATTTTTTGCTTGATTGATCAGATAGATTAAATTAAAGGAAAATTCATTTCATTTTTTCTTTGTTTTATGTATGTGGCCATAAATTTGTCGTGATCACAGACTCGATCCCCTCAAATTTTTTTTCCAAAACCTAACCTGGTCAACACTCAAATGGTTCCAACGGAACCTTGTCCATCCAGGCGTCTTTTGGACCTCCCCCCATTATCGGGAGGGGTTCCAAGTCTTTCGCCATTTAGGCGTCAAAGACGGAACATTGCCATAGTGGTTAGTTCCTCCTTTCTTGGATCAAACTTAGTTGGGAACCCTAGCTAGTCTCCCAACACCACACCGTACACCACTCCGCCCTTGTTCCCTGGGGGGCAGAAGAGTGCATCCCATACGGGAAGCCAGCTGAATTCACAACCGGGTACGTCATAGACTAACCCTTGTTCTAACTAGAACTTCGTGTCTTCACACGTTGCCATGGCGTCAACCTCTCAGTCACCCTTCTTAGTGGCATTAAATCTACCGGATTTGACTAAGCTCACCAATGACCCCATCGCACACGACCCCATTTGGCCTCCCATGCCCATGAAGCTCCCTTCAGACATACCAAAGTTTGAAGGAAAGCAAGTGGAAGACCCAGGGAATCATATAATGACCTTTCACCTGTGGTGCTCATTGAATAGTATCATTGACGATACTATTCGGTTGAGGCTATTTCAACGCACTCTTACGGGAGTGGCCGCGAAATGGTATGTCGAGAAACCCCCTGCTTCACATAGAACCTTTAGCACCCTTGCTACTGCATTCCTCACATAATTTTAGTTACCCATTCACCACGATTTTGGAATGGAGTTACTGACTCATTTCAGACAATCCCCCTCTACCCATATTTCAGAGCATCTCCATGAGTGGAGATGGTGTCGCAGCTTATGCAAAGCACAACTCGACGACCGAGTCCTTTTAAATTTATTCTTGAAAACTCTGACGGCGGAGATTTCAAAGGATGTAGCACAACATAACCCCACATCCGAATAGGACACAATTGTAAAGCCCAACAACTTGAACTGATCTACACACAATCAGGATACATATACAATATCCTGCCCAACGCCCTGCGCTTGCAATCTTATCAAGAATTTCGAAGCGTGTCGAACTTTGCAGATGGACTTATTGGGTCAATGAACCAAGGGCACCTAGGTAGCAGCAGTCAGAATCTTGGTTACACACATGGGTCTACCCAGAACATGTCTCAACTCGGATCTCAAAGTCATCATATGCAACAACAAAATTTGACTAATAGGGCGCCAGCGTATCACCAAGGAGGATCTTATCCTCCGGCTGAGGGGACCCAGTACGCAGGAAGAAAAACTGACGGAAGAACTCCCCCCAAACGGCCAGGTGAAAACAAGGGACAAAAATATGCTTAATCCCAAGCACATAACCCACCGAAGCAAAACAATGCACAGGCGAGCTTTGTGCAGCCGTCCCAAAATCAACCACACCCGTACGATCAGGAGAACTACCCTCCTAACGTGGTTAAAAGAAAGATTAAAAAAAAACCCAAAGGGAACCCTAGACAGGGGGGAAACAACCAACACCACCCACCGCGATCCCAGGCTAGAGGTAACTCCAACCGGAATCAGAACCAAGAGCCAAGAAATGCCCAAAAGCAAGGCAAAAGGCCACCTCTACGAACAAATCATTCTTGTTAAATATGTGGTGAGTACGGGCACTATACTCACCACTGTCCCGAACTCCTTGAACTTAAAAATCTTCAGAGTAACCGAGGACAAGGAGGATCTTCCCAAACAACTGTGGTTATGCAAGAACCCTTCCCCCATCAAGGAACGGTCAGCACTTAGCAGCAAATATTCGACGATTTCAGGAAAAAAAACCATGAAATTTACATGGCTGGGGAAGAAATGTTTTTCCAAACTTGGAATCGCAGCTATGACACCCCAACAGACACCAGTATGTCAGGGGCTAGTACGAGCGTGCCGACTACACCTTTAAGCATTCCAAAGATTCCTTTGGAACCATTGCCAAAAATGGTTAAAGGGCCTAATAGGAAAGCAGGTAACTACTCCAAAGTAGCCCATAATTACAGCATCGTAGACGATTTAGCCGATTTAGCCCAGTCACCTGCTGCTTTGTCCGTTTTAGAGGTACTGCAGTCGTGCTCGAAGCAGCGGAAAGCCCTACTTTCCGCATTAGGCGCCGTCGACCCTGCCGACATGCGCATGATGGCTTTTGACTTAGGCAAAGCCACCCCTAGGCTCCCCTCCATGGTCACCTTCCAGATACTAGTATCGGTATAGAATATCACTATTCACTGATGTGTCATTGATGAGGGTGCATCCACATGCATCATGTCAAAGAATGTATGGCAGAAGTTAGGACCTCCCGAACTCAAACCTTCCGTCATCACACTCAGAGCATACGACGGTCGTCCCTCAACCCCCGTCGGTCTCTTCCAAAACGTACCGATATGTTTAGCCGGCAAAACGGTCCACATAGACATCGAAGTCTTGGATGCTCACTTGGATTACAATATACTCCTTGGGCAGAGTTACATGTACGCCATGTATTCCATAGCATCCTTCATTTTCCGCATCATGATTTTCCCACACGAGGATCGAATCATCACAGTAGACTAATTGAAGCACACTGAAAAGCGTCCCTTGACCAACACAGATATGGTTCTACCCTATGTAGATACAACCAGATATGGTCTTTTACGGTGTCAAGAATATGGCCCTGGCCAATTCAAATCGTCGTCCGTCCTAGGGTCATTCCTAGGAGATCCTCCTATTATCCTTGAGGTATCGCCTGATGCCACAGGGGCCCGGGTATGCATGATGTCCACATAAAGCATCGAGGTTAGTCAGGACATGGACTCAAGCAGTAACGACATTGAGGCGTCAGCTGCTGTAGCCTCCCTAGTCTACGCTGCCTCCCAAACTCCTTTCCTCTACCCACCGCCTGGCTTCACCTCCCAGCAGGTCTTGGCAACACTGGTATTACCCCATATATAATTGGCATTCCCAGTGTGGTATCTCGTTCCCCCTCCAGGAACGCCAGCTTCCAACGTTACTGCGTTTGGGTTAAAGCCCCCCGATCCTGAGGAGCCCAAACCTACCCAAGCAGCAGTCGAAACCACCCCCGCAAGGGAAATTCCCACTGCAAAACCAGCGAACACGATAAATAAAATTTCCAAGAAAGGAAAGAAAGTAGTGACCCCCACCATGCAGAGGAAGTCATCAGCCTGCGCTATATGTGATGTCACAGGACACCGTACTCACATATGCCTGGAGTTGGACGAGTTAAAACCACTCCTCGGCTGCGAGGCAGGCACCTCAAAACGACATTCCCATAAAAAAGAACTTGCCACCAAAAGTATAGGAAAACCGTTGCATACCAATCATGCATGCGCCCTCTGTGACACATATGGGTATTATACCCACCATTGTCCAGAAATACCACGGTATAGGGATGCCTTACACGCGATCTAGCGATCCTATCAAGAGGATCCCTCCATCCAGGAATCTGGAAATAAACCGCGTACCATCCGGTACCTACAAGAGGAACGAAGGTCACCAGATCGAAAAGCATTTGTCCCTCCTCTACCCAAGCCACCATACACCAACCAGGGAAAAGGAAACCTGGTTGCCTCATCTTATTGAGATTCAGGCACATAGATTATTGCAGACAGCTTGGTCAGGTCTTTGACCTAAGGTCACCTAGGCAGCAATAATCTGTATTCGGGGAGATCCTGGATGGGGGGCACTAACTGACAACACCCTCCCCCATGATCTCAGTTTGGGGGCAACCACAACTAAAATCAAAACTAGGAACCAAGTAACAACTCCCAAGGGAAAACTGGAGCCGAGAGTATCTGATCACCAGACCGAAAGCAGTACCATGATCAACACTCCATAACACCCAGAGGCAATGCCACACATTCGCACTCTTGAATTTTTTTTTCTTCTTCAGCGCAGGCAGGTATGCACCCTCCCATATTCCTTTCTAAAGTTCATGTTTTTCGATAATATTGGATGAAAAGAAGATGCTTTCACTTGAGGTAGTTGTTTTTTTAGGAAGAACCCACAAACCGTTCACATCACCATCCACTGAAAGTTCCAGAGTAGGTATCATTCTACCCTCAGCATGATAGAGTCCCAGAAAACTTTGCATATTTTGACGTCATTTCTCCATAAGAAATAAACCATAGGGTCCTCATACCCGACCACGTTTATCATCACCTCACCCTGCATATGATAAACGTTCGCGATGGTTGGTAGAGCCTCCCCTCCATGGCGATTATCATCCAAAGTAGACCATACATCACCCCACAAGTGATGCCATGGCCATACCATTTTAGTCCGGGAAGCACCTCATGCCCATCCACATACCATGCATAAGGTCAAGTTCACCATTTAAACGGACGATCAAGTTATACAAGCAAAATGAAAGCGCACCTCTGCGCACTGCATTTGGCCCACCATACCTCCATCAGCATACTCCCATCTGCGACATCTTCCGCTTCATCAACCCTACACATGAGACCAACCAATGGGACCCCTACCCCCAACAAAACATCTTCCTCACACCTTCAATGAGTGACTCTCTTTCATGTTTTGGGGTACCCGTCTCTGTGTTTTGTACAAACCAAACCCCATTATTTTATTCTTTTGGTAAGTGTAAAAAGGCCGCAAACGATGCCCTTCACCACTTTGCCCTTATATTTCACCTTTTCTCCCATGGCAGCAGTCCCCCATCTCCCTTGGTCGAAGTATTCATCTCCCCCCATGCACACACCATTATGACAATCATAACCAATTCATAGCCGCCCTGGAAGTCCTACCGACTTCAGGGACTTTTCCCTTCAGAAATACCTATGACTGCAGCCAAGCTGCTCAAATATACTTAGACCTCGGGCCACTGAATCCCCATTATCCATTTTTAGCTACCGCTCACCAACATGCCTAAGTTAAACCCATCATGGTTTGGTTAAGGCTCCCTTTTTGTCGACACCAACACAACTTTTCCAAAAAGGAAGTGGTACCTTGGATGACCCCTCCCCATGCAAAGGGGTATCCTCGGGTGGCACTATGGGAGACATCATTGTCCATAGATGTCATCGATCCTCTTGACATTCGACTACAGCAAAAGCTTTCATGTCACGATGGTATCGTACCTTACAACCATTGCACTTTGATTAAGATCCGTCGAAGACTCGTGCCTTTATAAGCGTCTCTGACAACAATGCTTAAACGGGAAGGTCCCAACCAATACATATGCGTACATTGCACAGTGATATGCCATACCAAGCTTACGCATATGGGTACCAAATTCCACCTATCGTCAAAGAGAAATGCCCCTGAGGGCGTCAACAGTTGTCATCAACAACCACCAGCATCACTACCATAGTAGTGACACAGACAACACATGTATCTGTCAATTTTGTTTAACTAGCCATAGCATCATGAGCATGGGACATGCCTGCCTCATTGAAATTTTGTAAATATGTTGTATATTTTGTCTGCTTGCAGGGGGCCCCTTAGGCTATGGTTATCTCGGAAATGGTGCAAGGTGTTGTCTATTAAAAATGTACACGCAGGACTCTCTCTCTCTCTCTTTGCATACGATACATAAAAGAAACTATAATGTATTTTGGCTATACAGTTCTTCCTAGACCTCACACATTAGGGGGAAACTGTTAACACTGGAAAATCGTACAGCAGAAGACGACATCAATTAATGTCGAGCCCAAGGATTTACAGGACAAGAATACATTATGGAATCTAGAAGTATTTAAAATCTCTAAGGTTTTCAGAAAATCAAATTTGAACTAGTCATAAATGCTCAAATGCATGCTTTTTCCTTCTAGAAGAGCGCCTTCTGCATGCCCTTTTTCCTGAAAAGCGCGCATTCCTGGAAATGGAAAAAAGTCACTTTCTGGGACCACTACAAAAAAGGACAATTACTCCTTATGTGAAAGCCACCTAAGGACAGCCACCAACGCCTCCTTAGACATTATGTGAGCACACAAAATAATATTTGAGCACACAATGGAATCAAACCTCTTCCTTAGGTCACCATCCATCATGTACCAAGGGAGGGAAGGAGGGTTTGAAGCTCACCTATATAAACACACCAAGAGATGAAAAAATGGTGATCACAAGGTTATGCTGGCCAAAGTTTCCCAAGCAACACCAACATTGTGTGTGACCCAAGGAGCTAGAGCTAAAGAGGACTCGATGGTTGGCCACCCAACATCTCAGTCCACCACAACAGAGAGAGAGAGTTAGACTGCATCAGAAGGCAGAACTTGAAAGAAAAACATCCTTGCATCGGGACCTAGAGCCATTGCCTAGGAGCCCTTTGGCAAGTGGGTAAGATTTTATTTTATTCCAAGCATTCAATAAGAAGAGGCCATCAAGCCATCATTTGCATTATTACTGTTTGGAACTCTCTATATAGCTTCTTTTGTGTTTTTAGTTTTAGTTTTTTAATAGAGCATACTTCAGCATATTATTTCATTTAAGTGTTATGCTTTTGAGCTCCCCCGACATACTACCTATTACCAATATTTTAGAGAGTAGACCACACTCTCTAAGCTTGTGTGATTTCGTACACTCGTGTGTTGAATCCACCACAACAACTGCTGCTTCATAGGGCGCGCATCTGGTTTTAATGTGATTCACATGACCCCTAGGTCCCCTATGATCCCCTTAAGTTCCGAGAACTTTGTCGAGAATAAGTCCTGATATTCTGTGAGCAGTTTTGCAACTTTTCCTATTGTATCATCTTCCCAGTAGTCCCCAATTTTAGCCAGCTTAGGTTGCTCCTCCGTTCCAATGTTGACCTCTCGCAGCTTTAGAGGCTTAGTAACATCGACAGTTTGCAGTGGGGGTCTAGCCACTGTGCGTTCTCCGTCTGACTCCGGAATAGAGAAATTTCACGGATCTTCATCGCACTACTCTATGGCTAAATTGCGGCAGTTGAAAATATCCTGCATCTGCGTTTCCCATGTTGGTGCCCCGAGTGCTGCGTAAGGGCGTGCTTCATCAAATACGAAGGTATCTATATCCTGGAGAGCTTCATCAGGCGCCTCTATTCCTCCTACTAACCCAAATGTCGCTACAAACTCATCCTTCAATGTTTCCCAGTGGCGGGTGTGCTAATGTAGCTCTGCATCTAAGTACCATGCAATGGGAATTGGTCCCAAGGCATGAATAAACAGGTGAAACCATTCTTCTATAGTCTGGTCACACCATTTCTCCATCCAAGCGAACAAATTCTTGCGCAGGTCCCATAGGCCAAGGAATGTCCTTACGCGCAAGTGAACTGGAGGTTCAAATTGCAGGATCATCATATCTCGACACTCTTCCCAATACTGGAATGCCCCTTTATGCGTGTCCCACCACCTCGCAGGTGTTGCGCGCATGGCTAGATTAAGGGCCCATAGCCTTCGCTCCCATGGGACTTTAGCTTCAAATTCTCACAAAAAATCTTTAATACTACCATAACCATCGAAGTAGCGCAATTATCTTACCTCTGAGGAGATGCATTGGAAGTTCTTTGTGATTCTAAGACATCACAGCACATATACATCATGTAATTGATTCCGCCATTTTTCCATCTCCCCATCGGAGTCAGAGAAACATTCGCTATCCTTCTCACAGCAAAGCACACCATTAGCCGTGGGATTGATCCAATATTCGTCTCGCGTAGTTAACTTATAGATGTGATCCACATCCTCTTCATTACGCACCGGCTCCATATACCGTTCCCCTTCTGCAGGGTCTAATGGTACTATCACCTGCGTACCTTCATTTTCAAACACCATGCTTCTTTTATTTATATTGATGATATCTCCCATATCTATGGCCCAATCCAATCCGAGAAGCGCAGGATAGGGGTCTGCATATTCTACAATCTGAATTACCTCAAAGTCGGCCTGAAATTTAACTCCTGCGATATCTACCACAATTTTTAACAATCTTCCCAATGGTATGATCTTCTGCTGGTTGGCCATATGCAACTGGATAGTGGACCATTCCAGCTTAGGTTCTCCCATTCGCTGCCAATTTTGCTTAGGAAATACGTTCACATATGATCCCAGATCCAAAATAACTTGATCCATTTTGTAGTCACCAATCTGTGCTGTTAGCCGCATTTCCCTACCGGTGCCTTTCTTATGCTTGTACAACTTGTGCACATCCTTAATTTCTGGAGACAGGTTAGGTTTCTTTGTGCAGATATCTATTAATACTTGCATATTCTCTACTTCCTTCTTGTTGCGCAACAACTTCATACATGCTTGGAGAAATGGTTTAACTTCATCATCGGTTCTTAGGTTTGCTGGAACTTTTGGCATAGGTGCCTCATCCTTAGTGAAGTCTTTGTGGGCTGCGACGAAGGTTTCCTTTTCCTTCTATAGGTCCAGACCTTCCTGTTTGGTAACTGCTTTTCAGATAAGAGGTTCGGCTGCAGCTTTCTCCTCGGCTCCCTCAGTAGCCATGCCACTGCGCGTTATGACATTAATGCTTGGGCCTTTGTCACGTGGTTCAGCCTTAACCCTCTGCACATTCTGCGTAGGTGTCTATTGTTTTTCCTAAATTTTTGCGATCAAAATTGGACAGTCTTCAATCACTTGATCCAACTGCCTACAATACCTACAATATTTCCTTGCGGGGTTCGGACAGTCCCTCGCAAATTTCCCTACTTCTCCACAGTTATAATAAATCAATTTTCCTCTTCCCCGACCTGCGCCACCACCCGTCCCCCCTCCTTTGTCCTTGGTTGGGGAGCCTCCTCTACTTGAGGGAGATAGGGGTGACAAAGGGGAAACCTACATCTGATATAGGTTACCTCGATCAATCATTAGGTCATATGTCTGACAGTTTTGTTCATCATGCCCCATAGATGAGCAAAATCGACACCATTATTTCTTCAATTATAGAACATAAGCGGCCAGCCGAGGGCAGTGGTTGGTATCATGTAATCCCGCTACACGACAGTCGACGCACCATAAGTTCAGACCACTTGGTCCTGCAACTTCTCTAGGATGTAACGGGCTGGGACAGGCTGGGTCCCCCAGCCTGCATATAATTTGTCTGTAGAGGGCACTGATCCTTGGTGTGCCCCAACACCTGGCATCTTATGCACCATACGTCTGTGCTGGCTTCTTTCCCAAGTTCCTTATGCAGGTTCTGGATTTCAAGATGCATGGCCTGTAGTTGCCCTTCGATCTGCTGTACTCCAAATTGGGCATCATCTCTTAGCAGAGCTTCCAACTTCATAGCAATCTCCAAGGCTTTTTCCTGCGATTCAATGGCTTGTTGACCCGTAGGTATGCGTAGCTGAGGTAGTAACATAGCGATGAACCATTCCTTGTGCTGTCTATCATCATACAAAAATTCCCCTTCTCTGATCACCTTCTTTAGCCGCTGGTCAGCCTCCCATACAGACTCAGAGGGCCCTTGTTTAAAATATTTTAGTTCATTCACTATATGAGATTAGGACTTAGGTTTCCAAAATTGCTGTTTTAGGGCATCCTTAATTGCTTGAATAGTCGCGTTCACATGCTGAGCTACGTATCCCATATACCAGTCCAGGGCTCTTCCTTCAAAGTCGAGGGATAACGTGCCCTTTTTACAGCATCATTAGCCACATTTTGTTCAGTCCATACTGGCTCTGCGATAAAGCATAACCGGTCCATTTCTTCATCCCTACACCCTTGAAGGTAGGTAGCTTCATGTGCGAGGCAATATCGTCTTCTGATGGAGGTGGAGGTATGGGTGAGTTTTTATCCCTATGATGACTTGAAGGTGGTGTAGCTAGAATTCTATGCGCAGATGAATCTCTTACTGGAATGTAGACAGATCTATCTCCTTCTTGATTAGTTCTGTAGTATTTACCACTTCGTGTTGTGATTTCTCCCAGATTGGAGGTCATTCAATTGGTGTGGCTAATAGAATACCTTTTTCGCACAGCAAAATTTTGATTAACAATGGCAGTGTTTTTAGAAACTTACCCCGGAAACCCTTGAAGAACCTCCGCTCTACCTCAGAATAGGACACAAACTGATCGACTGTGAACTATGTCACAAATCCTCCTAGCATGCTATCCCCCCAATGATCTACCGTGAAAGTGATGTTATTATCAACTTTTTCCAATTGCTGGATCAATTCTAGAGTCCACTGCGTGACCCGCTTGTCCTTCCAACACGTTTGGAAATATTCAAGCCTCACCAACCACTCCTGAAGCTCATTCGCAAATGTTACATAGAATAAATTCATAGAATTCAGTTAAGATGTACTTATTCTTCCACTTCTCAACCGTCAATTTCGTGTTGCGATTATCTTTTACAACAAATTCCTGAACCTTATTTTCAAACCACTCTTCAATTTCTACCCTCTCAGGTCTCCAATGTTCCCTTGGCATTACCCAATCTCCCTCTCAAAATGATCCCAGTCCCGGAACCATTTGTTGGCTTGAGGGGTCCTCACCTAGGTTCAGAGATTAAGGTTTGCCAACAAACCCCTATACTACTGGCCCTTTTGGAAGTGACCTACTTGCGTAGGCCAAAGTCTCACCTGAAGCAGTATGGGAGGGTGCTGGAACCAGGTTTCTGCACCCTGAGAGAGAGTAAGTAAGTCAAGTAGATCCAAGTTTGCAACCTATTAGGTTCGCACAGAACATGTCTATTCGCAGGTTTGTTAATAGTATAATCTGGAACTAATCATAAAATATCTATTACCATGCACAAATCTAGTTAGTACCTTCGCATCCACGTGCGTATCAGTTATCAGTACATAATATCATAAATGCATCAATAAAAGATTACAGATACACTTCATACCATAACACAGACAGATTCGCAGCATAAACAGATAACACAACTGTATTCGTAGCTCCAACAGATCCCAAAGGTTTGCATCAACAATAACACATCAGATCAGATAACACATAGATACTTTAACTATATCCGCATATATTAGCATCCACAAACCTAGTTACAATCCAAAAACAACCTGTGCGCATAGCCAGTAGGGTTCACACACAACATGACTGAGGAACTCCCTGCACACATCCAGCAGGATTCCTTACCCAAACGACCCAACACATATCTAACAATTCACACTTAGCCTCAGACTTAATTCTTGCCTATCTCTAGAGTCAACATTTTCATCTATTTATATCGATTTAGCCTACGCTTCCAGTGGTCCATAAACTGTGGTTTGCGGACTCTTGGTCTACCCTTTGACCCACCCCAAAACCCCTACGCTAGACTAATTAATACCAAAAATATACAAAATTGTACAAAATTCGCAGCTTTAGGGGACCCTGTTCCCACAGATCCAAAAGTGTACCCACACTTTATCAAAGAAGAGCTTCACAGTGGATTCTACTATGGTACTCTTCTTACAGGCCTCCATAATGGCCATCTTAGAGAATCTGTCCACGACCATGAAAACACAGTCGTTACCATGCTTAGTAGAAGGAAGCCCAGACATGTAATCCATGGAGGTGGATTCCCAAGGTCAACTAGGAGTAGGAAGAGGAGTATAGAGGCCTTGCTTCTTGATGGTCGGTTTGGAAACGTCGCATGTAGTGAAAAATATGATGTACTTCCCAAAGGTTTGACCAATAAAAATACTTCTGCAACACTTCCACTATTTTCTCTACCCCGTAATGTCCAATGACCCAACTGTAGTGCACCTCCTAGATCATGTTGGCACGCTCACTTGAAGGAAGACAAAGGTGTCCTAGGTGGCATAACAATGCATCCTAGAGGTGAAAATTTGTAACTTTCTTTCCTTCGAGGAGAATTTGGTATGTGTTTCTGAATCCAGGATCACTCTTATAAAGATTCAACCATTTTGAAGTCTCGTGTCCACAAGAGTTGAGCACGGTGGTTACCACTATGACCGACGGTCAGCTAAGGTAGTTTTCAACATTATTGGTGCTTACCTTCTTGTACTTAATGTTCAAATGGATCTGTTTCTGGTATGTGGACCATTTATGACGGTGATCGTTCTGCAACTTTCCTTGTGTCTGGATAAATTGCATGTTTCGATAGTCTGTTTGGATGATTGTTTCCTTCCCTAGAATGTAATGCTCCCATTGTTGGCAGGCTTAAAGAATGGAATACATTTATTTGACATAGGTGGGATAATTTCAGACAATGTCTCAAAGTGTCTCATTGTAATATGCCACTAGATGCCCCTGTTGAGTAAGAACAACACCAATAACATAACTAGAGGCATTTGTCTAAATCTGAAATGGTTGTTGCAGGTTTGGTAATGTAAGCATTGGTGCAGAGAAAAGGCAATGATTCAACTCAGCGAAAGCCTTTTTTTGAAATTCATACCAAAATAAAATTTATTTCACTCCTCCCTTGGTGACTTGACTTAAAGGCCAAGTGATATAAGAGAACCCCAACATGAACCTGCGGTAGAAGTTTCCAAGACCTTGAAAGCTACGAATCTCTGTTAGAGTGGTTGGGGTTGGCCAATCCCAAATGACTTGTATCTTGGCTGGGTCCACATGCACACCCCTCTCATCAATTATATACCCCAAATATTGAACCTGGATCATACCAAAAGTGAATTTCTCCAAGTTGGCACACAACTTGTGTTTTCACAGTGTTTGGAGGATTTGTCGAATGTGGTGGAGGTGCTCATCCCAACTCTGCTTGAAGATCAGGATGTCATCCAAATAAACCACCACGAATGAATTGGTGAGGGGTCACAAGGTGTCATCCATCAGCCACATGAATGTTGCAGGGGAATTCATCAATCATAAGGAAAACAACATTTCCTAGTATGGGAAATGATCTTATTGCATTGCTTCACAGTGATCAAAGGATGGTCATAGGGGGTGCTACCTCGGGTATCCTATACAACTTATTTCCCAAATTAATAAAAATATTGTGAGGCCTAGACTCATAAACAACATGATTCTTCCACAAGTATGGTTGGCATAATAATACATCACAAACTTTAATAGGAGCAACATCACACAATACCTCATCTGTGAATGGCTTGATGTTGTAGGGGAGGCGACACTGCTAGTTAACACGAAGATCTCATCCTTGGTGAAGCCACTGGATGGTGTACGACTCTGGGTGTAATGTGGTCGGTAGTCCCAGAAAATTCACGACCTATGCTGAAATGAGGTTATTTTGAATCTCGTTGTCGAAAATGAACTGCAACAGAGAACCCTTCGTCCACATATGTGAGTGGAAGAGGCGGTCCCCCTCCTATAGATTTTTTGGCTCGTCAATTTGGATCTTGGTGGTGGCAACAGTGGAACAAGGATTTGCATCCATAATATGCTTCCCTTTGTCATTCCCCTTGTCGATTTTTGACTTAGAGTCAGAACATGCATCTGATTAAGAAGCCTTCAGTTCGATCACTAAGGATTGCTTGGCTCGAAATTCACTTCTGTTGTGAGTGGGGATATTATAGAACTCACATCACTTTCCCATGTCCTTCTTTGTCTTAGTGGTGTGTTTCATTGCTTGTGGCTTAGACAGGTTGTCCTTGGTCACCTCACCTTGGCTCTACCCTTTGTTCTACGGTTTTGGGGCACTTTTGCATTGCTTCGTATTCACAGATCCAAAGTATCACTTCTTCTGTTTAAACTTTTGTTTAATCTTGACAACATACCGATAGGCGACACCAAGCAAGGAGATGTCCAAGAACTCCATTTTTCCTAGATGTAATTATGTAAACAGAAGCAGTACTTGAGTACGAAGGGAATGAAAACCATTTGTGAACTCCGACACGTCTTGGTCCCTTCCCTTGCGCAACGTGGTCCACTTTATGTATTTATATTAATAACTCCCGACAGGATAATATTATTCCTTGATGGTGTCTTAGAAATAATTCCAAGTGGGTGCAGCTGAAAATAGTGAGGATTCTCTCTCATCCTTTTTCTCATAGTAGGTTTCCCACTAGTCGTTGACATGGGGGGCAACTTTGAGAAGTGAAAAAGTAATATTTTCCCGGTTGGAAAAGTCATGAATTGAAAATATCCTTCCAACAGATTTAACCATCTATCTACAATGTATGCATCTATCTAGCCTTCAAATATGGGGATGTAAAAGTTAAATTGTACCTAAAAATGAGTGGCGCCTCCAGAGTTGCTGCTGGATTGAGGTGCGTCATCATTGAAGGATCTAGGAAAATTTATCCATCATTGCGTTCCTTTGTTTCTCGAGGGTCTCCTAGAGCAATATTTTGAAAGGATCTTCTGCTCCCTCATCTTTCTTTTTGTTTCCACCATGGGAGGCTATTGGGGTTTGCGAGGCTGATCTTGCAAAGGTTCAACCAGTTCGAGCCCTAACTCCTTTTACCCTAACCTTGTTTTGGACATGCAAAGAAAAAAATAGAAAGAGGAGACCGCTCTGATACCACTGATCCAAAATTATGAAGGAACACAATAAAATATAGATATAAACATAAACAGAGAGATGCGGCTGAAATAAAACCTCATTTCATTAATATTAAAGAACTGAAATATGATTACATACAAAATGGAAGAAAAATAGCTTGGACGATGGTAGCTTATCTATGAGAAGAGATGTGGTGGCTAGATCCCTCTGAACTCTGTTAAAATGAGGCTCAAAGGTATATTTATTATTGATAAAAAATTGAAAACCATAAACATCCAAAAACCTAACCCTAGGAGATGAATCACCAAATCTATGGGCCTTGTTGGGGTAAATTGGTACGTCAACTTCTCGAGGTCGTCACTTTGGCATACGATTTCCATTTGAGTTGCAGAATACCTCGTTAGAAGTATCAATAAAAGGACTACATATTTCAACTACAAACATGAGTCTTTGACTCATGTTTGCATTCTTTCCAAAAAAACATCGTTTGGGGCCTCAAAACTGCTCCAGAAGTGCAAGACTGGAAAAACTGCCAAAAATAGTAAATTGTGCTTCAATTAAGGAAACTGAAAAACCAAAAGAAACAATGGTGGGGGTAAACAGGGAATAGGTGGGTGGCCACCAATATCCACCTGGATTGGTCCTACCCCCTTAGGAAGGAGTGGTCCCCATTGCATTGAGTGCCTCCATGAGATGGGGAAACTTCTGTTGAACTTGGTTTCTGGTGAGCCACTTGCCTTGGTGCAGGAGTTGGCCAACTTTGACAACCTGATATAGTTGGATCTTCTGCTGACGATTGTTCTTGATCTGCATGTCCATGATCTGATGAATGGTGTCCTGTTCATTGTAGTCTGGGTTTAACTTTGTTGGTGTGAGTTTTTCTGCAATGTCAGATGTGTCCAGTAATGATGGAAACTATGGTCAAAGGTGGTACACATTGAATACTAGGTGCAGGCTAAGGAAAGTGGAATGTTGAGCTCGAAAGCGTTTTCCCATACAACATTGGTGATGGTTTATGACCCATATCAGAGCGGCCGAAGCTTACAGTGGGGCCCGACGAGGCACTCCTTCTGTAATTTTAGCCAAAATTTATCGCCCACCTGGAACTTGTGTGGCACCCAACGCTGATCACGTCGCTGCTTGTAGTTAACATTGGTTTGTCTAATATGTCATGGAATTTCTAGTGGATGTGATGAATGTGCTAAATGAAGTTGTTAGCCCTGTCAAATTCAGACTGGACATACTGGCTGGAATCCTAACCCTACTTGAAAGGGTATGTGGCTAGTTGAGCTTTGGAGAGGTTTGTTGTAGTTGTGTTGGACATAGGGGAGGATTTCATATCATATGCATGGATGCTTCAAGTTATACATGCACATAATATGTACGATCTTCTTGTTGACGACCTCAGTTTGGCCATCATTTTGGGGGTGGAAAGCTATGGAATTAGTGAGCTTGGTATCTAGCATCGACTAGAGAATTGACCAATATGTACTTAGGAACCTAATGTCCTAGCCTGAGATAATGGACTATGGGATCCCAAAGTGTACCCACACTCATTCAAATAAGAGCTTCGTAGTGGATTCTATTGTGATACTCATTTTGCAAGCCGCCATAATGGCCATCTTATAGAATTCGTTGACGAACACGAAAATGCAGTCATTGCCTTGCTTAGAAGAAGGAAGGCCTGCATGTAATCCATGGAGATGGATTCCCAAGGTCGACTAGGAGTATGCAAAGGAATATAGAGGCCTTGATTCTTGATGTTCGGTTTGGAAATGGTGCATGCATTGAAGGATATGATGTACTTACAACCATCTTGTCGAAGGTTCGACTAATAAAAATTCTTCTACAACATTGCCACTGTTTTCTCTACCCCGAAATGTCCAACGACCCGACTGTACTGCGCCTCGTTGATCATCCTCGCACAATTGATTGAAGGAACAAAAAGGTGTCTCAGGTGGCATAACAGTGCATCCTAGAGGTGAAATTTTGGAACTTGTTTACCTTCAAGGAGTGTCTAGTATGTGTTGTTGAATTCAGGTTCACTCTTGTAAAGATGCGCCAGTTCGAAGTATTGTGTCCACAACAGTCGAGCACGATGGTTAGCGCCATGAACGACGGTTGGCTGAGGTAGTATGCAAAATTGTTGGTGTTGCCATTGTTGTAATTAATGTTCAAATTGAATTATTGCAGTTATGTGAACGAATTTTGACGGTGATCATTCTGCAACTTCCCTTGTGTCTGGATAAACTACAGGGTTCATTGATTTGTGTGGATGACCTTTTCCTTCCCCCAAATGTAATGCTTCTATTATCGGCAGGCCTAAACAATGAAATACATTTCCTTGTCATAGGTGCGATAATTTTAGACAATGTCTGAAAGTGTCTCACTGTGATATACCACTGGATTCCCATGTTGAGTAAGAATTGCACCAATAGAATAGTTAGAGGCATATGTATCAATATCAAATGGTTGTTGCAAGTCTGGTAATGTGAACACTGGTGCAGAGTAGAGGCGATGCATCAAATCAATGAAAGCCTTCTGTTGGATTCAGACCAAAATAAATTTGCTTTCTCTCCTCCCTCAGTGACTTGACTTAAAGACCAAGTGATACGAGAGTACCCCAACACGAACCTGCAGTAGAAGTTGGAAAGACACAGAAAGCTAAAGAGCTCCATTAGAGAGGTTGGGGTTGACCAATCCCTAATTACTGGTATCTTGGTTGGGTCGAGATGCACACCCCGCTCATCAATGATGTACCCCAAATATTAAACCTGGGTCATACCAAAAGTGCATTTCTCCAAGTTGGCACACAACTTTGTTGTAGTGTTTGGAGGACATGTCGAATGTGCTGAAGGTGTTCTTCCAAACTTTGGATTAAGATTAATTTTTCATCGAAATAAACTACCACGAATGAGTTGGTGAATGGTTTCAATATTTCATCCATCAACTTGATGAAGGTTGAAGGGTAATTCATCAACCCAAAAGGCATGACCAACCTTTCGAAAAGGCCCTCCTTGGATTTGAAGGTAGTATTCCATACATTAGAGGGTTTGACTGGTACTTGTTGATAAACAGACTTCAATTCAATCATGCTCAAATATTTGGCCCACTTTAACTAGTCTAGGTCATCAATTTGTGGGATCAGATACCTATTCCAGACAATGATCTTGTTCAACAACCGATAGTCAATACAAAGTCTCTATGTCCCATCCTTCTTCTGTACTAACATGATAATGTTGCCATAGGGTGATGAACTTGGCCTGATGTGTCCTCTCTGTAGCATCTTCTGAATCCGCCTCTTGATTTCATTATTCTCTAGAATAGAGCATCGATAGATCGGTCCATTAGGTAGCAACGTGCCCAGGGTCAGATGAATGGAGTGATTGACCTGACAGTGTAGATTTACCTTTGGGGGTGAGGTGAATATGTCCATGTACTCCTTCATGAACTTGTCCACCTATTTTTACCGTGCGAAGGAGCCCTGTCTCGAGGCCGTGGCCACAATATTCTTCTTTACCTAAGGGCGAATCATAAGGAAAAAAAAATTCCTCGCATGGGAGATGATCTTATTGCATTGTTTTGCAGTGATCAAAGAGATGGCGGTAAGTGGCGCTACCTCCAATATCTTGCACAAATTATTTCCCAAATTAATAATAATAGTGCGAGGCCTAGAATCATAAACAACATGCCTCTTCCATAATTATGGTTGGCCTAATAATACATCGCAAACTTCAAGAGTATAAACATCACACAATACCTCAATTGTGAAGGGCTTGATGTTGTATGGGAGGCGACACTGTTGGTTGACGCGAATATCTCATCCTTAGTGAAGCCACCCGATGGTGTATGGATGTGGGTGCGATGTGGTCATTAGGCCTAGCCATTTGATGAAATCTATCGGAATGAGGTTCTTTTGGCTCCCGTTGTCGACCATGAACTGTAACAGAGAATCATTCACCCACATATGTGAGTGGAAGAGGTGATCCACCTCCTCTAGATCTTCAGGCTCATGATTCTAGATCTTGGTGGTGGTAAGGATGTCATTAGAATCTGTGTCAATAATATGCTTCCCTTTGTCATTCCCCTTATTAAGTTTTGAATCAGAGTCAGAACATGCATATGATTGAGAAACCTTCATCTCGACCACTAGGGACTGCTTGGATCGACACTCACTCGTTTTGTGAGTGGGGCTCTTATGGAACTCACACCACTTTCCTGTGTCCTTATTTATATTCATGGTGTTTTTCTTTGCTAGTGGATTCGACGGGTTGTCCTTGGTCGCCCCACCTTGGATCTGTCCTTTGTTCTGCTGTTTGGGGGCGTATTTTCCTTACTTTGAATTCAAATATCCAAAGTATTGCTTCTTCTATTTAAACTTCTGCTTGATCTTGACAGCATAAAGATAGGAAACCTTGAGCGAGGAGATGTCCAGGAAATTAATTTCATCCTGGATGTACTTATGTAAACAAGTGTGGTACTTGAGTACCAAGTGCCACTCAGAATCCATGATACCCAACTTCATGCGAATGGCATGAAAAAAATTTGTCAACTCCGACACATCTTGGTACCTTCCCTGCCGCATTGTGGTCCACTTTATGTATTTATCTTCATGGCTCCCGAAAATGTATTATTGTTCCTTGATGGCATCTCAGAGTGAATTACAAGTGGGTGTAGCTTAAAACAGTGAGTATTCACTCTCGTCCTTTTGCTCACAGTAGGTTTCCCATCAGTCCTTGACATGGGGGCACTTTGAGGAGTGAAAAAGTAATATTTTCCCGATTGAAAAAGTCAGGAACTGAAAATATACTTGCAACATATTTAACTATCTATATAGGATGTCTCCATATATCTATCTTTCATATATGGGAATGTAAAATTTAACTTGTACCTTAAAATAAGTGGCGCCTCCAGAGTTGCGGCTGGATGAAGGTGTGTCACTGGTGGGTAGTTTTCGAAGGATTTGGGAAATGTTATCCATCATTGTGTTCCTATGTTTCTTGAGGGCATCCTTGAGCAATATTTTGAAAGGATCTCCTGCTCCCTCGTCTTTCTTTTCTTCTGCCATGGGAGGTCATTGGGGTTTGCGAGGATGATCTTGAATAGGTTCAACCAGTTCAAGCCCTAACTCCTTCTACCCTGACCTCATTGGGGAAATGCAAAGAACAAGAAAGAAAGAGTAGAACTCTATGATAACACTGATCCATACTTAGGCAAGAAGGCAATAAAATACAAATATAAACATAAAAATAGAGATGCAGTAGAAATAAAAATTCATTTCCTTAATATCAAGGAAATGGAATGAGCTTACATATAGAATAGAAATGAAGTAGCTCGGGTGATGGTAGCTTATCTCTGAGAAGAGACGTGGTGGTTACATTCCTCTGAAATCTGTTACACTGAGGCTAAAAGGCCTATTTATTGTTGAAAAAGAATGGAAAACCCTAAACATCCAAAAAACTAACCCTATGAGATAAATAACCAAATTTGTGGGCACAGTTGGGGTAAATTGGTACATCAAATTCCCAGGGTCGTAACTTTGGTATACAATTTTTTTTTGATGTGCATAATACCGCGTTAGAAAGATCCATCCGAGGACTACAACTTGCAACTGCAAGCATGATTCAAAGACTCATGTTTGCTTGTTTTTAGAAAAAAATGGTCTTAGAACGACTCCCGAAGTTCAAGATCGAAAAAAATAGTAAACTGTGCTACAATTAAGGAAAATGAAAAAAAAGGGCCTCAGAACGGGGCCCGAATTTTAGGACCTGAAAAAATTCCCAAAATAGTAAACTTTGCTACAATTAAGAAAAATGAAAAAAAGGGGCCTCAGAACGACTCTCGAAGTTCAGGACCCAAAAAAATGCCAAAAATAGTAAACTGTGCTACAATTAAGGAGAATGAAAAACTAAAAGAAATGATGGTGGGGGTTCAAGTGGAATAGGATGGTGGCCACCAATATCCACCTGGATCAGTCCTCCCCCCTTAAGAAGCAATGGTTCCCATTTTGTTGAGTGCCTCCATGAGATGGGGAAAATTCTGCCACACTTGGTCCCTGGTGATCTAGCTACCTTGGTGCATAAGTTGGCCATATTTGACAACCCGATACTGTTGGATATTCTGATGGCAGTTGGCGTGAGTTTTTATATAATGTCGAATGTGTCCAGTAATAGTGGAAAGTATGGCCAAAGATGGTCGACATTGAACATAGGGTGGAAGCCAATGAGTGATGGAATGTAGAGCTCTAAAGCATTGTCTCATGTAGCCTTGGTGATGGTGTATGGCCCATATCGGAGCGGATGAAGCTTACGGTGGGGCCTAGTGAGGCACTCCTTCTACAAATGTGGTCAAACTTTGTCACCCACCTTGAACTTGTGTGGCACCTGATGTTTATCATGTCACTGATTGTACTTAGCTTTGGATTTGTCCAATATGTCGTGGAAATGTTAGTGAATGTGTTGAATGCGCTCAATGAAATTGTTAGCCCTGTTAGCTTCAGAATGGGCATAAGCTGAATTTTCTTAAGTAGCTGAAAATGGTATGGCCACATCTGCCACATCAATGGGACATAGTGGCTGGAATTGTAACCCCACCTGAAAGGGAATTGGTTAGTTGAGATATGGATAGCTCTGTTGTAGCTGTGCTATACATAGGGGAGGCTTTCATCCCATGTGTATGGATGATTCAAGTTGTACATGAGAAGAATGTGTACGATAATCCTGTTAACGACCTTTGTTTGACCATCAGTTTGTGGGTGGAAAGATGTGGAATTAGTGAGCTTGGTATCCATCATCAACCATATAATTGACCAAAATTTACTTAGGAATTTTCTGCAATGGTTTGAGATAATGGACCATGGGATCCCAAAGTGTACACACACTCCTTCAAAGAAGAGCTTCACAGTGGCTTTTGCTGTGATACTCTTCTTACAGGCTGCTAGAATGGTCATCTTAGAGAATTTGTCGATGGCCACAAAAATGCAGTCATTGCCATGCTTAGTAGAAGGAAGGATCGACATGTAATCCATGGAGATGGATTCCCAAGGTCGATTGGGTGTAGGTAAAGGAGTATAGAGGCCTTGCTTCTTGATGGTATGTTTGGAAATGGCACAGAAAGTGCATGATCTAATGTGGGATACTTTTAGAGGGTGTTTGAAAGTGTCTCACTGTGATATGCCACTAGATGCTCTTGTTGAGTAATAATTACACAAATATCATAGTCGGAGGCATATGTCTCAATCTTAAATGGTTGCTACAAGTATAGTAATGTGAGAACTTGTGCAGATTAGAGGAAATGCTTCAACTTGGTGAACACCTTCTGTTGGGATTTAGGCCAAAAGAAATTTTCTTTCGCTCCTCTCTTAGTGAATTGACTTAAAGGCCAAGTGATATGAGATAACCCCAAAATGAACCTGCGGTAGAAGTTTGCAAAACCCAAAAATGTACGAAACTCTATTAGAGTGGTTGGGGTTGGCCAATCTCGAATGAATTATATCTTGGTTGGGTCCACATGCACACCCCACTCATAAATGATGTACCCTAACTATTGAACCTGTGTCATACCAAAAATGCATTTATCCAAGGTGGCACACAACTTATATCGCCACAGTTCTTGGAGGACCTGTCGAATGTGGTGGAGGTGATCTTCCCAAATTTGGATGAATATCAGGATTTCATCCAAATAAACCACCACTAATGAGTTGGTGAAGGGTCGTAAGATGTCGTTCATCAACCTCATGAAGGTTGCAGGGGAATTCGTCAACTCGAAAGGTATGACTAGCCATTCGAAAAGGCCCTCCTTATATTTGAAGGCAGTCTTCCATACAACAAAGGGTTATATTTGTACCTGGTGATAACCAAACTTCAAGTTAATCTTGCTCAAATATTTCCCCCCCTTGAACTAGTCCATAAGATCATCAATCTGAGGGATCAGATACCTATTTCAGACAATGATATTGTTGATCACCCAATAGTCAATATAGAGTCTCCAGGCCCTATCCTTCTTCTGCACCTACACAATTGGGCTACCACACTGTCATGAACTAGTCCTGATGTGTACTTTCTATAGTAGCTCATGAATCTGCCTCTTGATTTCATCGTTCTATTGAAAAAAGCATCGAGAGTTCAGTCCATTTCTTAGTGATGCACCCGCGGTCAGATTAATGGAGTGCTTGACCTGACATTGTAGAGTTACCTCTGTGGGTGAGGAGAATATGTTCGTATACTCCTCCATGACCTTGCCCATCTCTTGTTGTTGTGTGGAGGAGCTGTGTCTAGAGGCCGTGGCTACAATATTCTTCTTACCTTGAGGGTGAATCATAAGGAAAACAAATTTCCTGGTCTGGGAAATGATCTTACTGCATTGGTTCGCAGTGATCAAAGAGATGGCGAAAGGTGCTGCTAACTCCGGTATCCTATACAACTTATTTTCCATAGTAATAATAATAGTGTGATGCCTAGACTCATAAACAACATGTCACTTCTACAAGTATGGTTGGCCTAATAATACATCACAAACTTCAAAAGGACCAACATCACACAGTACCTCATCTGTTAAGGGCTTGATTCTGTAGGGGAGGCGACACTGCTGGCTGACGCAGAGATCTTGTCCTTAGTGAAGCCACCTGATGGTGTACGACTGCAGGTGCACTATGGTCAGTAGGCCCAAACTCTTCACGACCTCTACTGAAATGAGGTTCTTTTGGCTCCTACTATTGACAATGAACTGCAACGGAGAACCCTTCACCCACATCTGTTATTGGAAGAGGCATTCCCCCTCCTCTCGATCTTCAGGCTCATCCTTTTGGATATTGGTTGTGGCAACGTGTTGTGAAGATAAATCCCCTCTGCGGATAGAGGTGTTATCTCTAGCCCTATAGTGGGTCTAGCAACTTACGAGACTATATAATGCAAGGTTTCTTAACTAATATCCAAAAGAAGATGAGAAAGTAAATAGGCTTACCTCTTCTTGATGTTATGCTCGAATCCTTTGATGATGGAGTCGATCCATAGTCCCTCATGCTCACTCCTCGCTACTAGTGCCGTACGATTACCTACAAGAGATCAAGAGACAAAAAAAATGTAATCAGATACAAAACATACATTTAATATCGGCTATCTAATAGATCAATGAAAATTAGACTATTTGTGTAAAAGATTAGAAAAATATAGAAAGCAAACACCAAATGTTTTATTAATAAATATGAAAGAGAGAGCTTACAACCGTGGCCTTGATAATTAGAGGAATTTTGAGGTCTAAAATGGGCCTCCTAAGGAAATTATAAAATAATAGTGGAAATAATAAAATAAGATTAGATTACATCATCAAATTTTAGAGGGGAAAAAGTAAAAAGTAATTTTCCACTCGTATTTTCAACTTATGTCCTTATGCGTTTACTCAAATTTCGAGTAGGAAAATTTGTTGGATGAAAAATTTAATTCCTCATTCAACAAATACCCATGTTGCATAATTTCATTGGAACCTGCTACATGAAAAATGAGAAATGCATGAAAAATGTGATTCTGGCAACTTGCAATCACGTTTTTCATGTATTTATCTTTTTTCGTGTAGCAGGGTCCATTGAAAGTATGGAATACATGTACTCCTTGGATGATGAATCAAATTCTGCATCCAACGTGCACTTCTGCTTGAAATTTAAGTAAAACCTTAGGAATATAAGTTGAAAATATGAGTTGAAAAAGTAGTTTTATTATTTTATTATTATTATTATTATGTTTTTACTTTTTTACTCCAAAAATGGTGAATCATCCCCCATGGTTCACATCATCATCTTGAATCCTATTGGTTCTTATAAAGTTTATTTTGGTTGTACATTTTTCTTAGGAGGCCCATTTTAGGCCTCAATTGGAGGCCTCCCTTTAGCGATGTCTGAGTCCTTCACTGAAGCTCTTAAAGCATTCCTTCTCCCAGATAGCTTAGGTGTTATAAAAAAAACAAGGATGCAAAGGAAAATGAATGATCAGACCGACCCAGCAATGAAAAACTAGTACTGGAAGGATGGGGATCAATTTATAATAAGGGAGAGGGAGTTAGGAGCCCATGAAATAAGGATGAAGGTCCAATTTTAAAGGGATAATCCCCCACTGATAAGATCAAAAGCTCTAAATGAGAGAGCTTGACCCTATCTCCACTGAATGAAATCCATCTCACTGTCTTAGAAACTTCCAGAGGTTGAAGCTTCTCTTCCATTTGAGGAAACACTCCCAAGAAGGGTTTAGCGTGGTTTTCTCATTCAAAGAGTGCTGACAGTGCTAGGCTAAAATTGTCAACTTGAAATTAACACGGGTATGCAGTTAGAGAAGAGCGTTGATCCATAAATTTAGCGTTTTAGCTAAGTTTATTCAATGATATTTCAAGGAAACTTTCTTTTATACTTTAGAGGATGCCTTTATGTATTTTTCCAGGTGGATATATTGCATAGGATCCATCATAGGGAACTTCAGGATTAGGGGCGAGAAGCAAGAAGAGTGAAAAATTATTGTGTAACATATGCCTCCTAAAGCATGAAGGCAGAACGAGGAGTGATGGGTAAACTTATTTATGAACCAAGGAAAAGAACTCAAAATACCGCCAGGAAACCTACTAAATCAAACATAATAAAATAGATGACATCTCTGATATGAATATGCCTAACAATATGTGTATGGAATAGGCATAAAATAACACATGAACCCACGACATGGAAACAATCATCTTCTTGAAGGAGATCATGGAAATAGATCCATGACATGGGCGCAACCATCCATATATACAAGATCATGTGTACAATCATGAATACTCAATAACTCCATGCAACATAGATAATGACAAATATGATCTAGGGTCTTTGTCTCAATCTCAGTCTACCCAACGCACGAATCTATCCATGTGAATAGATGTTGTGACATCGAACATGGTCGAAGCTACCTGATTACCGAACAATGATGAGAACCGTTAACAAGCACGAGAGAACCCACCAATAATGAGGATGGCCCTCAAGGTACAACAACATAATCTACAAGTGCTAAAAAATGGGTTGAAGTCGAACACTTGTAGAATTATTTAATCAAAGGCCAATGAGGTGAACCTATCGTCGAACATGAAGAACTTGCTATTGAGGCATGCAAAATCCAAGGTACTAAAAAAGAGTTTCGAAACCATCTTCCTGGATAATGAGCTGAAGTCGACATGAAGTGATTCATCGAAGGTGGGCCATAATGATTCCCACTTCATCGACACGAAACAATGGACATCTCAAGATAATAGGAGTGATTCAAGACTATTACAGAGAAGGTCAAATAAGGAGAGGATATTTGAATATGAAAAAAAGGACTTCTCTTGAACATATCAGCGATACGACTTCGCAGTGTGGAAACATTCAACTCAGATAGGATCAGAGGTCATGATGAAAGAAATGGTGATCAAATTAGAGGAAAATTTATTTCCCAAGCCCAAGAGGCAAAATGACTAATGAAGGATATCCCCAACCTGACACGAACTGCAGATGAGTGTCATGTTCAAGAGCGACAAGCTGCCAAAAACACACAAGATGTTCCACTTTCAATTTTGCCCCGTTATTGCTACGAGTACCTCTTTATTTTTTATAGCCAGTGTGAAGAGTATAGCATATGCTGAGCGTGTAAGTTCATTCTTCGAATGAATCCATCCTAGTAATTTTAACGAGCACTAGGAAGGAGGAACTCAGTCTTGTCATGGTGACAAGTCTTTTGCCGTTTAATTTTTAACGAGTCCGACAAAAGGAGAACTCAGTATTTTTTCATGTTTAGGGAGTTTGAAAAAGAAACACAAAAGAAAACTCCATAATGTCCCTTTTCGTAAATCGTCTCTCGAATACGAAAAGGTAGAAAACAATATATGAGAGAACCTCTTGACTATGTACGATCAAGGTATTCCTTTTTTGTAAATAGTTAATCCCAACTCGAAAAAGGGGTAAACATATATTGAGACCACATCAATTCATTTACTTTAACTAGTTTGAAATGACAACTACTCAACAATATTTTCATTTTTCGAGAGTTAGAAAAGAACTAAAATTTCTCTCTTTGATTTGATTCCATTCTTAAGTAGTTTGGATTAGAAATTTTAGTTTTGGTGGGAGGATTTCAAATTTTGTTTTCACTGGTGATCAACGCGGGTTTGAGCTATCAGACCTGTGTCGATTTCCCCTAGCCTTTTAGGGAAGCACGTCATCATCACCTTTTTAATTCTGATAGGCGCGTTGACCTTGGGGAAGAATTTAAAATAAGAAAACTACCCATTTTGAATGATTTATTTCAAAATGTACTCCAATGAAATCTCCTAAAATGTCATTTGAACATGTTTTGCAAGTGTTTTCAGTGAATATCGTCATCGAATGGAAAGAGAGGGGTCACGAGGTGGAATACCACCAACCTCTCCAAGACACAAATTGCATAAATGCACTAAGGAACTATAGATTACTTAAGTTATTCCAGACCTTGGGGTTAAGAGGTCAAATGGAGCTGCTTGAGTATCTACTTGGGATATGGGATGTATATTGCCAAGTTTTCATAATTTAGGATCAAGAACTTGAGTTATAGGTCGCAGACATATACTTCATCACAAGGTTATCGAGGAAATGGAAGAGGATCCAACTCTTCAGAGTTCGCACTAGAGGAAAGAGCACTAGCATGCTCATCCAAGGACATTTCCCAGGTTCCCAAAAGACTAGCAATGGGAAGGTAGACATCAAAACCATCACCGTTCTACCCTTCAGGACAAATTTTCATTGTATGGCCCGAGTAGTCGGGGCCCAGGTGTTGCATGAGGCAATGAAGTCCCAATTCCAGTACGTAGTGGATTTTCTAGCTCCCACAATGTTTAAATGGTGCGAGGGGTTGTTGGCCAATATGAAGAACCAACTAACCAAGTGCAAGATAGGACGACTGAAACAATTCAGATTTGTACCCATCCTAGTTACCTTCTTCTTGGAGAGGGTTCCTCTATTTCAATACCAATGGTTAGAGATATATGATCCAGAGCTGAGGGATTTGAGGTTGCTGAGGTGGTGCAAGATCATGCCCCGTCAGGCAGGGGGCAATAGATGCATTTTCCGACAACATTTTTCAGCTGGCTGCATCATTAACTGATTGTGGTTGAGGACTTGTATATGCAGGCACCGATTTCAAAAGAGATCCAGATCTACCTCTTTTTCCAGGCGTACAGTGGTTTGATGTAGGTAAAGGATTGTTTTTTAGAATTTTCTACTTTTTAACGTTTTTGTCATGTATTTTGATATCAAAACTTATGATGTTTTTACAGATGTTGGATCAGAGAGACCAGTTGGTATGTCCCCGATTGTGAGGAGGATATCTCGCCAAATCGAGTATGCTCCTTATGAGGAGGGATAAGAACCACGAGCGGAGGTGGAGCGTAACCTGATAAGACTCATGAGAGGCATCCCAGAGTACACTACATTTGACGAGATTCCATTATGCTACCAGAGGTAGACAATTGGGATCCCAGGCAGACTGCGTTAGTTACTTTGGCGAGTCATTCGAGCAGTCACATGCTACCATGACAACCATGTGGGCGAATAAAAACCTTTAGTTTACATTTTTGTATTGATGTAGGCTCACAGAGCCATTTGTGTCACATAGCACATATTTTTTCATATTTTTATGTAACACAATTTACAAACTTGATATATATATATATATATATATATATATATATATATACATATACATGTGTGTGTGTGTTTCTACAACTACTAAGTGTTCATATATCATGATGATATATCATATATTGAACACATAAATACATGCGTAAAATTTGAGGTTTTATAACTAAATAATGACCATTTAATTGCAACACAACGAGTTTTGAGTCTAATTTAACAACCAAATCCCTAATACCGAGATCAAGAGCATCCGATAATAGCTCAACGACTGCATTATATTCGGAAATATTAATAGTTGTTTGACCCAAAAAAATAACTTGTATATTAATCAACTTGCCATCAGGGGAAAAAAGTGCCCATGCTGCAGAATATAAGCTCCTTGTGCTACGATAAGCACCATCAGCGAAATCAGTATAATGGTTTGATGAAATATGAAAACCAAGTGAAATACTAGGTAAGTAAAGGAAACACATGCAAAGCAAACAATCACATCAAAAAATCTAAAAATCACACTAATTAATAACACACTAATGTACAAAGTATCATACTTATGATCAAGCATAATACTTCTTCAGATAGAGCCCATTTCGGGGCTCAACCAACTCATTTCATTCATAATCTACTAGCTCATAGCAACCTCTTTCCAATACATGCTGAAAAATATAGGGCCCATGCCACATTGGCTCGAGCTTCTCGACTCCCAATTTATCGTGGGCTTGATCATAAAGCAGGACCAAGTCACATTCAGAGAAAATGCGAGGGCTGACAAATTTGTCATACTGAGCCTTAACTCATTCATTTTTTTCTTTAATGACTAAAGAAACAAGTCTTAGAGTTTGATCGAGACACTCAACATAAATAAAAGGTTCCTCTTCTGGTGAAGTACCAAGAAGTAGCTCGATAGCTAGCTTCAGAGAAGGGATTTATGACTCGATCAAGAGTGTGGCTTGCAGGAGTGGAAAAATTCCCATAAGGGACGAGTCCTTGAAAATACCCAGCCCAACGTTCTCATAGGGGGTAGATGTATTCTAACATATGGAATGTTTCTTGTTGAAGAGTCAGAGGAGAAGAAATCAGGCTGATCGATAGTCACAATCTTCCCTTGATGAGGAAAGCGGAGAACACGGAAGAGGGTGGAAACCACGTAAACCATCATATGGGTTCAACTACATCCAAGAAGGAGGTTGTAATTCAGGTTGGAATCCACCACCTCCACTTCTAGGTTCACTATCTTTCCCTCCAAGAGAATGGACAAAGCTTTGAGAATACCGTACGATCGAGAACCTCTGCCATCAAAAGCTTCCAAAGTGTTTGGGTACTGACTCAACGGAGGTGAGCCAATGGATTTCCAACAAGCTATATACATGATTCAGGTCAAAGCACCTTCATCAACGATAGTCCTATGAATGGTTTCCCCATAACGGTGACTTAAATCAAAAAATCCACCTAGGATGAGAGACGAGGAACAAAGTTCTCAAGATCAAAAGTAATAAGGTTTGAATCCACTAGATCAATCCCTCCAATGACGAATGATAGTGCCTTCCGTTGTGATGGACATGAGTAAAGGACTTCCAATGCTGACATCGTCGAAGGCACCTGAGATAAATCCTCTACAATGTTATGGTGTTGAGCATCTCGTGCGTTTAGATTGTAGACAATTTCTGAAGAACACCCTTTGGAGGTGGTTAGATGATGGAATCACTAGCATGTCTCTCAATCTAGAGAGGAAAAGAACTAGGAGGTACGGAAGAGGAAGGGTTATCTTTGGCATCCTATTCCAAATGAGATTTCAATGGATTCATGTAAAATTTCGATCGTGTGGCGACAAAAATAGGTTCTGTGCCAGTCATAAAAACTTGGGGGTTTCTGGACAGAGGGTTGATTGATCATTTGTGTTTTCTGAGAGGGAAATGGCTCTTCCAAGATAAACGAAGTCGTGGGTGCGCCCTTTTAGAGACGAGAAACTTTGGCACGCCAAGGAAAATCCTTGGTGTAATGGTCGTCATCACATATCAAACAAGGATATTTAGGCTTGCGTTTGGAAGCATCGTTAGCAGATGACTTATTGGAATCCTCTTTAGGGTTATCAGATTTGGATTTTAATTTTCCATTTTTCTTACCTTTTGAGGATTTTTCTGCTGCGGTCAATTGAACAACATTAAATCAGAGGTTTTACCATGATTCTTTTGGTTATTGGAAGGATTGGAGGGTGCAGTGGCAGCAATGGGCTTAGACTTTGAGGAAGCCTTGGGTGCACTACTATCAGCATGGGCCACTGACCCAATAATGCCATCAATAGGAGGCGTGGTAGGAGGTGGAGATGATGTTGGATCGGTTGAAGGTCATAGTGTGTCAGGTAGGAGCTCATACAAAGTGCCAGATTGGGAAGAAACCAAATCAAAATATTGAGCTCAAGCGATGACTTCCTCTTTTGTCATGCAACCACCCATATCTAGATATTTGGAAATTTTTGGAAAAAAATATTTAGTGAACCATTCAGTCAAAAAATGATTGGGGATATCGAATTTGATGAGGCGACGTCTGCGCCTCCATTCGTGAATGTGGTCCAAAATATGGGTAGTTTTCGACTTCTTCAATTATGTGAGGTGGTGGGTGTTGGTATAATACTGGACATGTATTTGGAAGTGAGTGAGGAAGGCCATGGCCAAGGTGTTAAAATCAATGAAGACACCTCGAGGGAGTTCAATATACCATTTGGCTGTGACACCTATGAGAGTGCATTGGAAAAGATGTAGACGAATTGAATCGTCAACCCAAGAATTGGAAGAACACCATAAGTGGTACGCCATGACATGGGCTTTGGGGTCTTCCCCAGATTTACCTTCGAAATTTGGAGAATCTCCCAAAATCTTGGTTGGAATTGATGGCCAATGCAACATATGTTGGATGGGGTCATTTGTAATCTTAGACACATCTGACAGTTCCAACGTAGCCAAAAATGGCAAGGGAGGCTGGCGAGGAGAAAAAAATATTTATAAGTTACCCATCTGAGGGTTCCAACCTAGTTGGTATGGATTCTACCCCCAATTGGTTATATTTTGACCTTGATACTTTTACTGCCCTCATTGTTGGTAAGGACCTTGTTGCAATTGATGCTGAACATAGGGACCCTGCTGGGGTTGTTGATAAGGCCCCTACGGGGTGAGAAATTGCAGTCCTTGCTAGACATAGGGTCGAGTCTAAGGTCCTTGCTGAACATGAGGTCCATCTTGGGGTCCCAGTTGGGCTGGCTGGTACTGAGGGATTTTCTAATATTGAGTAGCAAGTTGAGGCCCCAGCTGGGGTTGCTGGTATTGACCCTTAGGAATTTGTTGATATTGGACACCAGGATGATTGGGGTGAGCACCACGATGAGCCAAAGGGATATTCAGACTAGTTTGGGTGTGAAGACCAAACTGAGGGTTAGTCACAACAATACCCAGTGGATGTTGGTGTTGTTGGACATACTACTGCGAGACGTTTGGTCGAGGAACATACTAAAACCGCATATTCAGCTAATGAACATATTGATGGGGTATGTTGGGTTGCTGAACATAAGGATATTGTACATTCAGTTGTTGGAGATGGGGTTGCTGAACCTGAGATTACTGAATGTGGGGTTGCTGATAGACAAATGAAGCTGAATTAGATTGACCACTTAATGGAGCAGTCCTTATGACAATATTTTTTGGCTGTGAAAGAAATGTCGCACCTACACTAGCATTAGTGTGTACCGCCCCTAAAACAGGTCCAGAGTTCAGATGTCCTCTCCTCAAAAGGGGAGGTATGAAAAGAGGATTGGACTGCCCCCTGGGCATGGATGAAACCATAGATTGTCCACTCAATGGTGGAACTGTAGTAATCGTAGATAGAGACAGGGGGGGTAGAGGATCCTATTGAAATGGTCATTTTACCTATAGTCACTATAGGTCGAAAAACATGTTGAGATATGACATCCATATTCGAAAGGAATGGGCCAAAATATGGGGGAATGCTTGTTGACCAAACAGGATCTAGAAATAAATGTGTGGCTCCATAAGATCCTAAAGCAAGGCTTTCAAGAGAGGTATACACATGTGGAAGTGAAGATGCATCTTGACTAAAGGGTATTCCCGTCCCACTTCCTGTATCTTGAGGAGTGGTGATGTAAGGGTATCCTTAAGGAGGAAACATGGATGTGATTTCTTATGGATTGCAAGTTGCAGTGTTTTCTTGTGGAGTGCTCTAAGGAACACTCACAAATTGAATATCATCAACGTTAAATTCCATTTCAAGAGGAAACAATTGACTGGCAGTAGTGCGAGATGATACTGGATAAGCAACAAGGGGAACGTTGGGTTCATCAAAAGGACTATAATCCTATTGAGGCGAGACCACTAATGGATCAAAGATAGGATTTGGAGAAAATATCGTAAAATTTGCAGATGGTTAGGGACTTTTTGACTTAGGATCCTCAAATGAAGACAAAAGAAAATCATCACGTGGTGGTCACGACGAAATAGGTTATACACTTATGACAATTTCAAGAGTCAACATATTGAAATTCAAGGGGTCTAGCTAGAAATTGGGGAACCTCAGGAGGAGGGTCTTTAGATCCTTCAGAAGAGGAAGGAAGTGAATCCGACGATTCAACCACGATGACCTTCAAGGAGATATCAAAGAGAGAAAAGGTGAATCAATTTTGAGCAATTTAAAATTTACAATTAACCAGGCAAAGATGAGGCCGAAGAACTGCACAGGTAAGATGTTATCACTGACAGTTGATTTTTAGAAATCAAAAAAATAAAAAATAAAAAAGGGTGAACTAGGCATAAAGGATTACCAGGTATCCGTGAACTGCAATATACACCTTGGTGATAAAAGGTAGAATAAATTATCAAGGACTTAACGTACTACAACCAATCTCCCTGAATGTTGTGTTCGATGTATCACGTCTAGAAGGTGGCTAACTTAGTTACCTATGGTTGGCCTTCAACCTAGTGATGTCTCTCCATATATACTCAACGGTACGTGGGAGTATAACCTATAGTAGTGTTTTCTAATGTGTAACTGTATGATGAGAGCGTCCCCTTATACTTTTCATACGTGGAGCATAGTCATATATACTTCCATACATGGGATGGAGTTTCACCTCCGGAATGTAACATAGAATGTTAGCGACAACTCCTACCTTTAATGATGCCGAGACACGTTTCTAGCCTAGACCTCTAAATTCTTTCATTAATTTGGAATTATCCTTAAGGTTAATTGGATAAATTTTAAGGTTATATTTAGTTAAGTCTCAGTTTAAGGCTCAATATCAATGTCACCTGAACCCTATAATGCAGCTAAATGCTAAAAGAGATTGTTTTCATTTCGATGAATTCTAAACTAATGAGGGAAGAAGCGCAAACAAGAGTGCAAGTGATGCAACAAACAATTATGCCCCCCCAACTAGTTTAAAACTATTGAAATGCAACTTTTAAAGATCGAATTCACTTTCAATTTTCCCCAAGATGCAAACTTACTGAAAAAATGAAAATGCTTCTCTTTTCACTAAGATGCACAAATTTTTTTTTTTCTTTAACTTTGAAACCTCAAAATTCAAATGCAATCAGTGAACTAAAGTAAAATCAACCAAACGAACAAAGAAATGCAAAATAAATCTTTTCATTTTTCTTTCTATCGAGTGGAAAACAATATCGCTTAAAAAAATGCATGAATGAAAATCACTTTCACTCTTTTTCAAAACGATGAAAAAAAAACTAAATCAAAATTTCAAAATGAAAATTTCTTTCAATTTATTGTTTTGAATTTGGAAACTAGATAAGACACGCTCTTCCAAACTTGTGAATCAAACAATCACTATCTTATGTTTGACACTTAATTGAAGGTGGCCTATAAGTGCAGTGATGACCAGTGCGAAGAAAAACAACTTGAAAATAAGCCAGAAGCAATTCACAATGGTGTTCGAGATGACTGGAATAGAACTCTAAAGTAAATCCTATTAACTCTCTGAAAATAAACACAAGTGACAAGCAAAGAATAATTTAGCGGAAAACCTAGAAAATGGTTTAAATTCACTCTAATAACAAGCACGTCAAAGAGACAAACCAACCATTCAAAAAACACAAACAAACCAAATACAATGGCAAGAAGTCATTTAGACTTGAGAAACTTTCTTAGGGGTCAAGACACATTGGAAAGATAAGGGGAAAACCCTAAATTTTTCCTAGCCTTGTGATCAACGCGTCTGTGATGAACATAACGGTGCTGAAAGGCAAATCAGCGTGGCTAATTTGTATAAAAAATCATTTTCAGCGCTACTATAAGGGCAGAAAACACGCTAAGCGCTAAAAACAAGGAAAAATAAAAAAATGATTTCACACTAAAACCAAACCTGACACACTAAAATAATTATCAAATCCTATGCAGACCTATAAATACCTAAGCAGACTCAGATCTCAATGATTGGTCAAACTGATCAACAATCAAACTGGGAAAGGGAAGACGAATAAGTTAAAGCTCCATAGCGGAGTCACCAATTTTGTTGTGAAGATAAGTCCCCTCTGCAGACATAGGCGATCTCTCTAGCCCTAGAGTGGGTCTAGAAAATTACGAGATTATATAATGCAAGCTTTCTTAACTAATATCCAAAAAAAAATGATAAAGGAAATAGGCGTACCTCTTCGTGAAGCTATTCTCAAATCATTTGATGATGGCCTCGATCCACAGTCCCTTAGGCTCGCTCCTTTCTGCTAGTGGCATACGATTACCTGTAGGAGATCAAGAGACAACAACAAACGTAATCTGATACAAACATACATTGAATATCGGCTATATAACAGATCAAGGAACATCAGATTATCTGTGTAAAAAAATAGAAAAATATAGAAAGAAAATCCCATATGTTCTATTAATAAATATGAAAGAGAGATATTACAACCGTGGCCTTGATGTTGGAGGCCTCCCTTTGGTGATGTCTGAGTCCTTCACCAAAGCTGTTAAAGCACTCCTTCTCTAAGATAGATTAGGCATTATCAAAATACATGGATGCAAAGGAAAATGAATGATCAGACCAACCTAACAATGACGAAGCAGTAGTGGAAGGATGGGGATCAATTTATAGGAAGGGAGAGGGAGTTAGGAGCCCATGAAAGAAGTAGGAAGGTCCAATTTTCAAGGGGATAATCCCCAATTGATAAGATCAAAAGTTATAAATGATAGACCTCAACTCTATCTCCACCAAATGACATCCATCTTGCTGTCCTATAAACTTCTAGAGGTCAAATCTTCTCCTCCATTTGAGGAAACACTGCCAGAAAGGGTTCAACGCAATTTTCTCAGTCAAAAAAGCGCTAACAACGCTAGGTTAGAACTGTCAACCTGCTATCAACACGGGAAGGAAACTAGAGAAGAGAGTTGACCCAAAATTTTAGGGTTTTAGTTAAGTTTCTTGAATTATTTTTCATGGAAACTTTATTTTAGTCTTTAGAGGATGTCTTTATGTATTTTTCCAAGTGGATAATTGCACAAGTTTTGTCACAGGGAACTCCACGATCAGGTGTTGGAAGTGAGAAGAGTGACAAATTACTGTGTAGCACAATGGTGGCGTTGGGCTCTGCATCAATAATTATTTTCCCTTTGTCATTCCCCTTGTTGGGTTCTGACTTAGAGTCAGAACATGCATCTGATTGAGAAGCCTTCTGCTTGGCTCGAAAATCACTCATGTTGTGAGTGGGGCTCTTATGGAACGTGCACAACTTTCCCATGTCCTTCTTTGCCTTCATGGTGTTATCCTTTGCTTGCGGCTTCGAGGGGTTGTCATGGGTCACCCCACCTTGGATTTTCCGTTTGTTCTGTAGTTTGGGGGTGCATTTTCCTTGCTTCAGATTCACATATCCAAAGTCTCCCTTATTTTCTTTAAACTTCTACTAAATATTGATAGCATAACGATAGGAAACACCGAGCGAGGAGATGTCCAGGAACTCCATTTCATCCTAGATATACTTATGTAAACCTTCGTGGTAATTGAATACCAAATGCCACTCAGAATCCTTGATACCCAGCTTCGTGCGAAGGGCATGAAAACCATTTGTGAAATTTGATACATCTTGGTCACTTCCCCGCCGCAAAGTGGTCCACTTTATGTATATATATTCATAGCTCCTGATAGGGTAATATTTTTCCTTGATGCCATATTTGAAATAATTCCAAGTGGGAGTAGCTGAAAACAATGAGGATTCCCTCTCGTCCTTTTTTTCACAGTAGGTTTCCCACTAGTCCTTGACATGAGGGGCGACTTTGAGGAGTGAAAAATTAATCTTTTCCTGTTTGGAAAAGTCATGAACCAAAAAATATCCTTCAAAAATTTTAACCATCTATCTACGATGTATTAATATATATGGCCTTCAAATATGGCAATGCCAAAGTTAAATTATACCTTAAAATGAGTGGCACCTCTAGAGTGGCTGCTGGATAAAGGTGCGTCGCCGATGGGCAGTCCTCGAAGAATTTTGGAAGATTTATCCATAATTTCGTTCCTATGTTTCTCGAGGGCCTCCTCAAGCAATATTTTGAAAGTATCTCCTGCTCTCTCGTATTTATTTTCTTCCGCCATGGGAGGCTATCAGGGTTTGTGACGCTGATCTTACAAAGGTTCAACCAGTTCGAGCCCTAACTCCTTGTAGCATGAAATCGCTGGGGAGATGCAAAGAAAAACAGAGAAAGAGAAAAAATCTATGATACCACTGATCTAGACTTATGCAGTAACACAATAAAATACAAATATAAACATAAACACAAAGATGTATCAAAATCAAAACTTCATTTCATTAATATCAAAGAACTAAAATATGCTTACATATAGAATTGAAACAAGCTAGCTCGGGCAATGGTAACTTATCTCTAAGAAAAGGTGTGGTGGATACATGCCTCTAAAATCTATTACAATGAGGCTCAAAGGCCTATTTATTATTGAGAAACAATGGAAAACCCTAAACATCCAAAAAAATAACCCTAAGAGATGAATCACCAAATATGTGGGCCCCGTTGGGGTAAATTGGTACATCAACTTTCCAGGGTCGTAATTTTGGCATACCATCTCTCTTTGACGTAAAAAATACCTTGTTAAAAACATATATCCAAGGAATACAACTTTTGACGTCCCAAAAAAATGTTGTTTATGGCCTCAAAATGGCCCCAGAAGTTTAAGAGCCAAAAAACTGCCAAAAATAGTAAATTGTGCTACAATTAAGGAAACTGAAAAAATGAAAGAAAAAATCGCGGGGTACAAGTGGAATAGGAGGGTGGCCACCAATATCCACATGGATTAGTCCTCCCCCCTTAGGAGGAAATGGTCCCCATTGAGTTCAGTGTCTCCATGAAATGGAGAAACTTCTGGTGAACTTGGTCCCTAGTGAGCCACTTGCCTTGGTTAAGGAGTTTGCCAACTTTGACAACCCGATATAGTTGGATATTACACGGGTGAGTGTTCTTGATCATTATGTCCATGATCTGATAAGTGGTGGCATATTCCATGCAGTTTGGGTTTAACGCCATTGGTGTGAGTTGTTCTGCAATGTCGAATGTGTCTAGTAATGGTGGAAAGTATGGCCGAAGGCGATCCACATTGAACACTGGGTGGAGGCCAAGGAACGGTGGAGTGTTTTGAAGCCCCAGAATTCCATTGCAACAACATGGGAGATAACCACCCGGTCCAGACCTTAAAGCAACTCCTTTTCCGTTTGGTGCGGTGGCTCTGACTAGGGATAGTGAGCCCAGTTTCCCAAATAAAGAGATTGATATGGTAATGGTAGGTTTTGGTACAATGTGAAATGATAAATGAATTTAAACTAATGAAAGTAATCTATCTAAAGAACAAAACATATACATATACTTAACTGATTTATTTAACTTAATCTATAACCCGGGCAAAATTACCATTGATGCGATCTAGAAAGATGTCTTACAACAAAAGGTAATAAAGATAATTTGATTGCTGAAAGAGATGAAAAATATGTAAAATGATTATCTTGACTAAATAGTTAATCAAAATACTGATGTGAAATATATCACATCTATCAATTGCTTTATGTATATAATAAGGAATTACAACTGAAACATTGTACAAAAGTGCATGAATGATAAACTGTAAGTCATACTAAATACATATCACAATATAAAAATAAATTAATGTAGATTCACAATCAAGAATTTAATCATAAGATAAAAGTACCATATACGATAAGTTCTGCTCATGAAATCTGCAATATTGATCTGCTTTCCTTTAATTAAAATACACTTTAAGAGTACAGAAATGAAATTTCAGTAAAGGATATTCAATTTTCCAAAAAAGTAGATCATGTTCCATATATTTCATCAAAGGCATTCATACATGTACAAAAGTGCAAGCTTTCACAAATTGTTCTTTGATAAAATTCTGGACCCTTCTCTAAATGCACGAGAAGGGTTTAAATACTAAACTAAACATGTCAAAATATATTATTAGATAAAAATTTGAGGAGGTTTCAAACAACCTTCCTCATAATAAGTAAACTAAACTATAATCTAGAAATAAATATAACAAGATTGCTTAGGTGGGCTGATCTTTTTTTGTCACTTGATCTCTGAGCTGGAAGATATCAATCATCGGCTTCAACTGAGTTGGCCGTGTGATACTGGATTTGACTTAGCCTTTAAACACGATATTTGAGAGTGCTCACAATGATTTTCTAGTGGAATCGACTAAGGATTGCAGAGTCATGCACTGATGATGTGGTTTGATAGATTCTGCCTGTGTCTTGATGCTTTCTTTCCACTCTGTCTCCAATAATTTCACCTTTTGGATTGCTTCGACTGTATATTCTTTAATAAGCTTCGGGTTATGAAGCTGTCCATTAACAAACTCAATGATCTCATTTGCTAAGTTTGTAGCCTTTGATGTTTCTTTCTCTGCTTGTCAACTACATCTCCCAGTCTTTAAATAAAATATCTTTATGAAATTTGTCAAATTTAAGGAGATCAACCTATTTTCCTTTTTCATATTCTTGCCATAAAATGAATTCAGAAATTTTCTTATGAATCTTTTCACATTCCAATCTTCTATTTTCCACTTGTTGAGTCAAGATTTTACTTGTTTCACAGTATGAATTGGTGGCTAAGATTTGTTGAAAAAAAGTCTCCTGCTGTTGTTTTAAATTTGTATTCCATTCAAGTGCCTTTTTTATGAATTGTTCTGTTTGAGGTTGGATTTTGAGCTTATCCATTACTGCCTCTATTTGCGTATCCTTCTCAAATAATTGAACTTGATGTTGCGACTTAAATCTTTCAAATTATTTCTCGAATTGTGCCATTTTCATCTCAACATGTTTATTGGCATTATGATTTTCTTGTTCCATTTGGTTTTCCAGATCTTGAACTCTATCTTCTCTCTGCCTGAGCAGAATTTTCACTTCTACTACTTTATCCATCATGGCATTTGTATGCGCCCCTGCAAATTGTGATAGTTTGGTAAGATGTTTTGTTGGATTGACAAAAGTGTTTTTCCAGGCAACATATACTAATTCATTATTGAGAGTAGTCACTATTTCATCAACTCTTCTTCTTTTCCTCCTCTTTACTACAAATTTGTGACTTGGATTGTAGAAAACGTCTAATGGAGGTATTTCCTCAAATTTTAAAATGATCTCTTTTGTTGGGTAGGCCGAGATGATCTCCTGTTCTTGAGACTCTAGGATTTTCTAAAGTGCCATTGTCGTCTCAATTAGATTCTTAGTTTTCTCAAGAGTTTTAAAACTTGTTGATCCTTCTCGATTAGGATTAGGTGGTGTTTGTAGTGCTTGAGTAAAATTTTTCCATTCTGTGCCCAAATTCTGTACTTGAGATTTCACTGTCTGCTCAGGTGTAGTTTGAACTTACTAAAGTTCTTTTGAAGATAATTCAGCTCCACCAGTACCCTCCTCAGTATGGATATCAATTCTTTTGATTGCATCTTCAATTATATTATCAAGACTCTCATTTTTACTTTCAAATTCATTATCAGAATGATCTGAACTTTGAGACTTGTGTTGTGAATGCTATGAATTTTGATTCTCTGATTTCTTAAATTAGTAACAAGTCCAATGGGATTGTTTCCAACCTATTGTTTCTATTGTTGGGGTCCTGTGTTTTGATAGATTGGCTTACCAAAAGACAAGGCAACATACAAACCAAAATTTAGAGCTCTAGGATCTAGCCCCCCTAGTCTCAGAGAGGGATCTCTCAATATGTTTATAAAGATGTGTCTTGAAGGGTTTAGAAATTGATTTTAGGCTAGTTATGAGGTTCAAGGTTGTTTGTTTGTTTTTTTTTGTTTGGTTGGACAAGTATGTTTCATGTGGTATTAGATAAAACATGGGAATCTACCAGCCATTGGGAAATGAAGTCATGTGAAGTTGAAATAGTTCTGACTGAGAAGGAAGGGAAACCAAAGGGAAAATCTAACTTGGTCGAGGATCTGTTGAATAATGTAGGTGAGATGGGATGGACATTAAGGAATAAGAGTGAACAAAAAACTAAACCCTTTCACAATGACTTAAAGGATTCGGGGAACGCCCTATTTCCTCTAGTAAGCTCACTGCTTTGGACTTAATCAATATGAACACTCAAAGAAAGGAGAAATGTAGATTAAAACTTCTAAATGAATTATAGGATTCGGGGAACACCCTATTTCCTCCTACAAGTTCACCTTTGAGAGCTTAAACAACAAAGACATACAATTGCAGTCCAAGAAGAGGGAACGCCTTAGACATCTAGGACTACAATTATAGGGGCCTTCAACACAATGATAACAATAAGGAACAAAGGGTATGATTAAGACAAAACCTCACTGTCAAACTTCCAGCATTAATGATCAAAGGTAGGCTCCAGATATGATAATCAGTGGTAAAGACAGAGGGAACGCCTAAACAGTCTTTAACACAACTGAATTAACCATTTCTAAAGAAAAACAAACTAAATATAAGAGAGCTATTAGACTACCTTGTCACATTAAATAGCAGAAAACATATAAACAGTGAAGGATAAACAGGTCAGAGGTGCTTCTAAGATACATTTCTCTGCCTAAAATTTTTATCCTACTGTAGGCAAGGCATGATGGAACAAAGTGGAAACACGGGAAATAACATTGACTATAAGAAGAACTTCACCAAACTAGGCTCAGGGATCCGATGGTCCTGCCTCCTTCATCAACAAAAAAACACAGATCTTCACACTCTTTCAGAACACCAAAGCTTCTTCAAAGCAACAATATGTATTGCTTTAGAAATCACAAAATGCCAACCTTTTACATTGAGACTTTGAAGAGTCTTTATAGGGAAAAATGAGGAAAGTAGGTGAGGATAGTTTTAATGAACATCGAAGATCAGAGAAGGTGTTTTGAATTCTCCTTGCCATGTCTTAAACATTTCATTGAATTCTGGATAGGACTAATAACTCTGTAGCTCGTTTGAGGCTATTTTGATATGACAACAATCACCAGCGGGATGTTCTTGAGAAAGAAATCGTCTGGAGAGGTACTGTTATTTTCTCGATGTGAATTAAGTGAAGGATGGGCTATGAGGACTCCCATACTTCCAAATAACTGCCACTAACAATCTGTAGTAACTTCCCTGGTGAAACAACTGTTCTGTCTCTTTTGTACTTAATCCTGTATTAGCTCTGTTCACGCTTCTTTTTGCTGATTGCTCGAAATGTTTATGTACTGATGCTGATTTTTCTATGCTGTGTAATCAATGCACCGTCAGTTCTTCAAGACTTTTTGCCAAAATAATAACTGTGCTGGGGCTCGACGCAGAATGGAGAATGGGCAGTAGTGATCTTGGTCCTTCCTTCAATAAAAGGACTGTCCTGCTGACATATCTTGTGCACTGCCATGACCAAAGATTTGTATTCAACCGTGCTGATTGTGGATTAAGCCTCTTAATCTTCAACGTTTAGGCTTTTAACTCCTTTAACATTTTTCTGATACACTTTTCCGCTCCTGTGATTGTCTCTGTCTGTGAAAATGCAGTTTCAATGGCGCTGGATGGTTTGGTAGAGTTAAACACTGGTCCTTTAATGAAATATTTCATTTAACAACCTTCCCAGACGTTCTCTCTGCAAAATCTGGCTCTGGAAATGGTATTCTGCGCCACTGAACAACTCTGTCTGTGACTAATGAACAGAGCACAACCGCAAACCTTTAACACCTGCAAAACCAATAAACTCGTTAAGAAAATCCATGGGGTGGAGGGCGATTCACTCAGGATCGTCGGATCTCGGGAGGAGATCGACGGCTGCGATCGCGTCGGAGGATCGCAATTGGGAGGGATGAAAGGTGGCTTGATTTGAAGTTTGCGATTGCGGTCAGAGTAGGGATGCGATTATGCGATAGCCATTGGATTAGAAGTGAATCGACGGTGGAGATTGATCGGAAGGGGAACAGAAGGGGAGCCGACGGGTGGGGTGAGGCATGATCTGGGGCGTTGGATTTGGATGGATGGACGGTTACGATCAAATCGGAGGGAGAGTGATAGGAGGGTCGAACTCCGATGAGCGATGGAGCAGTTGGGGTCTATGACCGTTGGATTTTGTTTGAGATCGACGGCGTATATTACGTCGGAGGATTGCAATCGCAAAGGACTGAGGGTGGCATCATTTGAAAGTTGCGATTGCGATTGGGGAAGCGTGGGCCATCAGATCTTAATAAGATCAACGGCGGAAAACACTTCCGAGACCCATAGAACAAAGCGTCATCGCATCGGGAGTTTTAATGCAGGAATGCGCTCCCGACCGCTTGTCCGATTGCGATAAGCGCCTTATGCTTTGGCGCTAGGTTATGTGGGGAAGTGGTTTTTGGGGCTGGGCAAAAAAGGGGTTTAAGGCCTTAGTGCAGAGATGAGTTTTTAGGCCAAAAACAGGGATTTTTAGGGATTTTCTTGTCTTTCGTTAAAGGGGAAAAGGTCGTTTAAACCTGTAAAAAGGAATTTTTAGAGGTTCAAAGGGATTTTGAAGGCTTTTTCAAGGGGAAATGGGGCTTAACGAGGGAAAAGAGGTTTTATGGAAATGAGGGGAAATGAGTCAGAATGGGTGGTTTCAGAGGCTCTTGAAGCATTCTTTTTCACAAACAGAAAGGCATTTTTAATGGAAATGGCAGTGAGGACTCTTCAAAGGGCAAAGACACATGGAGTTTTCAAGGATGAAATATTTTCAAGGGAAATGTTTCGCTTGAAGACTCAGAATATATTTAGCCACCTGTTTGCTATGTCGAAATTTATAGGTGGCTAACAGTGGCTCCACATGGGGAGGACAACTAGCTCTTTAGGTGTCCAGAACCGCAGTAATCTCTGTATTTAGCAGACTAGTGCCTTGCCATTGGGCAGCAGTTTTTCTTTGGTCTGATAACCTTTGCAACACCCTGAAAAACTGTCATTCTTCAAACAACATTTTTACCTACCCATTCCTACTGTCCTAGCATTTTTTCTTCTTTTGAGTGCACTTGGACTTGCAAACTCTTGTTTAACCTTTTATTTCGCAGACAAAAAAATAAACCTATCTAATGCTACCCTTATTTCTCCATGAGACCAGAATAAACAGTTGGTCTCATTACTTCTTTATCTAATCTAATACCTGTCAGGATTAAACAGTCTGACAGGTTTTCATTCTCTATATTCTAAGATAGAAATTGAAAATACAGTCAAACCAGGATTAGACTGTCTGGTTTGCTATGGGTCCATGGCATAAAAACAGCTACACATGAACTGAAAATAACAGAAATTACACATAACTTGGAAGGATTAAAGATCTGGAATTCAAACACATTCTTCCTTCTTGCTGTGACTCGGATTTTGAGCTTTTTAGAGTCACCTTTCTTTCTTCACCTCAGCTCTGGTTTGGATCTTGTTAGAGCTGTTCTCTTTTCTTCTATCCTAATCTATTCTACTGATAAGCCAAGATTAAATAGTTTGGTAGATCTTCTTCACTATCCTATCAGCAGTAAATTGAAATCTGCCCAATCATGATTAGGCTGCATGATTGGACAGTAGTGCTTCTTAACGTAGTGGCATTTGAGCTTGCACACTTTCAGGTTTTCTTTCTTTTTGGTATGGGGCTATACCTTTCTTGTTTTGTTTATGCCCTCTTTCTCTCTTTTTTTTTTTTTTTCAACGGTATGTACAATGGATGAAAAATCTCTGAAACTTAAGATTCTTGACAGAAGTAGTGTTTAAGCATCCTGCCATTGACAGGACCTCCTAACACTTCTTCACCATTCAGTTCTTGCAAGAAAAATGCATTGTGCCCCCTTAAGGAATGGATAATATAGGGCCCTTTCCATAGATTTTCAAACTTACCATGCTTTCCTTTCTTTTCCCTTCTTAAATCCCATTTCAGAACCACGTTCCCGACTTGGAAGTCATTTGCTTTAGTATTTTTATCAAACCGCCTTTTGATGTTTTCTTGGATTGCTTGAGTTCTCTGGTAAACTTCCTCTCTATTCTGCTGCAAGTGGATGGTCTGATTGATCCTTCTCCGCATATCATTTTCTTCAACTTGAGCCTCCTAAAGGAGTTTCATAACTAGAACTCCCAAGGATGTTGGGAAAACAACATCCATGCCATAGACCAGCTGATAGGGGGATGTGTTGATTGACTTTTTGGTGGTTAACCTGTCAGCCCACAAAGCATGAACTAACTTACCATGCCATGCCTTTTGATTCTGCTCCAGCAACTTTTTGATAATGTTGATTAGGCTTTTGTTGGAAGATTCAGCAAGTCCATTTCCTTGGGGGTAATAGGCAGTAGAGTGGCCTAGGGTGATCTGATATTTATGGCAAAAATCAACCATATTTTTGGATTTAAAGGCAGCAGCATTGTCTGTGATTGTTTTCCTAGGGCAGCCAAATCTGGATAATATGTTGGTCTCAAGGAATTTAATAATGACAGAGTTAGTAGCATTCCTAGTGGGTACGACCTCTATCCATATGGTAAAATAATCTGTGGCTGTGAGGATCCATTTATGCTGGGCTGAGGAGGGTGGATGGATTTCCCCTATAAAGTCCAAACCCCACTGTTGGAAGGATGTTTCAACACTAATAGGCTTCAAGAGTAAGGGCAAGATCTTTCTCCTACCATTGAAAATTTGGCATTTGTGGCAAGACATTACTAGTTTGTGGGTGTCTGGAAAAAGGGTGGGCCAATAATAACCTGATCTGAGGATTTTGTTTGCTGTGGTCTTCCAATTTAAGTGCCCTCCACATTCTCCTTCATTCATTTCATGCATGATTTTCCCTGCATCATTCTCAAGTAAACATTTTAGTAATATCCCAACAACATTCTTCCAATATAAAACTCCATCTATCATGCAATATTTTAAAGCCTTCTGTTTCACAAATCTAGCTTTTGTTTTCAAAAAAGAGGGGGGAGCATTTAAGTAAAGCAGCACATAAACAATATCGGCATACCATGGAGAGTTCGTGAATGTTTCTTCAGTAAATGGTGCTAGGAACTATTCTATCTCTTCTAGGCGTCAACCATATTCATATCTAGAACCTTGAAATTAGATTCGGCCATGAGTTTTGCTAATCCTTGTCCATTGAAAAGTTTGGTAGGCCTGATTTCTAAGTCATATTCCAGAATAGTGGCAATCCACTTTCCCCTTTTACCATCAGGGTCCTGACTTAGAATATCTTTGACTACGGTGTGTGGCACAAAGGCAATGATGTCTGAATGTAAGATGTACACCCTGAAATCCTTTAATTCTTTAACCAACGCCAAGGCTTGCTTTTCCATGATGTTGTATTTGAGTGGGGCATCTCTTAAGGCTTTGTTGAAGAAGGATATAAGTTGTTCTTGCCTCGAATTATTCTTCTGCAACAATACTGCAGCTATGGTCTATTCCGATGCAAAGGAAAAAATATAGAAATCTTTGGTGAAATCATGACTGATGAGGACTAGCACTTGAGTAAGGGCTTTCTTTACCAGTTCGAATGATTGTTTAGCTTGCATTTTCCATTGACACCTACTTATTTCCTAAGCATGTTAGTGATGTTTTTCAATAACTCGACAAGGTTGGGGATGAATCTCCTCAAAAAATTAATCTTTCCAATGAAAGACCGTAATTATTTGAGATTCCTAGGGTGACTGATATTCAATATGCCCTCGATTATTTTAGGATCTATTTTGATCCCTTCTTTAGAGATTATATGACCAAGAAGCTTTCCTTATTGGAGGCCAAAGAGTGTCTTTTTGGGATTTAAAGAAAGGCCAAATATTCTGCATTTCTCAAAAACTTTCCTTAGATGTTCTAAATGTTCTTCATCGGTTTTGGAGAAAACCGTGATATCATCTAGGTAGATGATTATAAAGTAGCCTATGTCTTCCGAGAAGGCTATGTCCATGGCCCTCTGGAAGGTGGCCCCTGCGTTCATCAAGCCAAATGGCATTTTGACATACATAAATGTCCCCCACGGTGTGGTAAAGGTTGTCTTATTTTGATCACTTGGGAGGACTAACACTTGGTTATAACCCGAGAACCCATCTAGTAAGGATATTCTTTTTGACCCAGCTACCCTCTGCAGAATATGGTCCATTTTTGGCAAAGGGTAGTTATCTTTCAGAGAGGCTCTATTAAGATGTCTAAAGTCTATACATAGCCTAATATCCCTTGTCTTCTTCCTGACAGATACCAGATTGGAGACCCATTCTGAGTATCTGACAGGGACAATGATCCCTGCATCATACATATTCTTAATTTATTTTTCTACTGCTAGAAATAAGATAGGGTTTATCCTCCTTAATTTATGTTTTAAAGGTTTATGATTTTCCTTTAGAGGGATCTTGTGCCGAATAATGCTAGTGTCATACGATTTCAAATCTTTATACTCCCATGCAAAGACATCTATAAACTCTTTGAAGAGTGCTATGTATTACTGTTTGATGTGGGCAGGTAGGGTGCTAGATAACTTAATCATTTTAGGCTCAGTTTTGCTGCCTATATTGTGCTCTTCCACATTAGTTTCCATGGGTTCGGTCTTTGGTTCTTTAGCCACATCATTGAAATCAAAGAGCTATTCTAGCGGCATAAGGCCTTTGGGTATGGTATCGCCTTTACACTCTAGAACTTCAAGGTCCTTTTGGTCTGGATAATCAGATAAATTTGCTTTGAAAAGATGATCAAACTGATTTATATTAGTAGGGGAGGGGGGCTCTATTTCAGGATTTTTTTCCCCATCTGAACATTTTTTTTCATGGTTGCAACTTGGTGATGTTGTGGCAAACTCATTCTTTGATTGCAGGAAATCCTCTATATGTTTTTCATTGTTAAAAAACTACCAATGATCTTCGTTATCAGGCACTACTGGTCTATTCTTTACCTTTATGATGAGTTGTTCCTCAATTTGTGGTATTTGGCAGTTACTAGCAGCAAAAGCAAGTTCGTTTTCCAGGTGGTTTTGGGCTCTTGGCATGAACACCAGTTCATATATTTCGAAAGTTTTCAGAAGGTCTAAAACAATGTTCCTATATTCTCTGAGCCTGGGGTTTTTGGTTGCGTATTCCCCTTTGATTTGTCTGATGATCAACTTGGAATATCCTTGTACTATCTTTTTAGCCTTCAAATCTTTAAGTATCTGCAGGCCAAGGAGTAGGGCTTCATACTCCGCAATATTGTTAGTGCATGAAAATTCTAATTTGCAGGCATGTCCTTTGTTTAAGTTGTGTATCCAAACACCAACCCCTGCACTATTTTTGCTGCAAGAGCCATCGATACCCATTTTCCAAAGTGTTTCTGTTTCATTTTCATTTGCTTTGTGTTGCTCAGGGCTGCTGGGGGTTGAGGTATATAGAGGTTGAGAGGAAGACAAACCTGAATGTTATGGTGAACTAATGTTTTGCTCGATTTATTTCTCTGTTTGGGTGACCTCATCTTCGTTTTATAAAGTGAAGGAATCTAAATATGAATGGGTGGAATAAACAGGGGTGTTGTGAGGTTTGTCCTTGCTGCTCACCATGTATTTCATAAGGGTTTCCCTGTACAATCTTCTGGTTTGACCGAACACCGGTATGGTGGCATATGACATATCCATTTGAAGGCTGCCCTGGATCTTAGCTCCCCATGATCTAGATAAAAGCATTCCATATTTTGGGGGAATGTCAGCTACTACTATGTCCATTACAAGATTCTTAGTAGGAATTTGGGATAAGTTAACACACAGATCTTTAATTAACCCCAAGCATTTGACCTTTCTGGAATCAAAGGAGTACAGGTCTTTATAGGGTTTAGTGATCTCTAAGTCTAAGCTTTCCATTACTGCTTTAGGCATAAGGTTGTGTGATGCTCTGTAATCCAACATGGCATTATGTAAGATTTTTTCATGTATGTTTAGACTGACATAGAAGGGAGGCAAATCTCCTTCTTGATATTTTCCCTCAATTTTAGGACCAAACAATAACTCTGGTTTATCATCTGTCAAGTTCAAAGTAGCAGTATCCACATGTATATTCAGAGCCTTTAGGACCTGGTCTTTGTACGCTTCCTGGGTCACTAACTCAGCGAGAGGTATGTTAATTTTAATCTTTGCAATCTCTCCCTCTAGGCTGAAAGGAACTATCGCTTTTGTTGTATTTACCTCTATTTTCTCCGTTAAATTTCTTTCAGCAATTTTGACTTGCTGGGTTTTATTAGGACCGTCAATCTGATTTGTTTTATTAGGGCCACTAGTGGAGGTGCTAGGGAAACTCTGTTCAACATTCGGTTGGCTGTTCTTTCCTTTGTTTAAATCTGTTTTCTTAGCCAAAATGGTGATTTTCTCTGCTGTTTTTTTAGGCTGACTTTCTGTATTCTTCCTAACAGCAGATCTAGTGTTTTTGTCATTTGGACTATCTATGTTCCCTTTGCTTCTTAGATCATAATGTCTGTTAACTTCCATGATTGCATTTTCAAACCCCAATCTATAATCATCAGACTCCTCATGTATATCTTCTTCTGGTTCTGAAGAGAAGAAACCTTGTTCTTCTTCAGTGAGGAAAACATCATCCTCACTGTCTAATCCAATCAGGTTCACATGGTTTTCTCCCAAAGTTTCTATCTCCCTTTCTTCCTCTTGATCTACGTAGTTTTGTTGTAAGGGAGCTCTAATTTGCTAGTCATGATCCCGTTGTCCATCTTGATTGTTATCTCTTCTAAAGTTTTGGTTTCTATTTCTATTTTGGAGGTTGTTTTGGTTTTCTCTTGGTGGTACTCTCTCAAGTAAGCTTATCCTTCTCATCATCTCTTCCATCATCCTTTCCATTTTTGAGCTAGATGTGGAGGGTGCAGTGTTATCTTTGTAAGTTACCCTCTTCTCCGATCTTAGCCTAGCTCTTTTCTCAATTAAGTTCGCTTCTACACTCACCGCTCCCGTCTACATGTCTTCTAGAGTTAAATAATCTCTTTCCCTTAGCTGATAAGCCATATTCGCATCAAACCATTCGGGATACTTTACTAGGGCCATGCCTTGGGGAGGCTTCATGTGAGGAGGAAGGGAATTATAAACACTGTTAAACCTGGTGGAGTAATCATGGACACTCTCACCCTGATTTATTTTAAGGCTCTGATACTCTGCTAGTATCTGGAGAGGGTTGCTTTTGGCTTCCCATTTGTTTATGAACGATTGATGTAATGAGGGAAGGTCATGGATGCTATTAGGGGTTAAGTCTTTAAACCACTTCTTTACTTCCCCTCCTAAACTCTGAGCAAAGATTCTCATTTTAATGGTCTCATCATCTATTTCCATGTAATCGAATGCACCTCCCATTTCATCTACATGTTGTCGAGCTGTGGTAGAAATTCTTCCAGGGAAGTGTGGGATTTTGGATTGATAGTCATTTGGTAAGGGAACCAAGGGTTGTGGTAACACTAGTGGGGCATACCACGCTGCCATGGCAATGTTTTGTGAAGGTAAAGGATTAGCTTGAGCGGCAGGTATATGGATAACGACACTGCTTGGACCAGCAACAAACTGTTGAGCAGATTTAGGGTAAGAGAGACCCAAGTTATGAATGAAGTGAATATCAGGGGGTGTCGATGGAAGGGTTTCTCTATCACTCAAACATTGACCACTATGTGGTGGTGAGCTTGGAGGCTCAAAATCTGTCTACTCTGTACCACTGAATGACTTGGTTCTAGGTAAATTTCTTGGTGAGTCTAAGTCATCTTGAGCATCTGATAGAGCTGCAAGGTTTCCAGGTGTTGAGTTAGCTCTGTCAATGTGTCTGACAATAGTTGGATCCCTATATGTATAAGGCTTCCCAGGAATACTCTCAGGTTTGTCAACTATCTTAGGTGGGTTTGGATTAGGATAAGCTCTAGTATGGACTGTTCTCGAAGCCAGTATGTCTATCCCTTAACAAAGAAGCTTATTCCTAAGTGTTTCTTCTGAAATGGATGATGTTCTAATGAAAACTGGTCTCCCAGTGGAGTATTTTGGTCTTTTAGGAACTGTGGAGTCGCTAGGTGGAAAATATTTAGCTTTTGTGAAGGTAAAGTGTGTTATGGTTCCACCACCATGTTTATTATGAAGCCAATCTGAAATGTTTTTGGGTTTTTCTGAGTTTATATGGTTATTTAAGGACTTAATGAGTCTAAGAGAGTTTTCTAGACTATCATATACTTAGTACGTCCCACCGTGTTCGCCATTATGTTGGGGTCCTGTGTTTTGATAGATTGGATTACCAAAAGACAAGGCAACATAAAAACCAAACTTTAGAGCTCTAGGATCTAGCCCTCCTAGTCTCAAAGAGGGATCTCTCAATATGTCTATAAATATGTGTCTTGAAGGGTTTATAAATTGATTTTAGGCTAGTTATGAGGTTCAAGGTTGTTTGTTTTTTTTTTTTGGTTGGACAAGTATGTTTCATGTGGTATTAGATAAAGCATGGGAATCTACAAGCCATTGGGCAATGGCATCATGTGAAGTCCAAATAGTTTTGACTGAGAAGGAAGGGAAACAAAAGGGAAAATCTAACTTGGTCAAGGATCTGTTGAATAATATAGGTGAGATGGGATGGACATTAAGGACTAAGAGTGAAAAACAAACTAAACCCTTTCACAATGACTTAAAGGATTCGGGGAACGCCCTATTTCCTCTAGTAAGCTCATTTCGTTGGACTTAATCAATATGAACACTCAAAGAAAGGAGAAATGCAGATTAAACCTTCTAAATGAATTATAGGATTCAAGGAATGACCTATTTCCTCCTAAAAGTTCACCTTTGAGAGATTAAACAACAAAGACATACAATTGCAGTCCAAGAAGAGGGAACGCCTTGGACATCTAGGACTACAATTATAGGGGCCTTCAACACAATGATAACAATAAGCAACAGAGGGTATGATTGAGACAAAACCTCACTGTCAAACTGCCAGCATTAATAATCAAAGGTAGGCTCCAGATACGATAATCAGTGGTAAAGACAGAGGGAACGCCTAAACAGTCTTTAACACAACTGAATTAACCATTTCTGAAGCAAAACAAACTGAATATAAAGAGAGCTATTAGACTACCCTGTCAAATTCAGTAGCAGAAAACATATAAACAGTGAAGGATAAACAGGTCAGAGGTGCTTCTAAGATACATTTCTCTGCCTAAAATTTTTATCCTACTGTAGGCAAGGCATGATGGAACAAAGTGGAAACACGGGAAATAACATTGAATATAAGAATAACTTCACCAAACCAGGCTCAGGGATTCGATGGTCCTGCCTCCTTCATCAACAGAAAAACACAGATCTTCACACTCTTTCAGAACGCCAAAGCTTCTTCAAAGCAGCAATATGTATTACTTTAGAAATCACAAAATGCCAACCTTTTACAATGAGACTTCGAAGAGTCTTTATAGGGAAAAATGAGGAAAGTAGGTGAGGATAGTTTTAATGAACATCGAAGATCGAAGAAGGTGTTTTGAATGCTCCATGCTGTGTCTTAAACATTTCATTGAATTCTGGACATGACCAATAACTCTGTAGCTCATTTGAGGCTATTTTGATATGATAGCAATCACCAGCGGGATGTTCTTGAGAAAGAAATCGTCTGGAGAGGTATTGTTATTTTCTCGATGTGAATTAAGTGAAGGATGGGCTATGAGGACTCCCATACTTCCAAATAACTGCCACTGACAATATTTAGTAACTTCCCTGGTGAAACAGCTGTTCTGTCTCTTTTGTACATAATCCTGTGTTAGCTCTGTTCACGCTTCTTTTTGCTGATTGCTCGAAATGTTTATGTACTGATGTTGATTTTTCTATGCTGTGTAATCAATGCACTGTTAGTTCTTCAAGACTTTCTGCCAAAATAATAACTGTGCTGGGGCTCGACGCAGAATGGAGAATGGGCAATAGTGATCTTGGTCCTTCCTTCAGTAAAAGGACTGTCCTGCTGACATATCTTGTGCACTGCCATGACCAAAGATTTGTATTCAACCGTGCTGACTATGGATTAAACCTCTTAATCTTCAACGTTTAGGATTTTAACTCCTTTAACCTTTTTCTGATACACTTTGCCGCTCCTGTGATTGTCTCTATTTGTGAAAATGCAGTTTCAATGGCGCTGGATGGTTTGGTAGAGTTAAACACTGGTCCTTTAATGAAATATTTCATTTAACAACCTTCCTAGACGTTCTCTCTACAAAATATAGCTCTGGAAATGGTATTTTGCGCCACTGAAAAACTCTGTCTGTGACTAATGAACAGAGCGCAACCGCAAACCTTTAACACCTGTAAAACCAATAAACTCGTTAAGAAAATCCATGGGGTGGAGGGCGATTCACTCAGGATCGTCGGATCTCGGGAGGAGATCGACGGCTGCGATCGTGTCGGAGGATCGCAATTGGGAGGGAAGAAAGGTGGCTTGATTTGAAGTTTGCGATTGCGATTAGAGCGGGGATGCAATTATGTGATAGCCATTGGATCAGAAGTGAATCGACGGTGGAGATTGATTGGAAGGGGAGTAGAAGGGGAGCTGATGGGCGGGGTGAGGCATGATCTGGGCCGTTGGATCCGGATGGATGGACGATTATGATCAAATCGGAGGGAGAGTGATAGGAGGGTCGAACTCCGATGAGCAATGGAGCAGTTGGGGTCTATGACCGTTGGATTTTGTGTGAGATCGATGACAGAGATTACATCGGAGGATCGCAATCGCAAAGGACGGAGGGTGGCATCATTTTAAAGTTGTGATTACAATTGGGGAAGCGCGGGCCATCAGATCTTAATAAGATCAACGACGGAAAACACTTTCGAGACCCATAGAACAAAGCGTCATCGCATCGGGGTTTTTTTTTTAACGCAGGAATGCGCTCCCGACGGCTTGTCCGATTGCGATAAGTGCCTTATGCTTTAGCGACTGGTCTTGGTGCTGGGTTATGTGGGGAAGTGGTTTTTGGGGCTGGGCAAAAAAGGGGTTTAAGGCCTTAGTGCAGAGATGAGTTTTTAGGCCAAAAACAAGGATTTTTAGGGATTTTATTGTCTTTCGGTAAAGGGGAAAAGGTTGTTTAAACCTGTAAAAAGGAATTTTTAGAGGTTCAAAGGGATTTTGAAGGCTTTTCAGGGGGGAATGGGGCTTAACGAGGGAAAAGTGGTTTTATGGAAATGAGGGGAAATGAGTCAGAATGGGCGGTTTCAGAGGCTCTTGAAGCATTCTTTTTCACAAAAAGAAAGGCATTTTTAATGGAAATGGCAGTGAGGACTCTTTAAAGGGCAAAGACACATGGAGTTTTAAAGGATGTAATATTTTCAAGGGAAATGTTTCTCTTGAAGACTCGGAATATATTTAGCCACTTGTTTGCTATGTCGAAATTTATAGGTGGCTAACATCTATATTCATGAAAATCTTTAAGGTCTGCTACACTGAGCTTATTGGCTGCCATTTTTAACACATCTATAAATTTCTCTATTACTTCATCCTTTTCATGCATAAAAGTTTTAACCTTAAGAGTAGTGGTAAAATTTTGGGCCACGTTATTAGGATCATACTGTCTCAGTGGAATTAAAGCCAAATTCAAGAAAGTAATGTTTGTAATTTCCTTCGTTGTATGACCTACATCAAATAGAGCGAAGGTACCACACTGTAATGGAAATGTAGGCCAAATAGATTTCTTATAATCCCTGAGCTGCTTAGTTATACCATTTACAAGTGTTTGATATGCAATTTATCTAGCCAAGAGTTTATCTGGAACATAGTAGGGAAAAACATGAGGGGGAGAAATACTCCCGAAAACTCTGATGTAAGTAAAATTCTCTTCTCCGAACCATTTGGCTACAAAAAAAATATCTGCACTGGCCTCTTTAGAAATTCTAGGAGCTTTCTCATTAAAAATGGTTTGATGAATGGGAAACATGACTCCATGAATTTTTTTATAAAAATGGGAATGAAATTCAGAATCCCATTGGGCTTTATGATAAATATGAATAGGGTTAGGGTCTTGGCTGGTCCATTTCCAACCCATAATAGGAAAGTTTGAGCAGAAACATATAACATCCATGATATATGCACTTATGTAAAAAGGAGGGATTTTCATAGTAAAAAAGACTCTATTTGTCCTATAATCCATAATGTTTTTGGCCAAATTATTGGATAAAATGTTTCCCCAATTCATGATAGTATAATTGATGACTGTATAATGTTCCAAAATTTTAGCTTCCAAGCTAAATGGGACATTAGAGTTAGCAACAGCTCTAATCGGTGAATAAATGGGAAGAAAATCCCATACGTCTCCTAAGAAGGAATAAAATACTCCAAATGTGAAAGGGGGACACTCTTTCTAGCTCAATAAGACACCTCCATGTGTGAACAGGGTTAAATTCAAGCTGCTTTGACTAAGTCAACAACGCAGTTTTAGTGGAGGAGGAATCCAAAGATGAATAACGCAATTTTGGAGGGAGATGTAACTTGGGTTAGAAGTAACCTAATTGAGTGGGGAAAAGGGCAAGAAAATTCATTTCTTATGTAAGGAAGAGTATGGAAACATTATTCTTCATGTTGTAGATTATTATTCTTGCTTGCCAAGAATTGTTGCTGCTTAGCACTGGGTGTTCCCGGGCTGGAATCCCACCTCTTTCCTTAAAGGAGCATAATTGGGAGAGTTTGCATTCATCATTCCACGTCAGGTTCTCAGACCAAGCTTCAATCATCTTCATCAGCGTAGTTCTTACCAGATATTGTGCAGTGTTGCTGGGTGCAGCAGTGGAAGGGATTGGAATCCCGACATCTGAGCTAGTTTCTCATTGGAGGTAGGTTTCATTCACTTAAGAGATCTATTTGGAGAGCTCCATATCTTATTCCAGATCTATGGTATCAGACCACGCATTTCTCATACATTCCAAATGCTATTTCTACTAGGGAATGCGTTATTTTGGAGGCAGTGTTCATTGCATGGTTTGGTGGATTTGTTGCTGAGTTTCCTTGTGATTGAGAGGTTCATACTTTCATGGGAGGAAGCCCTTGAGGGTTCTAAATCAGATCAGATATATTTTCAGCCTTATATACTCTTATGCTTCAGTGTTGCAGTGATTATTTAGTAATTTTTTGAAGTTCACATTTGTATGCAGAGTATTTGACAAGAAACCCTTGTCGGTTTCTTGGTATTTTGTATAAGGAGACTAGATCTTAGTTCTTAATGCATATTTACTTAATATATGAGTAGATCTATTTGTATTATTATTTTATGAGTTAAAACCCTCATAAGAATGCGTATTCACTCTATGTAGCAACTTTGGCAAAATGCAGTTTTGGGGTTTTTAGTCATTTTCAGCTACACTAGTGTGGGATGTCTGTTTAACCCACCTAGTTCCATTTATTTTTGATCTCCTCTTGTATTTAAATGCTACATAGATGTATCCATGGGATCCAAGTGATGATTTCACTATTTTATTGCATATGTTGTTGGAAATGCGTTTTTCATGCATGATTCATGAGCAGTACTGAAAAATGAATATTGTAGTGGTATCAAAGCATGATCTCTGGCTCAGCCTGTGAGATCCAGCTACCAGAAGAAGGAGAGATGGAAAGAATCCAGAAAGCTTCAGTATGTATAGGAAGAAAGGAAGACAAGCTCACAAAGCTTCTTCCAAAATCTATGCAGAGCTTTCAAGGAGAGCTGAAGAAAATGAGATTGGAGATGGGATCTCCAAAGGAGGTTGAATCTAGAGCTGAATCTAGATTTGCATATGGTGAGAGTGAGCATGCAACTACACACCATAATGCACAGCGCAGTCAAGTGCCCAAAGCTATCTTGAGATGGATGGGAGGAGGAAAAATGTCTAAGAGGATAACTCTTAGTGATTTGTTGCAGTAGTATGATTCTCTAACTGAGAGGTTTAGAGATCACACTTATTTCTAGGAGTTTTGCAAGATCCAGATGGGGAAGAGCAAGCAGTAGGATGTATACAGTTTTCATCTATCTACTTTTTCCGGATCACCTACATGTTCAACTGGAGATTGGGTGAAGTAGCTAGATTCCTATTTGCAGCTGCACCATATTTCCGAAGATGAAGCCATCAGAGTTACAGTGCTGCATTTCAGAGGTAAGGCTCATGCATGGTAGATTTTTGAGTCTTGTTCTTTAAAAAATAAAAACACTTCATCTAATGCAAGATTCATAGAAACATTGATGGGGAGGTTTGGGGAACAACTTCCTAAGGCACATGAGCAAGGAAAATTTGAGAAAACAAAACCCTTGCATGTGATGGAGGAAACCCCATTTCAGAAAACCATGGGAGGAGATGTCATCTTGCATTACACATTGCCAGAAGCAAAACCTCCAGTTCATATTCTTGAACAATAAGGCATGGATATATCATTTTCACAGGAGGATCAAACTATTGAGATGTTGCCCATACACAAGAAGGAAGATGAGGGCAACAACACTGTCACATCTAGAGAAAATCCAGTGCCTCATGTAGAGGGAAGAGGAGCACATGCTCCAACAGGAGGGATTCTGTGTCCTTGCAAGAAGTTCCCCAGGATCTCATACATGGAGGTCCAAGCACAATTAGTGAGCAACATGATTGTGCAGCATTGCAGCTGGAAGGAGAAGGAAGGGAGGAAGAGCAGCACATTTGATGAGAGGCACACAGCCTTCTCTATTTCAAAGAGCCAATACAAGAAAGAGGAAGACCATATTGCGCTGTGAAAGCAAGGCCAAGGTTTCCCAACCATATGAGCAGTCTACTCTTGACATTGATGTCTCACTATATGGAGGCATTCCACCTGGAAGGCCACCTGATCTGGAGTTGATGGAAGACATCTTGTATTTGGATTCACCACTCTTAGATTTTGGAGAGGTGAAGAGTCTGGAGGAAGACTTTGGCATGGGGGATGTCAAAGTAACAGGCAGTAGCATGATGAGAGCTTTACATGCTAGATCACCAACACTGTCCTTGAGGAGGATTGATCCCTATTGGAGGTCTCAACTTTTGGTAGAGTACTCCAAGGATCTTAGTGCATGCATGATTATTGATGACCCAGATGGAGATGATAGGTACATGGTGGATGATGTGGTCATGGATGAGAGCTTCTAGTCTCAAGGATAAATTGTTACATGCAACACATGAAGACTTCTCTTCTATGCACTTTGATGCATATTTCCAGTTGATGGAGGAGTTCACTTGGGAGGGCATCCATCAGGACATATATTAGCATATGGAGAGATGCATAGCCCAGATGATGATAGAGGGGATGTCATAGCCTTCCTACTCATTGAGAGTGAGGGAGAATTTCCAGTTGAGCCATTTCAACTCAATACCTCAAGTACATGATGGAGGAGGTATAATTTCATATTTTGTATTGTACTTCTTTTCCTTATTTGAGTAGCATGATGTAATAAGAAGAATAATCTCTTCTTGCATATTATATGATGATGTATTTGCAGCTACTTGTAGCATTGATTTTGGCTATCTTTTTGATGGTTTGTGGGGGAAGCCACATGTATCTGGGTGTTCACCATTGGCACTAACTTGTAATTTCATATTTTCATCTTATGAGATGACTGTGGCAGCAAACAAGTGGCTGGAAAATCACTTGTTATTTCTTATTTTGATGCAAGCAAAGGATGCACTGCACTAGTTCCATGAGGGGGACCATGATTCACTCTCCGGTTGTCATTTGGAAACTTGTTTTTATTGTATCTTTCTTCCATGTATTACTGATGTGTTTTTATTCAAGGGAAGCTTTATATGGATAGAAAAACCAATTGGATGGCATGGCACCCATATTATAGAGTAGCAGAAGACTTTTTGGTATGGGGAATCATAAAATTTGACCTTCATGATCTTACTCTATGGCTTGTATGAGGGAGAGAGGAGGCAACAACAAAGGTTGTTGTTGCTGTGGTTGCACTTGGGAGATTATGGGAAGAAATTTTCCCATACTTTTCATGATATTTCTGAAGAGAAGAAAGGCACATTCATGGTGCAAGGAGGCTACCCTTCAGCATTGGAGGATCATGAGAGACTTCCATGTCAAAATATTATCTTCTCACATAGCAGCATGATGGTGGATGGATTTGGCACGTGGAAAGTCAAAGGGAGAAGTCATGGAGCCTTATTCTTAAGGCCTATAGTGCTATCACATGGGAATGTGCTCTTATTGATGGAGTGTTCCAAAGAGTATGTGTATCCCTTCTTGCAGATTTTTGTGAGGGAATCCTCATGGGGGAGCTTATACATAGACCTCACTTTTAGCCTACTCACTATGCATGGTAGGAAATGCATTTCTGTACGTGTTGATTACTCCATTGAGTATTTTTATTTTCCCACCATGTTTGAACAGTGCATTGCTCCTCAAAAGAGCAAGAGTATTTTTGGGTTTTATGGTCACTTTAGGGCCAATGTGTATGATGATAGTAGCCCATCTATACTTGACTTTGGACAAGTGTATTTTTATTTTATCCATGTACAACTGATATACATTGATGCTTACTTCCCCATGTTGGGAGAACAAACATATACAACTTGTAACTTATTGCAGGATCACTTGCCATATGACATTCTCAAGCAGCAGTTGGGAGGACTGCATAATATCCACTTGAAGAAAGTTTGGTACCATCCAAAATTTCACCTAACTTTCAAAAATTTTCTGATTTGGAGGCCAAATGGTGATGATGTGCCATTCATCTTGGATGGAATGGTTTGGGTGGACATGTCTCATGATTTTGGAGGGAGAGTCCTTGGAGGCTCAATCTTCTTCTTGCCATTGGAGGGCAATCATGTTGCAGCCCAAGATCAGCCTGCCTTCTATGCTTATCATAAGTGGAGTAGAGGACAACGTGGGATAGACCCTCTTTCCTATCATGTACATTCATTTAGCCCACCTACATTTCAGGAGCACAATGTGGAGGAGACTTTTCATGAGTTTCCATGTTGGAGGGTGACTCACTTCGTTTGGATGATAGCATGGGTGAGGGAGGCACTCATTCACCATGTTGATCATCACTCCTACTTTGTGGAGGCCATGAGACAGATATCAGGTTTCCATTTACACTTTTCACCTTTGATTGATGCAGACATTTTGGTTTTGCACACTTGGGAGGAAGCATTAGATGACATTATATTTGCAGATTCTCTTGATGCAATGATGGAGGATATTAATGGAGGCCACATGAGGAAGAGGGGAGAGATTTTTGTCTCCTTATGCATTTTCTTGAGGACAAGCAAATATTTTGGAGGGGAGGACTGTAATGTTCCAAAATTTTAGCTTCCAAGCTAAATGGGACATTAGAGTTAGCAACAGCTCTAGTCGGTGAATAAATGGGAAGAAAAGCCCATAAGTATCCTAAGAAGGAATAAAATACTCCAAATGTGAAAGGGGGACACTCTTTCTAGCTCAATAAGACACCTCCATGTGTGAACAGGGTTAAATTCAAGCTGCTTTGACTAAGTCAACATCACAGTTTTAGTGGAGGAGGAATCCAAAGATGAATAACGCAATTTTGGAGGGAGATGTAACTTGGGTTAGAAGTAATATAATTGAGTGGGGCCAAGGGCAAGAAAACTCATGTCTTATATAAGGAAGAGGATGGTAGCATTATTCTTCATGTTGTAGATTATTATTCTTACTTGCCAAGAATTGTTGCCGCTTTTCTGCTTAACAAAGCTGCAGTGCTGTTTAGCACTAGGTGTTCCCAGGCGGGAATACCACCTCTTTCCTTTGAGGAGCCTCATTGGGAGAGTTTGAATTCATCATTCCACATCAGGTTCTTAGGCCAAGCTTCATCCATATTCATCAGCGCAGTTCTTGCCAGAGATTGTGCAGTGTTGCTGGGTGCAGCAGTGGAAGGGATTGGAATCCTGACATCTGAGCTAGTTTCTCATTGGAGGGAGGTTTCCTTCACTTGAGAGATATGTTTGGAGAGCTCCAGAGCTTATTCCAAATTTGTGTTATCAGACCACACATTTCCCATACATTCCCAGCGCTGTTTCTACTAGGAAATGCGTTATTTTGGAGGCAGTGTTCATTGCATGGTTTGGTGGCTCTGTTGCTGAGTTTCCTTGTGATTGAGAGGTTAATCCTTTCATGGGAGGAAGCCCTTGAGGGTTCTAAATCATATCAGATATCTTTCCAGCCTTCTATACTCTTATGCTTCAGTGTCGAAGTGATTATTCAGTATTTTTCTGAAGATCACATTTGTATGCAGAGTATTTGACAAGAAACCCTTGTCGGTTTCTTGGTATTTTGTATAAGGAGACTAGATCTCAGTTCTTAATGCATATTTACTTAATATATGAGTAGATCTATTTGTATTCTTATTTTCTAAGTTAAAACCCTCATAAGACTGCGCAGTCACTCTATGCAGCAACTTCGGCAAAACACAATTTTGGGGTTTTTAGTCATTTTCAGCTACACTAGTGTGGGAGGTCTGTTTAACCCACCTAGTTCCATTTATTTCTAATCTCATCTTGTATTTAAATGCTACATAGATGTATCCATGGGACCCAAGTGATGATTTCACTATTTTATTTCATATGTTGCTGGAAATGCGTTTTTCATGCATGATTCATGAGCAGTCCTGAAAAAGGAATATTACAGACTGCGTCGATTAAGGGAACCAATTCAATGGAAAATTTAGTGGTATTAGGTCTAGAAAAAAAATCTACACGACATTTCTGCTGCAAAACAGTAAGGTGATGGCAATTCCACTATTGGGTACATACCGAGTTGTCTCGCTTTAATTTTCCTTGATCTGCCTTCCATTCTTTCACCACCTCCATTGGGTCTTGATTTTTATTTGCAAATTTCTCTAGGAAAGCTTTATCATAATATTCCTGTGGCATTGGAAAATGGTACATTGTATGCAAATCCTCTGGTGTGAATGAACCTAGGTTTTCCTGATTGGAATTCTTGAATGCCCTATCTGCAATATTGAGGTTGTCGATGACCCATTTTACCATATCGATGTATGGTAAAATATTTGGCCTTGCAACTATCCTATGCAAGAATGAACATGAAACTTCGAAGTAGGAAGGTTCTGATGAACTGGTCGCATCTGTCATTGCTGTTTTGTTTAGTTCCCTTGGATTTTATTCTTCAAATAGATTATACATGGCTTCCCATGAAAAAATTCCATTGTCCTTATTACACGTAGTGTCTGAAAATAGTGGAGGCATGTCTATAACTTCAGAAGTGGATGATTGGGCAACTAATTTGCCTTTATTTTTCATTTTTTTTGACATCGATTTCTCATATAGTTTCTTGAATTAAAGCAACATAAGGAAATTCAGAGTTGAGATGAAGACTGAAAAGAAATCGAGAAAGAGAGTTAAATCACCATAAATTAAAAGGCTAACACTTTTATTTAAAACATGCTTTAGAAATATATCTATCTTTTTGAGCCCCATAAACATTGATTGTCGTTAATAACCCTTTAAACGATTATTAAATATTTTACGTATTTTACAATATATGTCATATTGGCTTGTGTTTTTCGTGAACATATAAGGCAACATGAGGAGCTAAGCAAATGAAATGAAGGAAGGGCTAAAGTGAAGGCCAATTAGTTCAAGCGCGGGTCAGGTGGACACCCCGCAGTCAAAAGAAGAAAGAACTCTTACCATTCACCTTTTCACATCACCAACCTCTCCGCTCGTCGCAAATCACGCATCGCATATCATACCATTTACTCTCCGCTGCTCATATATAAACCTTGCAATTTGTAATGTGAAGGCAGTCCCACCTCCGTCCTACCATGTCACTCCTCCACTCATCGCACTTCTCCCATCGCAAATCTTAAACATTTACCCTTCACTACTCATATATAAACCTTGCGATTTGCGATGTGCGGGCGGCCCCACCTCTGTTTTCCACGTCACCGTCCACTCACCGCACTCTGCCCATCACAAATCATAACATTTACCCTCCGCTTATTATCCTTATCTCGAAACATTTCCGCTTGCGATCTATGGGCGGGCCCCACCTCCATCCTTCCATGTCACCTTTCCACCATCACACATCACACTTCACATTATTTCATTTTTACTTGCCGTCCTGATCCTCGACGCTACCGATTGCGATCTGTGATATGAATTTGGGCCCCAACTCCCTGCCACATCATCAATATCCCTTCCACGGCCTTTGTCCCATCCTTTTCAATGTTAAACCGTCCCACTGTGTGTTAATTCCACATGCCCCCTTCTAAAGCCCAGTCTCCGATTTTGCAAGTTAAACTCAACATGGGTTGTTGGGTGGAACTAGCACAATTATGGTTTATTCAATCACCCAGGAACTCCCTGTCAAAGAGTGAGGCACGCACAACATGACTGGTTGTTTTGTAGCGATTAGTGGAAATCACAAGAAAAAGGGAGTGGAGGCTTTCAATAGCAGGTGGAATCAAGTGATGGAATTTAGACTGCCCACATGTTCATGGCCATTCCTCGCTGCCCCATTTTGAATATTTCAGAATTTGGCCTCTGTGGCCAACTATGCAGTTTCTTTTTACTATTTGATTGTGATGTTCTGCTGGTGAAATCTCGATTTCACCCGATTATGTTTTGATTTTCTGATTACAGGAGTGATTGCTTGATGCATGCTCTGTAAGTTAGTTACGATATTTTGATTTTACATGTGTGGGTTGATCATGGGAATTTGATTCGATCGTAAACCCTCAGAGGAACTCTATATATAGAGAGTTCGGAGATGAAACAAGGGTTTTGAATTTTGGAGAAGTTTTGCTGTAGTTCTGTGTGACTGTGCTCTTTATGCTCCGAGATACATATTTTGGAGAGCTGTTTTGAATATAATATGATATACAACGCTGTTTATTTGGATTCCAGATGGAGCAATGATACATATTCTTTTGTTTATTAGTAATATCCTATTTCTGTATAATCATCTTTCAATGTTCTACTACTTTTATTATTCGTGTAATGTAGCTGCTGGTGGTATGCAGTTTTTATCCATGAATTCGTGTATGTATAATGCTCATGTGTTGAATTTTCTGTACTCCCTTAATTCACGCTCCACGAATCTTGGTTGTTGGTCATATTTCACTTGCATCACTTATTCTGAGTTCATGGGAGAGATATTCCTAGGACTTTTAAGCCTGTCTCTGGTGGGTTTCTCCTCCTCTGTTCCTTCTCAACACCTCTGCTCATTGTTTCATACTTGGCCCACTTGAATAGCCAGCGAGCCATACAACCACCTGAGCCCTCTCGCAGTATAGGGTAATTCACATGAATCAGACTCCAAGGTATTCATCATTCTTGAACCACCAAAACCATTATTATCTCTCTCCATATCTCGTCAGAGGCACCGGGAAATTGTCTACATTTAAGCTTTGATTTTAAGATGTTCTAGACACTGGTATTTTGAAACTCAAGGCTGTATCTAGGAGCTACAAAATATTTTTGGCGCTGTTGCCAAGGATCGAATTTGAAAATATTTTCCCTGGGCTACGACATTATCTTCACCCTTCAATCAGGTGAGCACGAAGGTTTTAGAGTTGCATACCCCTCACCTTGGCGACTCCACTATTGTCAAAGCTCAAATCAGAAGTAATCCTGGCTTTCATAAGGCCTCACACTTGATCAGATACTTCCTAGTAAAGAACCCCTTTTGTATATGATCATGAAAAGATCATATTTAATAGAATCTGGAAGGAGAAGCAACCCAGCCAGGCCGACCTACCCTCATTTTCTCTAGAAGATTCACATTCCTCGTCTTGGAAAGGTGATATCTATGGTCCTGGCTCCACAACCTGTGTGCTTGTGTATTCTCCAGAAGCCTCTACTGTAGCCAGTTCAGCCATAAAAGACGAAGCCGAATCCACTGATACTTCTCTACCTCCCTTGCACCCTACTCCTGAGGTTGAAGAAGTTAAAGAAGTTGCAGTAATCCAAATATTTTTACAAACCAATATACAAACCTCTACTCAACACACACATGTTATACCCCAGCCAAATCATCCTCATAATCTTCCACCACCACCCCTCATGGCTATACATGGGTTCCTCCTTAACAAGTATGATCCATTGGCTCTACCTCAAGTACTGAATGACATGCCACAGGATTATCTAAAGCTCCTTCCTTGGTTCACCGGGGAAGATAATACTTCGGCACAGAGACATATTGAAAACTTCTGCACCTTTGCTGAAAATGTAAATGTAGAGCACTTAGATGTGGTGTTAAGGTTTTTCTTCAAATCTTTGGATGGAGAGGCTCGGAAGTGGTTCAAGTCTCTAGCTGATAACACAGTCACCACTTGGGAAGAAATGGAGAATTTATTCACACTAAAATGGGGAGAAAAGAGGGATCATGGATACATTATCACAGATTTCAATGCTCTTAAAAAGAGACACAATGAGGATGTAACAGAATTCATAAAGAGGTTTAATAAGCTCTATAATAATCTCCTTGCAAAGATAAAGCCTCCCCAAGCAACTGCTAAGGTTGTCTTTGTAGGAGCTTTCGAACCAGAGTTTGGGTTCACCCTAAGAGAAATAAAATCCACATCTCTGGATCAGATCTATACTGATGCATTGGATGTAGAAGCAAACTTTGCTTCTACTGGTAAATTTAAAGGGAAGAAAGAGCAGAGAGGATGTTTCTACTTCTAATCAAGAGAGGGAATCATAGGAGTATAGAATTGAAGAAATGAATAAGCCGATCAAAATCCTTTCAAATAAGTTGGTTAAGCTTGAATTGGAGGCCAAAAATTCCCCTCCTCATTCCAACCAAAACCAAATGATTCCTAACCGTGGATTTAATCCCAAGTATTGGAAGCCCCCTCTACAGTTGTTGCAGCAGGAAAGGAAAGAACATCAAGATCACATCCAAACTCCTCTAAACTTGGAAGGAGAGTTGGAGGAACATGTCGAGGAAGTCACATACAACCAAGAGAATGAATTCCTCACTTAATTCAATGATGAGGAGGGTGAACTCACCCTGAAAAGGGAGCAAGAAGAGAAGGAAGTCCCTCTAGAGGACCGAGATATTGACAATTACTGCAAGAAGTTTGTGGATTTCATGCAAGCTCAACTCCAAAAGAAGTATGATCTTAGGTCCTCTAGGAAGAGAACTCGAGTGCAAGAAAAAAATGAAGAGTCAATATCAAGAGAAAAAAACCCCTCCTAGTTTTGACAATAAGGGGAAAAATCCATTAGAAGAGTCATCCCCTCATAAAGCTGTTGCATCCACTTCCATTAAACAAGGCTCTAATCCTCCCAGAGAAATCCCCATATATACCCTTGGACCTGACTAACCCTCCTGAAGAACAGTTCAAGGAAGCCACTATAGAAAAAGGCCCCCCATCCTTTAATCTCCAGAAAGAATTAGAGAAGGTAAAGATCCCAGTCCCCCTAACTGAGCTCCTAAAACAACGTTCATACAAAGCTCAGGTGTCTAAATTCATGTAGCCCTATGGTGTAAACCCACTACCTGACAGCCTAAACCTCCAAGAAGAATGACCCATGGTAGTTTTTGGACCTCATGTAGAAGAACATGACTCAACCACTCCCCTGTTCTATGTGACTCTAGTGGTACATGACCTATTGTTTCACAATTGCATGCTGGATTCCGGGGCTTCACATGACCTGTTACCATTGTATGTCATGGAGCAATTGGGATTGAAAATTACAAGGCCTTATAAAGACCTGTATTCTTTTGATTCCAAGAGGGTGAAGTGCTTAGGTATGATAAAATATATGGTAGTAAACTTAGCCCAGGTTCCAGCCAAAAGTGTGGTAATGGACATTGTTGTAGCTGATAACCCAACACAGTTTGGAATGTTGCTATCCAGATCTTGGGGTTCCAAGGTTGTAGGATCAATAAAACTTGACCTCACCTATGCCACTATTCCATTTTTTGGTGGGGATTTGTGACGATGGTCACCAAAGCAGATGGTTCGACAAATTCTTCGGTGTATGGCAAGGAGGGTGAATTCTCTTGTCTTATGCTTGAGGAGGATGAAAATTTCATGCAAGAAGTAAAGGTCTGTCCCCTAATACAGGAGAATCCCATAAGCAGAATGGAAAACAAAATTTGGACCTTGCATTTTGATGGGGCTTATTCACGAGAAGGAAACAGGGCCGGGGTACTCTTGATATTTCCAGAAGGTTGCTTAGTTCCCTTCTCCTTTAAGCTGGAATTTGAAGCTACAAACAACGTGGCTGAGTATGAAGCCCTACTGTGGGGATTTTAGGTAACAAAAAACATGAACATACAGAACCTCAAGGTGTTTGGAGATTCAGAGCTAGTAGTGAGACAGGTCAAGAGCCAATGCCAAACTAAACACCCGTGGCTTAGAGCTTATAGGAACGAGGTACGAGATGTGGTTGAGAACTTCTTTTCTACTTTTAACATTCAGTTCATGCTGAGGGATAAGAATAGAGGTGACTCCCATTCATATTTAAGAAGAATAGAAGGATGGGGGCAACAACACTATCATATCTAGAGAACATCTAGCACCTCATGCAGAGCTAGATGGAGCACTTGCTCCAACAAGAGGGATTATTGTATCATTGCAAGGAATTCCCCAAGATCTCATATATGGAGGTCAAGGTACAATCAATGAAAAACATGATTGTGAAACATGGTAGATGAAAGGAGAAGGAAGGGAGGAAGTTCAACATCACTTGGTGAGGAGCACACACCCCTATCTATTTCAAAGAGTTAATGAAAAGAAGAGGCAGACTGATTTGCGCTGTGACAAAGTTGTCCATCCATATGAGCAGTCTACTCTTGACATTGATGTCTCATTACATGGAGGCATTCCACCAGGGAGACCACCATATCAGGATATGATGAGGAATGCTTCATGTTGGATAGCACCACTCTTAGATCCTGGAGGGGTGGATACTTTGGAGGGGTCTATTGCAGCGCAGAGAGTTTGGGGAAGACTCAAGGAGGAGGGAGAAATTCTCCCATATTCAACATTAACCACTCTCACTACACATACTACAGTGACAGAAGTTGCTACAGTGATGGAGGATGGCACCTTCATTGTGCAAGGGAGCTGCTCCATGGATTTGGAGAAACAGAGGGTACTTCCTTTGAGGAAGGAATCTTCCACACATTGGAGTAGATGGAGGCCACTCATGCTTGCATTGGCCAAGATCAGGAGATTCTTTTTGGATGGTAGATTCTCATGGGAAGCCAAATTCCAAAGGTCACCACTTCTACTTGAGCATGAGCAGCTGCATGTTGGGCATGGCAGCACTTTGGAGGATGAATTTGGCATGTGGGATGTCAAAGGAGAAGACAAAAGCACGTGGGGAGCTTCACATTTCAGATCTTCAACGTTGTCTCTTAGGAGGATTGATCCATATTGGAGGTCTCAACTCTTGGTAGAGTACTCCAAGGATCTCGATGCTTGCATGATTCTTGATGACCAAAAGGGAGATGATAGATACATGGTGGTTGATGAGGTCATCTATTCTTATGGCAGAGTATTCTTGACTATAATTTTTGAGCTCAAGAGGAAGCTACTACATGCAGCACATGTGGAATTTCTTTCCATGCACTTAGATGCATTTCATTCTTTGATGGAGGAGTTCACTTGGCAGGGCATCCTGGAGCAGGATATTTATCAGAATATGGAGAGACACATAGCCCAGATGGTGATGGTGAGGATGTCACAGCCAGGGGTGAGGGAGGATTTCCAGTTGAACCATTTTAGCTCGAGGACCAAAGTACATAGTAGAGAAGGTACATTTTTTCATTATGATTTGCACTTCTTTACTTTATATGAGCAACATGTTGTATTAAGGAGGATCACTCCTTATTATGCATTATATTATGATGTACTTGAGGCCAAATGTAGCATTGAGATTGGCTATCTTATTGGTGGTTTTTGGGAGAAGCCACGTGATTCTTGGTGTGCACCATTGGCACCACATTTTACTTTCATGATCCTATCTTGTAAGAAGATTGTGGCAGAAAACAAGTGGCTGGGAGGGCACTTGTTATTATTTTTTTTTAGGTAGGCAAGGGATGCACTGCGTTGTTTCCATGTGTGGAACTATAGTCCACTTTCCGGTTGTCATATGGCAGCTTTTTTTCATTGGTTTTTGCTTCCATATGTTGGAGATGATCTTATGTTTATAGGAAGCTTTGTTTGGAGAGTGGGACAAGAGTTGGAGGTGCCCATTGGGGGTATGATTCTCCATACTTTACATGTTACATGTTTCAGGAGAAACAATGGGCAAACCATGATTTCCATACTACATCTCTTTTCTTCATGTGGGAGGAGCCATTTGGAGAACCTGAGTTTTTGGAGGAGGCACTTCATGGATGATTTGTTTGGTGGGGTATCTTGGGCCATTATTCGAGGCCATGAAATTTTAGCCCAAGATCAAAAACAGCCCCATACATACAATAAATGGAGAGAGAAAAAACTTGGGTGGAAGAATTTAATACCTCCATGCAACCCCAATACATTTCATGAACCAGGGGTTGAGGATCCTTTTGATGAGCTACCTAGAATGGCTCATTTCATTTGGATGATATCATGGGTATGGGAGTATCTCATTGGGAATGAGGTTCCCCATGTTTGTCATCACTTCTACCTTGAGGAGGCCATTTAACAACAAGAGGGTTTCCATTTAAACCTTCCACATTTTTATGATGTGAACCATTGGGTTTTGCATACTTGGGAGGAGCCATTGGGAGGCAGATTTATTGCAGATCATCTTGAGCAGTGGTGGAGAATATTGATGTGGAGGCCATAAGAGGAGGAGTGGAGGAATTTTTCTCTCCCTACATAGTTTCTTGAGGACAAGAAACATTTTGGAGGGGAGGACTGTAATATTCCATAAATTTATCCTTCAACTAAATGGAATATTATATTTTTTTTTATCACTAGGTAGGTGAATAAGTGGGTGGAGAGGCCCATAAGTCTCCTTAACAGTAATAAAAAAACTTCAAGTGTGAAAGGAGACCTTTTTTAGCAACTAAATAAAGCACCTCCAAGTGTGAACAGGGTTGGATCATGTTGATTCAGTCAACTTTGTCCAAGTCAACAACGCTGTTATGGAGGAGTGGAGATTAATGAAGGAATAACACAGTTTTGGAGGGAGATTGATCTCATGAAGGAAATGACCTAATTGCGTGGGGAAAAGAGAAAGTGAGTTCATAATCTATATAATTAAGAGGATGGCAGCCATATGAGTTCATGTTTTGGATTATTATTTTGATATTGGTCTACTTAGACTTTACATTCCTTTGCTGTTTAGTAGGGATGCTGTGTTGTTTAGCATCGGGTGTTCCCGAGTGGGAATCCCACATCTTTCATTGAGAGGTATCTTGTAAGAGTATTGTATTCATTTCCACATTCAAGTTTTTAGGCCAAGCTACATCTTTCTTCATCAGCGCAGTTTTTGCAGGTTATTGTGTTGTGTTGCAGGGTGCAGCAGTGGAGGGTTAGGTCGGGTGTCTTCAGAGCTAGTTTTTCAGTGGAGGGAGGTTTCCATCCATTGGGAGGCCTATAAAGAAGCCCCTTGGGATTATTTCACACATTTGGCACTAGGCAAAGTAGTATTCATCCCCTACAGCGCAATTTCAGTCTTGATTTGTGTTATTTTAGGGATGAGTTGCAGGGGTAGTTGCAGTCATTGTTTTGGGAGGAGATTTCTTCAGTGGAGGAGCCACTCTTTCATTCAGAGGGTATGTTTGAGAAGGGATGTAGATTTATACATCAGATTCAGCCACATATTCTCATTTCTATTGTTTCAGCATATCTTCAGCCCTAGGGCTGCAGCTTACATTGGCACATTGTGTGCATTTTCCGGAAATCCTCTTGGGTTGTCTTGGAAAGCTGATTTAGTGCTCGGATCTGTATGTTTAGATTCTATTGGGGCCTATATCAGTATTTTAACATCATTGTATCATCTCTAGTTGTATTTATGCATAATATAACTACGCTGTAGCAACTCTCCGACATTTTGTGTTGCAACAACATCTCATTTTTTAGAGTGTTTATGTATTGGAGGCTTGTGTGATCACATTCTATGTTTAGTGCCTCATTTTTTTGCACTTATTTTCTATCTCTATGATCAATAACATGGATTTATATTGGTATCATGATTTTATGTGTAAAATACTTACTTTTTCTTTCATTTTATGAGCTATATTGCTGCTATTTCCAATTTGGAATATTACATGGAAAGTCGCCTAAGTCCTGGCCCTAAAAAAAGTGGCACAAAATCTGGAGTCACTAGCATAGAACTACTTGGAAAAGTCCCCCGTCACATGCTTTCCTTGATGTGGGAGCAACTGGAGGGTCCCAGTCACATGCATGCCCATGTCAAGGGAGCGACTAAGGTTTTATTGTAGCAAAATGTCACTTTGTCTAAGGGGATGGTCACCTAGAAGGGTTGGATTGCTCCTGTGGGTTTTGTTGCATGTGTGGAAGGTAATATTGGTTGTGTTGTGTCAATTACACTTCCTTAAATGTACATGGGGAGTTGACTAAGATCATAGTAGCCTCTTATCACATGTTTACCTAGGTTGGCTAGTTACTTGGGTCAATTTTGGAGGAGGGTGTTACAAATTGAAACTTTACGAACCACCCATGATCATGGATCCAAAGGAGAGTGGACAAGTACCTTTAGTGGATGATTTTGCACCAGATTACTTGGAGAAGTTACTTGAAGACATCATTATTGACAAGAGGAATAAGAATTCATGATGGGGAGACATGGACTATCTTCGAGCGGGGTTTAAAGGAATGCATCCTAATAAGGAAAGCTGGATTGAAAAGGAGAAAGAGAGGGAGAAATTCCCTCGTCGAAAAATTGATTGATGACGATTTTGGAGGCCCAAAATATTCCCAATGGGGAGGAATGATCCAGGAGGATCCCAAAAGGCCAAAAATGTGAATCCTTCAAATCTCAACAAAACCCAAACCAAATCGAAGATCTCATTGTTTGAATCTAAGAATGTGAACGTCACCTCAATCTGACACTGTATGCGAAAGTTATGACCATTTTAATTTTTTGTCAAATTGTAATTTGTTTTTATAGGTGTACCTTAGGCTGCCATGTGGCAGCCCAGTCAAAACCTGGTCAGTAGTAGTATGGACCACAAGGGCTAATCAAGCGATCCCACATGTCAATACTAGAGTTGAGGTGGCCCAATCCAGAGGCACCACGTGGCCTAATCATTAGGCGCCCTGTGGCACCCCGTGGATGGGAAGTTGGGCTTGGACTAGGCTAAACATAGCACATAAACTAGCAGGGGGTCAAGTTGGAAAGTGAGTAGCCAAACTTGGTGGCACCCATAAGTACATCGACGAATGGGTTGGTAGGAGTAGAACCCGCCAACGGTGATAAAATCCAACCACAAATCCAACAATAATAATATAATATACAGTCAATTGTTAAAAAATGTTTAGAACCCTGAGCCAATCCTTACAATAAAACATTAATAACACGATCGTGGATTTTTAACGACCGACCATGTACTTCCAAATGATAAACACCAAATTGCATGACTATTGGGCCAACAACCCATTCTTTTTTAACTGATTCAACCCGAAAGTATTTAACCCACACATTTCCATTTGAATGAGGGGAGACCAGTGGAACTGCTGTGTGCTCAACTTAGTGTTCCTAAATTGAGGTCATAAATTGTCAACCAGGGTTAGTAAACTGCTGAAGTGAGGTGCACTATATGTGCCTAGGTATCAGTTTCTCACTACGTTGTGTTTAGTGTTTTTATGATGTTTTTGGTTTTATGGTTGTTTTATGTTAAGAAGGAAAATAACTAAATGTTGAAAAAGAACAGTTGTTGGTCACACTAAAAACAGAGAAAAACCTATTCTAAATTATGTGTGGCACTAAAGAACATAAAATGCAAAGCTTGATAATGACTCATAGCAAGGAAATAAATCACAACATGAACTCAATAACTCATAACATGAACTCATCCAATTCATTCATTAGAAATATGTTGGAATAGCTTGAGAAAAGGACAAGTTTAGTGCAAATGAGGTTCTCCTAAGTAAACAATCATCTTACAATATTACAAATAATCTCATCCATGGCTAAAAGTTTATTGGAACACAATTGGAAAAGATTATTTGTAGCACAATAAGATTTCTACTCTGAATTAACTTGTAATGCTAAGATTAATCCATTCTGCAGCTCAACTTGTCACTACTAAGCCTCATTCGAAAGTTAGATATTTTCTAGAATAGTTTTTGGGGAAAAGGATTTTTTTGTGAAATTGCAAAAGATTGCAGAACAATCAAGGCCTTAAACTGATATCACTAATTCCTGTTCAGATGATGATGCATTAATATAAAGTCAGAACAAGAGTAGTTTGTAAACAATGAAGGCCGTGAAGTCTAATTTTGACAGTTGATACAACTTAAAGAACAATGGATAACACTAAACTAGAATGCAATTGATCGAACTTGAAATACAGTGAACTGGAACTGAACTGGAATGCCACTAATCTAACTTGAAATACAGTGAACAGAGTTGAACTAGAGTGCCATTATCAAACTTGAAATATAGTGACAGAATTAAACTAGAGTGACATCTACCTCCGGAGTATTTCAACTGAACTTAAAATGCAACTAATTCTATGAAATACTACAACCCCATCTCATTTAATATGAGTGATATTTTGGAATAGTTTGTAAAAACAAGTCTGGCTATATCATTCAATGCAAATAAGCATAAAACATAAAGTTTTGGAAAAAAATGCAATCAACTCCTAAAATGCTACAGTTATATCCCATCCAATGTTAGTGGTATTTTGGAATAGTTTGTAAGGATAAGACTGACTGTGGCATCCACTGCAAGCAAGTATAAAAACACAAAGTTCAGAAAAATGATTAAACTAGGAATGAAACAAGGCTAAGTTACTTATCTAAATCATATGAACAAAGCTTCTGAGGTAGCAGGGGCCCTCTACCACCAGATTAGCACGCAAATCTACTCAAGATTGACTCAGATCTTGCAATAAAGTGATGCTTCTTTCATTAAAGGATAAATTCTTAAAAAAAACAGAGTATTACGGTCTTCTGAGATCTAGAAATAAAACAAAATCTAGCTAGCTATCTCTCGGTCTCCTGAGCCATAATTATAACATAATTACATAATTGTCTTTGAGATAAAACATGAATAAATGTATTTCCCAACTAAAATCAAACTAGAACTCTGGTGGTGGTCTCGTACTATGATTAAGGACATCTGTACAGTCCTTGTCCTATTAGAAGTCTATCTCCTAGTTTTGGTTTCCCACGTGCATAACCACCTGTAGACTCGAGCTCAGACTTCATGGAGAGAAAGAAATGATGGGGGAGTGATGTGGAACACGACCATATGTGTTTTTTCTTGAGGTGACACCTAGAACCTGCATGAACATGAAGATAGCTGCGGAATAGGTGACTGGCTACAGAATGACTGCGTTCTGTAGCCGAGTCTAGTCAAAAATTACTACAACAACAAAATCATGAAAACATAGCAAGTTAGTCATTATATACATTCTTAAAGTAATCCTAATCAATCCTATTTATCATTCAAGCTTGTAATTGATGAGGGACAAAGGAAATGAAGTGAAATGTGGTGGAAAAGAAGGACATCTTTGGGGCTCAACAACTGCGTAACAAGAACTCAGATTGTTTGGAACACTGACCAGGGGTGGAACCCTGTACGATGAACCATTCGAGATAGGGATATTTTGGGGAATGTTCTATGGTATATTCAAGGAATATTACCATAGGGAATATGTTGTGGAATATTTTAAGATTATCAAAGGGGCCAAAGTTGCAGGTGATATAATATAGTCAAGTTTATGCTCAATTACTCAGAATTTTGGGAGGATTTCACTGGTGTAGTATGTTTCTGGATTTGAGCAACCCTTTTTTAGGTCACTCCCAAGATTGGGGTATAATGATGTATTTTTCCATGTACTCATTTGAATTTTGTTGAGATGAATGAAGAGGCCTCCCCATTATTGAAGTAGGGCTCGAAGATGTAGTCCACACTAGACAAACTATGTTATCAATTTTTTGTGTGCATTGTCTTTATTGTCTCCTTTATGTTTTCTTGTCTTTAAGGGTTTGCACATATGGTTTTACATTCTCTTTTCATACAGTTATGAAAACATTGATGAAGTAAATATCCCATATCATTGGATGCAAAGGCTAAGCTCATCATCTTATATTGTTTCAAAAATAACTAAATACCTCATCTAACTAGGAAGAACATTGCAAGGGAGACGTGGAAGGCTCTTCAGGACTCGTTCCAGATTAAGAATGAGAACCGATTGTTGGTATTAAGAGAAAATTTGAATAGAAGCGACATGTTGGATGATGAAGTTGTGCCCATGTATCTCACGATACTTTCTCAAGTTCTTCATGAGATAGCTGCCATTGGAGATAACATTCCAGAGTCAAAGCTAGATAGGACTTATTTGAAGGTCTTCTCGGAGGAATGGAAGCAATGGGCTAAAATATTATCATGAGAAGAATAAGTTGGGGGCTTCTGGTGGTAGAGACACTATCAAGGATAGTGTGGTTCGTTCTAGAGGGCATGTTGTAGTGGTGGACACTATATATTGGGCTAGTGTTTATGACAAGTTAATTTCGAGTAGTGGAAGTACCTCCCTTGATAAGAGGGAAGTGTTGATATGTGTATCTTGGGATGTATTCCCACAACCCTTGGGTAATAGGTTTGTGAGGGGTTAATCCACAAAAATGTGGTTTTATGGGATGTGTACCCAAGTAGTGAGCTTTGGACCCAAAGTTGTGCGCTAAATACCTAAGAGGAAAATATTTGTTTCTTCTATTATATGCATGAGGGGCACCATTGATGGGATAAATTTCACCTATGTATATAATGGAGAGGGTGACATTCAGTGAGAATAATTATTATTCTTAAGTTAATGGTGTTTTAGCATGTAGGGTCAAGTCGACTTGGGCAAAAGGATGTGACCCTTGGTGGTAAAGTCACTCCACCAAGAACACTATAAATAGAGACAAAGTTGAGCTCATTTTCCATCAAGTGACAATCATCTAATGTGAATAAAAGAGCCTAAGAAGGCCACAGATCCTCAAGGAGCCGAGCTAGAGTGAAAGAAGAAGGATGGGTTTTCTACTTTCTTCTGTTTTGGTACAGGCCAAGGTTCGAAGGGTTGGTTGAGATTGTTTCTTGTATGGTTTTGGGAATATAAAAATGGTATATCTGTGCGAAAAAACCGAGTTAGTTTTTGTTGCATTAATGAGGGTCAAGGCCTTTGAATATGGTGCACATGGAGGCTATGAGTTTTGTGGTGATGTTAGAGTGAGGGTTGAGTTCCCTCAAGGTCTTACTTAGGAGATTAAGGGATGGAACATGAGCTATATGCAAAGATAAAGAGGAATAAGGTGGTCGCAAGAGCCCACAATAGGGTTGAGAAACCTCATTTTTATGGTTGCAGAGGACCGAGTTTCCTTTATAATCGAGCATAGTTTGTTAATGAAGTATTGGATTGATTTTTCATGTAGATGATTGTTGTGGCGTATGCATGACGGCCTATCCTTGAATGAGGAGAGGAAAATAATATTTCGTAGCCTATGTATAGTCATCTTGGATAAATCAAAGGGATTGTTAGAAGCCATATTTTTTAATGCCCTATGTATCGATATTTGAAGTGGAAAATCCACTGTTAGAGGGAAAACCCTTTAAGACCTTATGAATAATGATTTTGATGTGGAAAATAACTATAAGAAGGTAGAATTTGGCTTTGGTTATGCAAGCGTTTTTGAGCAGAAACAAATCTTATGAGAAAGCAGAGGTATTGGAGCAACAATACTTTCTGTGTGTATAGGTGGCAAAGGACCTACCAAGTGTTCAAGGCAAGTGGACTAAAAGGGCTGGTGTAAGCGCTTATTCAAAAAGTAAGTCAAGTTTGTTCTTGTTCTTGGGCAAGTTGATAGTAAAGTTTTGTTAATATGAAGCCCTAGTTTCCTTGTATTAGGGCTAATTGTAAGGGTTCTGATCCTTGGTATGGGAGGCCTATGTTTGTTGTATTACATTTTTAATACAAGAAATTTTTGGGTTGCATAATTTCCTGTGCAATTTGTTGATTCACTGTTGTATATTTTTCGATGTGTAAAGTTATAGAGTTGTGGTATTTTAATGTGTTTGTGATTGTGTTTTAGACATAGATATGATTTTAAAGTGCCAAGGAAAAACCAACATGGTATAAAAGCTAGTTTGAAGGGACAAGTGAATTAGAGTGAGTAGAGAGAAAAAATCAAGAGGGAGTTGGTTGCCTTGTTGGTTAAGGACTAACAACATGGCGAAGTTGGTCACTAGTATTAGGTACAAAGATATGTTGGATGGCTTGTCCAACTATAATACTTGGAAGGAAAGGATCAAGATAGTATAGTTGGAGAACAAGATATATATGGGAGTTTGCTGACAAGGAGGTTCAAATGAAAAAATAACCTAAGGAGTTGGAAGCAAATGCAGAGTTGGATGTGAAGACTAAGCTCATCATCCTAAATGGTGTCAAATATCACTTGATACATCATCTAACTAAGAATAACATTGCATGAGTGATGACGAACGATCTTTAGGATTTGTTCTAGAATAAGAACAAGATCTAGATGTTAGTATTGAGAGAAAAATTGAATATCACCAAGATGTTCGATGGCGAAGGTGCGACTCCATATCTAATGAGACTTTCTCAAGTTCGTGATGAGATAGTTGCCATTGGAGATAAAATTCCAAAGTAAAATATAGCGAGGAATAATTTAAAGGGAGTCTCTGAGGAATAGAATCCATTTATCAAAGGGATTATCACTCAAGATAATCCACTGTATTGGAACAGGTTATGGAATGAATTCATCCAACAAGAAATGTGGGAAAATGATCTTCACAAGAAGAAGTCCATCTAATATAATGTGGATCTTGCAGGAAAGATGACCGGAAAAGTGAAGAATAACTTGAGCAAGTTGAAGTGTTATACATGTGGCGAGTATGGTTAATATGCGAGCAAGAGCCCACATAAGAAGAAGGGATATAATGAGAATAAGAAGGAGATACGTAGGGTTTCTACATCTTCAGGTGAGTTGGATGAATTCTCAAGAAGGTTTGAAGAAGAATTTTCTTTGGTCTCTCATTTCTCCGATGATACCATTGGCATGGGTGCATGGTTCATTGGTAACATAGCATTGAAGCATATGGCATGATCACGTAAATTTTTTGAGACTCTTACTGAATGGGACTTGGAATAAAACATGAAGGTTGGTGATATGAGCCAGAAGGATATGAAAGGGTCAATTATTGTGCCATTTAGGATGGAGTCAGGTGGACAGCTATGAGTTCAAGATGTACTGTGGGTATCAGATCTCAAGTTTAGTATGTTGTATTCTCAGTGATTAAAGTGAAGGCTTTTGAGGTTATATTCTAAGATGTGAAAGTGATATTTAGGCCAAAAGACTCTAAATCTATTGGAGCTACCATTGAATTTATGGAGAATGGTCTATATTGGGTTACATAAAAACCTATATATCAAGGGAATAAGAAGGTTCCTGAGAATCATAGGGAGTCAAGTTTAAGTGAGAGTATGAAGGTTCAAAGGGAGAATCTGTAATCTAATGAGAGAGCATGGTAAATGGGGAGCAAGGAGGCTTTTATAGCTAACAATAAGGAATCATGGAATGGGTTAAAGGCATATCATGAGAATAATAAGTGAGAGGCTTATGGTGTTAGGGACACTACTGAGGATTGTGTGGTTGATTCTATAATATCCCAAAATCGGGATTGCTAGCAAGGCATGCCTGAAAAACACATTTTTCAGAAATGTATGCTACAGGATTGGAAACTAGCACTTGGATCCCTTATATATGACAATATAAGACCTGAATCCAAGAGGGATTAAAAAAAAAATCCTCCTAGGTAGGTTAAACAGGTCTCCCCACACCTAATGCAACTAGAAAATGCTCAAAGAGGGGACTGCAACAATACAAAAACAAGGTTGCTAGAAAATAACACAGTTCAGCCCAATATTTGCAGGAGATAAATAAGGAGGGTCAATAATTTCTCTTATATGTTGAATAAGATATTATATTGAATCCCATACATCATTATACAAAAAGTAGAAGAGAAGACATGAATAAATCCTCATAAATGAGGTGCTACAACCACAAGAAACGTATGAATAAGCTTGAAAGTGTTATTTCTATTGGCTGAAGTAACAGTATGTTACAACTCAGATCTAGAGCAGATATGTATAGAAAATTTTAGATCTGTTTCAGATCTGTATACAAGAAAGGCTCCTCTATACACTCCCCTTGGGGATCTCAGCAAAACATGAAAGTACAAGAGTAGATCTGAAATCTAAGTTACAGATCTGTAGTAATATTCAGAAAATTATAAAGTATGTGATGTCCAGCAGATCAGATATGAAACAAACATGGATTGGATGGCCAATCCATGGATCACCATAGTGTAAGGAAGGATCCTTCACATCAGAGATATCTCCTCCAAGATGTTGCCAAAAATCCCTGCAACTTTGCTCCTGTAAATAACGCAGTTCTGCAAAAGGGACTGTGCTGTAGACTCTGAGTATACTTTGTCTTGATGCCAAGATCTAGATCTGAAGCTCCCAAGATCTAGAACACTCTTGTCAAAGGGATAGATGACTTTCCCAGTGAAAAGGGGTGCTAGAGATGCATAGATCTGAAGAGATCTATCTTCCACTTGCTACAGCTCACAAGGAAAACCCAATCCTAAACAAGATCAATGTTGTAGGTGCAAGATGAATCTTGGCCAAATTCCAGATAGTGGACAAGACAAACAAGGCTCCTCCAAGAGTTGCTCTAGGAAGGAGGTGGGATTCCTGGCCAGGAACACCAAATGCTAAACAAAATTATTCTCAGCTAAACATCCAGAGAATGATATATGTCTGAACAAAAAATATATTCAGAAAAATGATAAACATCAACAACCCTCTGATGCTGCTCTCCTCTTCCTTTTATAGGATAAAAGCCTTGTCAAACCCTAAACCACCTCAATGAGTTAGCTCCTTTCACATGTAGAGCCTCCTTCTAGAACTGCGCTGTGCATTCATGGGGTACATTGCATCTAGAATGCACTGTGGATTTAGTCAAGGTTGACCCAGTCTCATAGTTCAAACCCATTCACACCTGCAAGTGTTTATTTTATATGGCCCAGATTTGTCTTTGTTCACATAGGCATGGATTTATTCATTGTTTTTAGGAGTTTTACATGTCCTCCTTGATTCATTTATTCAATAAAAAGAAAATGAAACAAAAGTGAATATTCCTCTTAGCTTGGGCTAATTAGGAATATTACAGTCCTCCCCTCCCAAATGTTGCTTTTCCTCAAGCAACTGCAAGGACAGAACTGAAATGTATTTGGAAAACATCTTTCCCCAAGAAATCAACCATACAAATTGAGTCACCTCCCAACATGGAAACTCCAAAAAATTCGCCTCCACCTTGAGTTCATGCAATGTAGGTGGGCTGAAAAACTGAACATGGTAGACATAGGTGCCTACCCCATGCTATCCTCCTCTCCACTTACGATAAGTGTGGAGTGTTTGTTGATCCGAGGCTACAATGATGTTGCCTTCAGGAGGCAAGATGAAGACTAGATATATAAAGATCTCCTCTCCAACACTGTGAATCAAGCTGGCCCAAACCATTCCATATGTGATGGATGGGAAATCATCATCATATGGAATCTCATAAAACTCATGGCCCACCTCATAAAGGAACAAATATTTGGCTGTGGTGGCTATATCTCCTCTCATGTTCCCATTAGAACATGCAATGCAAAAAATGTGGGAATCCTCTTCCAAAAATAACACATCTAGCCAATGTGTTTCCTCTCCAATCATGCTCCTCACAAAAGCAAGATCAACCTCAGAAATTGGAACCATTATTAGCATCAAGAAAAGGGAAATACTGAAGGCTTCATTTGGTGCAGGAAGGTACCAACAGTCTCTGATGAAGTTACAACACAGTTTTTCCAACTGCAGCTTTAGAAAATTACAAGGCAGGTGGTTATTGGATACATGGTGGTCTATGTATGTTATTTCATTTACTACTGAATAGTAGATGGCTGTATACAACAATTGAACATACATGAAGTAATACAACACTTGCCCATGGCCATATAAGAGATGGTTGTCTCCATCATACATTCTGGCCAATTGTTGATCATGGAGCTCAATGAAAAGCTTTCCCTCTTGTGGAGCAATGCACTACATAGAAATGGTAAGAGTATGCCGATGACTAAATGCAACAACAAGATCCTTACCATGTGATAAAAGTAATATCATGATAGGATCCATGAAAAAAATCTCCATAATGATATGACATACTCTCATGAAGAGAAATGAATCATGTGCTGCATGAAGATCCTTCCTCATGTACTTGGAAATCCAAGCCAAGAAGAACACATCATAACAATAGATGTCTCTATCCATTACTCCATATTTCTCACCTCCTTGTCCATCAAGTGCACCAAGAGTGGAATGATCTTGGGGACATTCCATCCATAAGTTCATGCTCTAGAGTGAAAATGCTGTTGGCCTATGCAAATAGGCTCTTGCCAATACATAGCTCCTTTCTTTGAAATTTTCATTGTCAAAGACATTTCCCATAATGTTGCTACAAATAAGAAGTTCCTCCCAGAGTGGAAGTACTTCCAGATCATCCAAGGCTAAGGAGATAATTCCATCTTCTCCTCCTGCAACATCATGCAAAGTGTGAGAGCAAATCTACTCTTGCTCTCCCAAGAACATCCAAAGAAACAAAAGATTTTGCTGCCTCCCCATACCTCCATCATATAAATAATGTGGTGAAAACATGGTGATTGATATGAAGAAGGTCATATCAACACAATGTGTCCATACTCCTTGCTTCTCAATGATGCAAGTATCCTGCCACACATCTTTCCTCCACATGCCCTTAGAAAGAGAATGATGGACAAACTCTTTCAAGAGTAGCTAGCGCAGCCAAGCCTCCTGCTGCCCGGTATCATAAATATTCAAGTAGCTTTCCAGCTTCTTGCTCACCATCCACATCCATTCATCCACCGGTGGATCATGGACCCCATCATGCAAACACTTGGTATCCTCCCATTGTAGGACACCAACTTCCTCAAATCTTTGAAGAACCTTGCACTTCATGGAATGTTGAAGTGAACCTTCCATGGGATCTCTTGATGAGACCTCCTCCTCATGCATGGTCTTCCAAAACTAGTGGGGCCTTGGATTTGTTGCAAGTAGAAGTCTCTCTTTGAGCTGTGGCATGCTCATTGAGAAAGTGTCATCTAGAGAGGAGAAAATGTTTCTCATCTCAATATGTCTACCCCTTGTCTTCATCGCTTCCTGAATGAAGCTATCATCTAATTTATCCCATGAGGAATGGGTCCTCCTTTCTTCATTGATGCTCTTGGATAGCACAATGCAACTCTGCTGCTCTAGATTAGCAGTAAGTGATGGTTCTAGGTCATGCAACAACAAGTTTCCATAGCCCTCTAAAATATTTGCTGCAATAATAGGAAATGGAAATACAATCATACCTTGCTGGCCTTTGGGAACACCTTGCATGGCTGCAAGAGTTCTTTCTTCCACTGTGTTGGCTCCCTCAACTGATGATGTTGAAGGCTGCTCCTCCAAGGTTGTGATAGTGCTGATACAAGTCTTCTCAAGAGATGGTGAGGACTTATCCTCCTCTGATCTCTCTTCATCAAATCTCTTAATCACCCTTTGAGTGAAATCTGCAAAAGAAGAAACTTTTGCATGTCTCACATTTCTTAACCACCATTTGCTTGCTACCCCCTCAAGGTGTAGCGCTGCAATCTCCATCGCTTCTCTCTCTACCACTGGATGTAGTAGGAAAAAGGCATTGAGTCTTCTTGCCCAAGATTTGGCTGTAGATGTCCCATCAAAAGTGGACAATATAAACCTATTGCCCTTGATTTCTCCCTTGCTACAGTGTCTCCTCCCTTCCTTCAGTTGAATGAACTGTGGGAAGGCTAGAGTCTCCTTGAAGGCTCTAGGTTGAGACTTATACTCAACAAGGTACTCATGTTACACTAAAATTTGTCACCATGAAGTTTTAGTACTCCCTTAGAAGTCTACAACATCAAAGTTCCTAAAATCAAGCCTTGAAATTGAGAGAAAAGCCCATAAAAGTCTTAAAAACACTTGTACTGCACTTTCTCTTAACATTGCCTACGGTGCCGCACATTTTTGTTCTAAGGCATGTGGAGCTAAACGCAATTTTGCTTCATTAAGGGTGTCGACCCCTGTAAAAGGTAAAATAGAGGCAGAAAGTAACATTTAGAAGCCCAACAGTCAAATCTGGAAGCTTCTAGAAGAATTATCCGATCGAAGGTGTTGAGCCCTAAAAGTGTCTTCTCCTTTGCCAAATTCCACTTCATATTATCATTCATTTTTTCATTTTATAGACCTAAAGATCATTAAGAATGATTAAAATCACTTAAGGAATACATGCAATGACTAACTTGTTGTAATTTTGTGGTTTTGTTGTCTTAATGATTTCTGAGCAGTTTTAGCTACAGAATGCAGTCATTCTGTAGCCAGTTACATATTTCGTAGCCATTTTGGTGTTTGAACATATTACAGGTGTCATCTAAAGAAAAGGCATATATGGTTATATTCTAAATCTTTCCTACATCATTCCTTGTCATCCACGAAGGCCGAGTCAATAACTAGAGATGCTTATGCACGTGGTGAAACCAAAAGTCCGAGAAGCAGATTTCTATAAGGACAAGAACTCTTGATTTGCTTTCAGCAAATCACGAGTCCTAAAAAGGAGTTTTAGTTTGATTTTTACTTTATAACACACCCGTGCCTACTTTCATTCAATATCAGTTATGTAATTACCTATAAATTTATCTCGGTGAGACTGAGAAAACAAGTTAACTCTTATTTTGCCAATACTGTGATACTCTGTTTCAAAGTATTTTTGATAATAAGAAGAAGCATAACTTTGATGCTATATTGAAGACAAACTTGAGGAGTTAAATATTTTTATGCCAAATTGATAGTAGAGGACCCCTGCTATCCAAAGAGGCTTCTTCATGTTTTCTAGATAAGTAGCTTTTAATTTTGTTTTGTTATATCTCTTACTTAGACAGTTTTTTGAGTTCATATCTTTCAGTATCATGTCTCGCATTGTTTTTTTAGCTAACATATCCTCATGATGTTATAATTAGTCCTTTCTTAAAGTTTTTCCAACATATCTCTATTCATTGAATGGATTTAATTGTGATATCTTGAGTTACCAGCACTTTAGTTTTTGTCATTTAGATTAAAAGATCCTCATTATCTTACAACCATTCTTTTTATATAAAGCTTTTCCAACATATCACTATTATATGAATGGGATTTGGTTGTACTATGTTGAGTTAATTAGCATTTTCTGTTCTGAAATTAGATATAAGATCCTCATATTGTTACAAACAGTCTCTTTCTCAAAACTGTTCCAATAAATCTCTAAATCATAGAAAAGACCTAATTGTAATACTGTGGGTTACTTGTTGTTTAGAATATCCTTATTACATTATATCTAATCTCCTTCAATAAACTCTTCCAATAAATCTCTAGCTGATGAACGAGATCTAGTGTAATGTCATAAGTAGTTTCAAATATTCATAGGAGATCCTTAGCATATTATAGCAATTTTCTTCTCAAGCTATTCCAAAATATCTCTATCATATGAATAAGATTGCACTATAATATTCTAAGTTGTTGTCTATTTTTAGGAAGATCCTCATCACATTGGAGTTCAATCTCTTCCACAAATTATTCCAACAAACCTCTAACTAAAAGGATTAGGTTGAAATATAACGTCTTGAGTTACATTTCATGTTTATTTGCAAGCTAGGAAATCCATGGATTAGAATGCTTTGTTTTTCATCATTTTCCTAATTAGGGATAGAATTTACAATTACACTCTGTTTTGAGTCTAAGGTTCTCTTTTCTTTCCTTTTGACATATATTTGATGTCATCTTTTAACATAGAATAGCATACTAAAACTCAAACATAACAAAACTCAAAAACATCAACAAAATACTGAAAACAATGAAATAAGAATAAGGATATTTAGGCACATATAGTGCAAGTATACCTCATCAGTTTACAAGCCCTGGTCGATAATTTATGCTATCAATTCAGGAAACTGAATTGACTAAACATTTTTGCGCCGTTTCCGGGGAGGTATAACTAGGTAGCCTTATTTCCTATTTCTCAAAAGCAATGATATGCGTAGAGAAAGATATTCTAGGGGTAGATTTTTAAGAGGCAAAAGTTTAATTCCCACAACTCCACTCACTCCACCAAGACCAATAAGTAACACACCTCCAACTCAAACTCACATTCCATACTATACTGGTCATAGGCTTCTAGAAGTCTCAAGATCAGATATCCCATCAGGAAGATCTCCCACTTCATACACTGAAGAAATTCTAGAGGAAGAAGATCTAAGGACTCCTACAGAAGGGATAACCTTTTTCGCTTCCACAGGGGAATATATTCCAACAGAAGAATTACAAATCCATATTGAAGAGGAAGAAGAGGAATATTTCTTCAATATACCCTTAATAGAAGAACCATTAGAATAACTAGCTCTTCCAAATGAACCCTATATTAGTTCAGAGGAGTCTATTATGGAAGAAGAAGGGGAAGGAGAAGTATTTAATGGAGAACATACACTATTTGGAGGAGGTAGAGGAAGAGGAGGAGATAGAGGAAGAGGTAGAGGAAATGCAGAAGGAGGAAGAGGAAATGCAGAAGGAGGAAGAGGTAGAAGGGGAACTGGAAGTCCTTTTGGATTCCCTATAGTATATGAAGAGACTAATGCAACTATGAAAAATATCTCACCTTCTGTTCTTCCAAAATTTCATGGACTAAAAAGTGAGGATCCTGAAACCTTCTTATTTGAATTTTTAGTTCTATGTAGAACCTATGATTATCTATAAGATGCTCAGAAACTTAAACCATTCCCTTCAACATTGAAAGGAGCAACATTAAAATGGTTTATGAGTTTAATCACTAGGTCTATTAGGACATGGGATGACATGAGGAGAGCATTTCTAGATAGATACTTGGATTACTGTATACCAGTCAATCATAAGGAAGAAGTGTTCAAGATGATGCAAAAAGAGGATGAAAATCTGGAATATTTGTTGGAAAGATTCAATTATAACATGAAGAGGGAAAAATGGAAACCCTAGATCAAGAAACTTTGAAATCTCTCTTGTTGAAAAAAATTAGGGATGAATGGATATATATGCTCAATATTATGGGAAAAGGGGACATATCTCAGCTTCCATTACCTGATATAACTGAATTATGTATTAATCTTTCAAGAGGAAAATCTAAAATTCTAAAAGGACCAAGAGACTCTACTCTTGCAAGGGCAAGTAAATCTGCAGCTGGAACAGTAAGTAGGGCAGAAATAGGTAATATTCTAGATGAATTAAAATCTGACATTCTAGGGAGTCTTAGTGAAAAAATAGACACCCTTAAGTTACAAAACAAGAAAAAAGCTAAAACTGATGCCTTAGCAATCTTTTGTCCCAAATGTAGGAAGAAGCATGCCTTGAGAGAGTGTCCTTTAGAGGCAAAAGTAATAGAGACTTGTGCAATTTGTTCAGAAAAACATGAGACCAAGATTTATCCTTCACTCCCTTGTCTTAAGGCTGTCTTTCAATAAGAAATACCCACAAATTCCATAGAATATCTTAACTTTGTCTCTAGAAGACCTTGGCAGGGACCTTAGACACATGGGTTTAATAATCAAATGTATAATCAACCCCCACCAAATTGGAACTCTTGGCAGCAACCTTGTCCCCAGTTTCAAAATCAATCTCAACCTTGGGCACAAGGAACACAAAATCCTTATGGAAGGTTCTCCCAATATTATCAATATCCACCTTCTTATCCCTAATATCCAACATATTCAAACTTTCCTCCTCAACAGAATCCACAACATCAAAACCAAAATCAAAATCCACCACTTCCATTACCATTTCCTCAAAAAACAAATCAATTTTCTACCCAGCCAATACCAAATCCCAACAATAAAAACCCTCAGAATACATATATGATAGAATTTCACCAATTCCGAACCTATTTGATTACTCCTTTATACCTTAATGATGTTCAACTTAGGTCTGGAAGAATACTTGAAAAGAAGAAACCTTCTGTAATTATACAAGAGCAAAACAATTCTGGGGAAGATTCTCTACGGGTAAATAAAAGTCTTGAGGGAAGCACATCTTTTCAAGACCAAAATATTGAAAAATAAAAACAGAAAGAACCAATAATTTCAACTCCTATATTAGAGTAGCCATCAAAATTTACTTCTACACCTCCTTTTCCAGAAATATTACAAATTGATAGGGGTGTAGAGAAACAAATTATGATGCCTAACTATGATTTCTGACTATCTTCACTAATTTTAGATGACTATTTCAGAAATTAGTGAAGATAGTCAGATTCTGAATACTTTGGAAAATTATGAATCTTCTTCAGAATTTAAATATGAACAATTTCAAGAAGAATCTATCATTGAGTTCTTATCATCAAGACACATGTCTCTCTACTCCATGGAATAATTTGGCAGCTCTGCAATTGAAATATTTCCAGGAAAAGCCTTAAACATAAACAAAAACCTAGAGAAATTTCAACAAGAAAAGCTAGTCAAAACATTACAGAGACACTTTGCTGCATATGCTTGAGAGTACACTGACATGAAAGGGATCAATCCTAAGACTTGCTCTCATCATATCTATATAGAGGAAAATTGTAAACCAATCAGACAACCTCAGAGAAGGATGAATCCAAACCTTAGGGAGATTGTTAAAGAAGAATTGCTGAAGTTGTTAAATGTCAATTTTATTTATCCCATTTCAGACAGTCAGTGGGTCTCTCCTTTGGTGATTGTACCCAAGAATAATGGAAAATTGAGGGTATGTATTGACTACCGAGAATTAAATAAAGCTACTCTTAAAGACCATTTTCCCTTACCTTTCATAGATCAGGTGTTAGACACATTAGCAGGAAAAAAGTACTTTTCATTTTTGGATGGGTTCAGTGGTTATAATAAAATTCAAGTAGCACTTGAGGATCAAGACAAAACCACATTTAACTGTCCCTGGGGTACCTATGCCTACCGAGTATTGCCATTCGGATTATGCAATGCACCTGCAACATTCCAAAGGGAAGTATTAGGAATCTTTTCAGATCTAATACATGACTGTGTAGAGGTATGCATGGATGACTTCACAGTCTATGGAAACACATTTGAAGAAGCCTTAGAAAACTCGGAAAGAGTTCTAAAGAGATGTAAAGAAGCAAATATTTCATTAAGTCATGAAAAGTGTTTTATGATGTTTACTGAAGGGATTGTTCTAGGACATCACATTTCAGGAGATGGGATTAAAGTTGATAAGTCAAAATTTGAAGTCATCTCCAGACTACTAGTTCCAAGTTGTCAAAAAGATGTTAGGACTTTTTTAGGATTTACAGGGTATTATAGGAGATTTATAGAAAACTTCACCAAGATAGCATCTCCACTTTTCAAATTACTTACCAAGAACTGTGAATTCAATTGGAATCCTGACTGCTAGTTAGCCTTTGAAACCCTGAAAACAAAAATCTCTGAAGCACTTATTTTAAGGGGACCTAACTGGAAATTACCTTTTCATATTTCAACAGATGCCTCAGATACAGCTTTAGGAGCTGTATTGGGACAAAAAGACCCGATTCCTTATGCCATCTACTATACAAGTAAAAATTTGACTCCTTCAGAGTTAAATTATACTGTAACTAAAAAAGAGTTCTTAGCTGTTTTCCATGCCATAAATAAATTTAGACACTATATAATAGGCTATGAAACTTTTTTTCACACAGAACATTCTGCAATTAGGTACTTAATGAAGAAATCAATTACTAATGGCAGAGTCATAAGATGGTTGTTGCTTTTACAAGAGTTTAACATCACTATTATAGATAGGCCTGGAAAAAAAAATACAGTAGCTGATTTCCTATCTAGACTCCAAAACATTAAAGACAATACTCCAGTTGAAGACAAATTCCCTGATGAATATCTCTTTGCAATTACCACTCAAACTCCTTGGTTTGCTAATATTGCTAACTATCTAGTTTCAGGAAAATTTGCTTCAATTATGAATACAAGAGATAAAAGAAAGATCATTTATGAAAGTGAAAAATATTCATGGATTGCTAATGAGTTATACAAAACAGGTCGAGATCTTATTATCAGGAGATGTGTTCGAGAAGATGAGATGCCTGAGATTCTCAAGGCATGTCATGATGAACCATGTGGTGGACACTTTGCTAATAAGATGACAACGTATAAGATCCTTCATTTAGGATATTATTGGCCATCCCTCTTTAAGGATGCTAAAGAGTATGTTAAAAGGTGTGACCGTTTCCAATGGGTAAGGAAACCTTCTCCTTCAGGTGAGATGCCACTGCAACCTCAGGTACACATTGAACCCTTTGAGAAATGGGCTTTGGATTTTGTAGGACCTATTAATCCTCCATCAAGACAAAAGAAATATATATTAGTTTGCACTGATTATGTTACCAAATGGGTAGAGGCCAAAACATTACCTTTTGCTACTGAAGCATCTATAGTCAATTTTATTTTTGAGGATATTTTTACTCGTTTTGGTGTCCCAAGAGAAATTTTTACAGATCAAGGAGCTCAATTCACATCAAAGCTAGTGGAGCAAATGGTAGAAAAGTATAAAATCAGACACATAAAATCTACTCCCTACCATCCACAAGCAAATGGACAAGCACAATCTACCAATAAAGTCATTGAAGGGATCCTAAAAAAGAATGTTCATTTACATAGGAGAGATTGGGCAGAAAGGCTTCCTGAAGCCTTATGGGCCTATAGAATTACATGGAGAAACACAACAGGTCACACCCCTTATGAACTTGTTTATGGAAAACAAGTCTTGTTTCCCATAGAGTTTCAGATCCAAACTTTCAAAATGGTAGTCCAGTTGGGACTCGATCTAACAGAAGCATAGACTGGAGTAGATTAATGAATTGGATGAGATCAGACAAGATGCAGTTTAGAGAAAAAACATAGTCCAACAACAAAGGAATATATGGCATGATAAGTACATCAAGGAAAGGAAATTTAAGGAAGGTGACTGAGCCCTCTTATTTGATTCAAATTTCAAGGATTTTTCAGGTAAATTTCAAACTCATTGGCTTGGGCCATATGAAATTGTGAAAATATTTGAAAATGGAGCAATAAAAATAAGGACAATAGATGAAGGGAAGGTAGCTTTTCTTGTAAATGGACACAGATTGAAATTGTATCATAAGCCACTTTCAAGAGAGAAATTTGTCAAGAAATTTCAAGATAACATTGATATGAAGTTAGTGAAGAAGAATTATTCTTCTTCACTAAATTGTATTTTTCTTCAATCATAAAAAAAATAAAAATAAAAATAAATAAATAAATTATATATATATATATATATAAAGGGGTATAACCATGAAAACCAATCATTGATTGGTATGTTTATACAGAAAATCTAAGGTGAAAATTAGAATTTTTCTGACACTTTAGATTTTCAAAATTGTTATTTTTTGCAATTAAGTACCATAAAATCATAAGTTGCAGATTCACTTTACATATTCATGATCCATTTCATTTCATTCCATAATTCACTCCATCCACATTTTCATTTCATTCCATTCCATACTTCACTCCATCCACATTTTCACTTCATTCCATCCCATACTTCATTCCATCCACATTTCGCTTCATTCCATTTCATATTTCAGAGTTTTTACAGGTGCATTATGTAGCTACCTATTCTGTAGCCAAACCTATTCTGCAGCCAATTGATTAAGAAAAACCTACTTCAGTAAACAGAGGATGAGTCAAAGAAGGTTATGGAGCCTAAAAGAGAAATATTTTTTCAGATGAAAGATAAAGCACATCAAAGCAACAAAAATTTCAAAAAGGGGCTAAGGTAAAATTGTGTGAAATTATTTTTGATAGCAAATCATTAAAGGTATAATGTGGTTAGGTCATATGTTTTCCTAAGTTATTTTATGATTCGAATTGATCAAACTCCTTTCATAAACACTCCTTGACCAAATCCCTTTCATCTCGCTCCATAACAAATCATCATTGATTTAAAGTTAACGGTTAGAATCTAGAAGTGACCTGTTAGGTCACGTCATCAGACCATAACATTGATTGATGATTTTTGAAAATCTTCATAAGATTTCTTTGCAGTCATTCACCCCATATCAAACTCTTAAACTCGAATATCCTCATGATTTACCACTACCCTATTCCATTCACATCCACTCACTGCTATTTCTTTCTGCAGCCAATCCTCATCTGCAGAGAAGTCATTTTAGGGTAAGATAACCCTTCACAGTTGCTTTTTCTTTGGACATAAGAACATGAACAGAGCAGTGAATTGAAGCCAGAGAAAGGAATAAATATTTATTAAGAATAAATGGGGCTTATTGTAAGGTCAAAGCCAATTGGAACTAAGTATTTAGAAGGATACCCTCAGATTAAAAGGTTATTACAACAGGCTGGATGGCTGAGCTTTATAGAGAAGTTTAATGGATTCCACAAAGAAATCACAAAGTCATTTGCGAGGTCGTTTGATGGATCAAAGGCGGAGATTGGGGATATAAAATTCACCATCATAGAGTCATTCATAGCAGAAGCAACAGAGCTACCAAGACAAAGAGAACGTTGGTTTAAAAACAAATAATTTCATAATGAGGCTTGGAGACAAATGCTGAAAAACCCAGGTATGGACACTGCAGTGTTTAAGAAAGGTATTCCTAGTTCATATTTGAAGAATAAATGGAAGAATATGCTATTAATTTTACAAAATTTCATAACCTATGAAGGCATATTTGGCACTTTGTATGTATATCATATTAGACTCATGATGAATTTTCTAGATGAAGAAATAAATATGCCCTTCTTCCTACTTAATAGTTTGAAAATTATGTCTTCAAATGTCCAGAAAAGGCTTCAGTTCTTAGAAACTACCTTACATCATCATGGCTTAATTAAAATGTTAATTGAGTTTCATTTGAAGAAGATAGGAGATAATTGGGATGAATTCCTCTCGAGGAACCATTTTGAAGAACCAAGAGAAACATTTTCTAAAGAAAAACCCGTGAGAAGAAGTAGGAGAGGAAAAGATCTTAAAAATGTTGAAATCAAGCCTAATGTATCAACACAGGAAGACAGTGGTGAAATAATCTCTGAAAAGTTGGTAAAAATCAGGAAACAACTCAAGAATAAAAGGAAGGAGGAATTAACAAATGAATATGTTGAGGGAGAGGATGTAAAAGATGAAAATACACCCAAATTAAGAAGAAGTTCTAGGCTTAAAGGCATGGTAAAAGAGATGCATTAAGGGAACTAAAATCATAAAAATTGAAGAATAAGAAACTCCAATCCAAGCATCAATTGACAGATCTCCTGTATACCAATATGAAGAAAACCCTGGTAGAAGAACCCCAGATGTAGATCCATCTCAACGACAGTTTTATGACCATGTGGAATCATTAGAGAGAAAAGCCTCAGAGAACAAAGAAAGGTCCCCCAGTCTACAAGAACCTCCAATTGAAATATTAAAAAGAGACAATTATGAATTGGAGATATTGAATAACCATATTAAGAATGAAAATGAAATCCTAAGGGAGCAGGTTAAATTAAAAGGCAGCATTAATGACACTTTCTCTCAGAAAATGAAAGGATTATATAAAGCAAACAAGAAGTTGAAGAAAAGAAACAGGAAATTGAATAGGGCACTCATTAATCTGAAATTCAAAACACTCATGAGGAAACCCAGGATGGCATTAACTACCAGAAGAAGCAGAAAAAGGAGGTTAGATGTTCTTGCAGCGGTATCACTACAAATGGAATGAAATTGCATGAGGACATGCAAATTTTTTGTAGTGGGGATATGTTGAGCCCTAAAAGTGTCTTCTCCTTTGCCAAATTCCACTTCATCTTATCATTCATTTTGTCATTTTATAGACCTAAAGATCAATAATAATGATTAAAATCACTTAAGGAATACATGCAATGACTAACTTGTACTTTTGTGGTTTTGTTGTCTTAATGATTTCTGAGCAGTTTTAGCTACAGAATGCAGTCATTCTGTAGCTAGTTACATATTCCGTAGCCATTTTGGTGTTTGAACATATTACAGGTGTCATTTGAAGAAAAGGCATATATGGTTAGATTCTAAATCTTTCCTACATCATTCCTTGTCATCCACGAAGGTTGAGTCAATAACTAGAGATGCTTATGCACGTGGTCAAACCAAAAGTCCGAGAAGCAAATTTCTATAAGGACAAGGACTCTTGATTTGCTTTCAGCAAATCACGAGTCCTAAAAAGGAGTTTTAGTTTGATTTTGAATTTAGAACACACCTGTGCCTACTTTCATTCAATATCAGTTATGTAATTAACTATAAATTTAGCTCAGTGAGACCAAGAAAACAAGTTAACTCTTATTTTGCCAATACTGTGATACTTTGTTTCGAAGTATTTTTGATAATAAGAAGAAGCATAAATTTGATGTTGTATTGAAGACAAACTTGAGGAGTAAAAGATTTTTATGCCAAATTGATAGCAGAGGGCAGCTTCTATCCAAAGAGGCTTCTTCTTGTTTTATAGATAAGTAGCTTTTAATTCTGTTTTGTTATATCTCTTACTTAGACAGTTTTATGAGTTCATATCTTTCAGTATCATGTCTCGCATTGTTTGTTTAACTAACAGATCCTCATGATGTTATATTTAGTCCTTTATTCAAGTTTTTCCAACATATCTCTATTCATTTAATGGATTTAATTGTGATATCTTGAGTTACCAGCACTTTAGTTTTTGTCATTTAGATTAAAAGATCCTCATTATCTTACAACCATTCTTTTTCTTAAAATATTTTCCAACATATCACTATTATATGAATGAGATTTGGTTGTACTATGTTGAGTTAATTAGCATTTTCTGTTCTGAAATTAGATAGAAGATCCTCATATTGTTACAAACAGTCTCTTTCTCAAAATTGTTCCAATAAATCTCTAAATCACAGAAAAGACCTAATTGTAATACTGTGGGTTACTTGTTGTTTAGAAGATCCTTATTACATTATATCTAATCTCCTTCAATAAACTCTTCCAATAAATCTCTAGCTGAGGAACGAGATCTACTGTAATGTCATAAGTAGTTTCAAATATTCATAGGAGATCCTTAGCATATTATAGCAATTTTCTTCTCAAGCTATTCCAAAATATCTCTATCATATGAATGAGATTGCACTATACTATTCTAAGTTGCTGTCTGTTTTTAGGAAGATCCTCATCACATTGGAGTTCAATCTCTTCTACAAATTATTCCAACAAACCTCTAACTAAAAGGATTAGGTTGAAATATAATGTCTTGAGTTACATTTCATGTTTATTTGCAAGCTAGGACATCCATGGATTAGAATGCTCTGTTTTTCATCATTTTCCTAATTAGGGACAGCATTTACAATTACACTCTGTTTTGAGTCTAAGGTTCTCTTTTCTTTCCTTTTGACATAGATTTGATGTCATATTTTAACATAGAATATCATACTAAAACTCAAACATAAAAAAACTCAAAAACATCAATAAAATACTAAAAACAATGAAATAAGAATAAGGATATTTAGGCACATATAGTGCAAGTATACCTCATCAGTTTACAAGCCCTGGTCGATAATTTATGCTATCAATTCAGGACACTGAATTGAATAAACAGAAGGTTCACTCCTATCATGTATGTTCATTCCTCCATTATGGGAGCCTACCCCTTGATTTATGGAGCTCAATCCCTTCAAAAGAGAATTATATCCCCTCTTATGTGGAGCTGTAATCTCCTCTCTTTTCCTATAAATTGAAGCCATAGCGTAGCTTCAAAGGGAGTTAGACTTTGAGAATTTTTGAGGAGAAATGCTGTAGAAACTTAGACTCTCTTAACTGATCATTATGTGGGAATGATTACACACCCATGTGCATTTTAGCTGAGAGAGTGCAAAGCTTGTCAGAGTAAAGAAAATGTCTGTTCCAGACCCCAGGAAGACCTGTACGACATCAAGGCAGACATGGTTGTAAGGCTCTTTCATCATCAAGATAATACGAATGAATTCCATTTTCTCAATGAGTTCTTTAATTAAGTAGCTTTTTTATCATGTTTTATCAATGATTTATTTAATTAATTAGCTTGTTTCTTGAATTCCTTAATCATCTTGATAGATATATGATTCGTGAATTAGTTTATCCTATGCAGGTGCTATTGATTTTTTCCATGTTTGTGATTGTAGATCTTTGAAGACGACTCTTTCAAGAAATTGGAAAGAATATCATTACAAACAACACTAGACTACAGGTAGGTCTTCAAAACCTCTGTTGTAGCTAATTTTGAATCAAATATTATCTAGAGAAAATAGTTTTTGTTTGGCTGTTTGTTGCTAGCTGTCCGTAGGACACTTGGGAGGTCTGTCTTGTCCTTAAGAATGACTTATCCGTCCAACAAAATGGCAACTCCTAAGGTGACGGTGGAGGAAATATCCCACTATACCTGGAGAAGACACCGACTAGACTCACTTGGACTCTCCAGAGGGTTATCTTCACTCGAGATGGTTTAAGTGGAGAAAATTTCACTGGTTTGTTTCATTAAGCAGGTTGTTGGGGTAACTGCTCCAACCGCCCTTTCTACATTAAAATATTATGATGTTGGTTTTCATCACCAACTAGTGTTTTTAGTGTGGGAAGTTACTGTTTGTGTGTGGTTTGATCTCCTATATTTTTAGGCGTGTGATTCATTTGTTTGTTTCCTTAGTGACTCTAGGAGTTTTCATTGAAATTTTCTTTGATTGCGTGTGATTAATAATTTTTAATCGTGGCTGAATTACCAAGACAATCGCGTAGACTCCAGGGGAAACCCCTTGAGTATACACCAAGCTAACTTGAAGGACTCCGAGCTCTGGTACCGCCTAGTGTCAGCAAAATTAGATCAATAGAACCAGGAGAATTATCCATAGTTACTCATCCTGATTATCAATCACAAATAGCATAATATATTCAGAAGCCAATTTCAATTTTTGAAGTTACTAGTATTATTTCTCCAACCAGTGAATTAGCTGAAGAGCTTGAAATTTCTGAGCCAGAAACTAAACCTGCTATACTGGAATCATCTTTAGGATTTGTTACTCCGACTTCTAGTGATCCTGATTCACCCAGGGCAAGACATCACATTACTAAAAACCTTCCTTCTGACCTCATATGTATTAAAGAACTTGTTGGTTTAGACGAAGACGTAGTTATTCCCGAAACCCAAGAAACTTTGAATATTAGGGAGCGTGAATCAATATTATACAGTCCTTTTAGAATTGACGCTTGGTATTTATCATTGACAGATTTTTTACAAAACGCAGGTCTTACTTATTCACCACCCCGAATTCCTTTTCACCCTACACTGAGAGGTTATCATCCTTCATCAGCTATGTTGGGTGAGTCATCTATGTTTTCTCAATCTCCAGAAATTTTTTTAAATGGTGCTCCGTCTGTTCCTTCGGGATACCAGTCGCTCTCTGGTACTTTCCCAGGGGCAGCTCCTCAACCAATTGAACAAGTGTTATCATCTGGTAAAAATGGAACAAACAGTGAAACGTTGAACACAGAACATATTTTTATGATGTCTGGAAATATTCCAAATCCTCAACCTCAAGGAAGTCAGTTACGACCTGGGGGGAAACCTCAAGGAAGTCAGTTACCGCCTAGGGGGCAACCTCAAGGAAGTCAATTACCGCCCAGAGGGAAACCTCAGGGTCATTTTTTACCAGGTCAAACTGTAGTACAATATTACCTGCCTGGGGAACAACCTCAAGGACAGTACATACCTCAAGGTCAATATCAACCTCAGGGGAAATACATACCCCAAGGTCAACCCCAGAGTAAGTTTATTCCTCAGGGTCAATATCAACTCCATAGTCAGTTTCTTCCTTAGGGTCAATATCAACCCCAGATTCAGTACATGCCTCAAGGTTATCAACCTCAAGGTCAGTACCCAACTCAAGGTTTCCAACCTCCTTCCGGTCAACCATTATTACAAGGAACCGTAACTTTACCAGTTAATTATCAAACTTACGTTCAACCAGGTTATGGTCCTTCATATGCACAACCTTCTATAGGTCAATACCCTTGAATGAATATGGCGTGGGATCCATCTCAAGTTCCACAGACTATGCAACCCAATGTGCAGTTACCTAATCAACCTAGACAACCCATAGTTTCTGGTCCAACCCAGCAACCTGTCCAACCTACCATTCAAGTCTCTGCACTTGGTTCTGTTCAGCAGCTTGGGCCTAATACACCTAGAACTCCACCTCAAACTTCTGCTGCTGCTGCAACTTCTGTTCAACCTACCACACCTATTTCTGGAGTATCTGCAACTCCTCTTTCTTCTATCCATGCATCAGTGAAAATTCCTCAAGTATCTGTGCCACAGTCAGGACCTACAATTCAGACTACGACCCAGATGCCTACAGGACAAGTTGGTACAAGTACGGTTCTTACTAGTCAACCACAATTTACTTATCAACCGTAATAGGGTCAGTATCAATTTTCACAGGCTACACAAAACCCAGTATACCAGTATCAGCCGTACCCTGGGTATACTTATCAAATACCTCAACAACCCTAGTATGGTCCGGTTAATCTTAGTTATCTAGGAGGTTTTATGATTCCCAATGTGAATCCAATTCCAGGATATCTTGGATATCCTCCTCTTGGAGCTGGTTTGATCACACAAGGTTATCAAGACCCTAGCCACTGGTTACCATTTATAGCAACTTTAGATTTCCCTGATCTATTGCGCCTTACGAATGATCCCATTTTTTATCTTCCGTATTGGTCGCTGATGCCTAACAAGTTGCCCAGTGATATTCCAAAGTTTGAAGGTAAGTCAGGATAGGACCCATCTAATCACGTTATGACTTACCACCTCTGGTGTGCATCCAATTCACTAATCGATGATTCGATTTGACTGCGTCTTTTTCAGATAACTCTCATTGGTCTAGTTTCCAAATGGTACATTGAGTTACCATGCCGCTCTTTTAATAATTTTAATGCACTAGCTACTTCTTTCTTAACCCATTTTCAGTTGCCTGTCAGATACAAAAATGGCACTGAAATGCTGACTTCATTAAAACAATCTACATCTACGTACATATCCGATCACATTCATGAATGGAGACGTAGGAGGTGTTCGGTGAAGGTCTTTATTTTGGATCAAATTTTGGCTGAATGGTTTATCAAATCGTTATTGCCCAAAATTACTGAAGATGTGGCCAAAGGAGGCGTTGTTATAGAAGAGCAAGTCATTGCTCAGGCTCATTACCTTGACCTTGTATATACACAGTCAGGTACTCTGTATGATAAAATACCTGATTTACCAAGACCTGGTCAATTAACTACAACTCCTTCCGCTGATGGTGTAGTTGGTTATGTTAGCACTGGTAAGAGTAAAAAGAAATATTCCAAGATGACTTCTCCTATTATCACTTTACTCGATTCACCAAAAGGAGATTCTTCCATTGAAACTTCTGCCGATATTCATGTTGTAGAATCATCTACAACCAAACCTAAAACTGGTGGTAAGAATAAAAACAAAAAATCTTCAAAATATAAAAATGATAAAACTGAACCAACTGATGAAAAACGAAAACCTCGATATCCTTATCTGATCTGTGATGAGGATCATTTTACAAAATAGTGCCCGCATAGAACCGAAGTATTGAAATTCGTTAAGGGTTTTCCCATTCCTGCTATCTTGAAAGATCCTTTTCCTGCTCAAGATAGCAACATGATTGGATCTTCCTCAAATGCATTAGAGGATATCTTTATGGTTGCGACGCGATCACAATATTACGGTAGTAAAAATCCTGGTAAAGAAGCAGAAACATTTAATTCAGCATCAACTACATCTCCCTCAGTTTCTAATCCGCTACAGATCGAGAAACAAAATCCCGATTTAGCAATAAAACTGTCTGCTAAAGGTATACTTCGTAAATCAGCTTTCAATCCACATGCGAGAGCTGCTCAGAATTACAATATTGTTGAAGAATTAGCCATTTCCCCTTCAGAAATTTTGGCTTTGGAAGTGCTACAATCATGCCCAGCCCAAAGAAAATTACTATTGTCTGCTTTAGGAGCCGTAGACCTCTAGGATTCGAACCTCATGATCTTCAATTTAGAGAATTTTACACCCCGCCTACTCCATCAAATGGCTTTTCAAATTCCAGTAATAGTAAAAAACAAACGTATCTTTCGTACTATTGTTGATGAAGGGGCTTCTACGTGTATTATGTCGTTAAAATTTTGGAAATCACTTGGTTCTCCGACAATTAACCAATCGCCGACTATCCTCAAAGATTTTGATGGAAGAGGTTTTCAGCCGTATGGTATTTTACAGGATCTACCAATAGAGGTCGAAGGAAAAACCATTAATCTGGATGTGGAAGTGGTTGATGCCCCTCTGGATTACAACCTTCTCCTAGGTCGCAGTTGGTCTTACGCCATGACTACTGTTGTATCGTCGATCTTTTGTCTCATCATGTTTCCTCATAAAGGAAATATCTTTAAAATATATTAGCTCTCATATTATTCATCTGACCCAGCCTCTACTGATAGCATCCAGCATATCGGAAAATCGACTATCCCTTATAAGGATGTCAGAGTAGGTTTGCTTAAAGATTCGACTTTACTGGGAAAATTTTCCCTGCTTGCTCCCAATGTACAACCTCCTATTTCTAACATCAATATGATTACATCAAGTACTATTTCCTTTGATGATCCTTGGATAGTACCTCCAGAATCATAACTGGACTCTTTTGATGGCGCGATGCCTTTGAGTCCTTTTGAGTTAACATATCAGGCAATACAGTCATTTTCTAATACTCTTTCAACTGAATCTGATCCCTTGAATGTGATCAATGAAGAGTCACTTTCAATATCGAGCTTAGCTTCGAAATCAATTCCGGATCATGATCAACACGTATTCAATACTGATGAACATATTCGTGAATTCTTGTTTGTCAATGAATTACCATGGGAAGATCCGCATCATAGGTCTTCGTTTTTACCTGATCTCGATCATTTTGAGAATGATTTTTCCTCCATTTTTACTACTGATCACGTCAAAGAACCGCAAAATCCTTTCTCATCTTTCAATTCTGAATTGAATTTAAAAAGCATTTCTACAACAGTTCCCATTGACATTTCAGGAAAACCCATAATTTTTGAAAACATTCATATAGGTGCTTCTTGTATGACTGATGAAATCCAAGCATATAAAGCCCTATTTCAGGAATTCCACAACATTTTTGCCTGGTCATATGAAGAAATGCAAGGAATCGATCCGTTGATTGTTGTTCATGAAATTAAGACATACCCGGATGCTAAACCCGTTAGACAGAGATTATGTCAGATCCATCTGCGAAAAGCTGCTGCTATCAAAGTAGAAGTTGAAAAATTACATCGTGCAGGTTTTATTTATCCGATTCCGTTAACGGATTTGGTATCTAATATCGTTCCTGTCAATAAAAAATAAGGAAAAATACGAGTATGTATCGATTATAGGGATATAAATCGAGCTTGTCCAAAAGACAATTATCCAACCCCTTATATCGATCAAATTATTGATGATTGTGCTGGAAGTGAAATGTTTTCGTTCATGGATGGATTTTCCGACTACAATCAAATCAACATACTCCCTGCAGATCAACCTAAAACAACTTTCATTTGTCCATGGGGGAATTTTTCTTATCACAAATTACTTTTTGGACTTAAGAACGTTGGTGCCACTTTTCAAAGGGCAATGTCTTATGCATTTCATGACATTAAACACATTGTGCAACCCTACCTTGATGATTTTCCTGCTCATTCATTGCGCATAGCAGATCATATCATTCATTTACGAGCCATTTTTATACGATGTAGGCATTATAAGATTCGTCTGAATCCTCATAAATGTGTTTTTTGTGTAAAATATGGACGATTGTTGGGATTTATTGTCTCAAAGCTAGGCATTCGTGTCGATCCATCGAAGGTTGAGGCTATCATCAATTTATCTCCTCCTTCTACTCTTTTCCAACTCCAAAGTTTGCAAAGGAAAGCAAACATTTTACATCGATTCATTCCTAACTACGCCGAGTTAATGAAAGGTTTCACCAGGTTGTTGAAACAAAATATTCCTTTCTTTTGGGACGAGATCGCTGATCAATATTTTCATGCTCTTAAAAACGCGTTGACCCATGCACCATTACTGCATCCTCCCAATTACAACCAGGATCACTTTTTGTACCTCGCCGCTTCTGATTCCACGATAGGAATGGTTCTAGTTTAGGAAGAGGAATTCCATAGTGAACATGTGATTTACTATCTTAGTCATAATTTTCATCCAACTGAAATCAAATATTCACAAGTGGAGAAATTGGCCTTGACAGCCGTTCAAGTTGTCCAACATTTTCGTCATTACATACTTTTATGCAAAACGACAATGATTTCTGATTGTAACCCTATGATGTATATCTTGACCAAACAATTTCTAGGGGGAAAATACTCGAAATGGATTGTTATCCTATAGGAGTTTGACTTGGAATTTGAAAAATACAAATCAAAGAAGTCATTGATATTTGTTGAACTTATGTGTGACTTCCCACGTACTGATACATAAACTGTGGCAGAACAACCGATCGCAGACGAATCCTTGTTTCTTATAGTACCATTGATTCTTGCTATGGAGATATCATCGTTTATCTTCAGACCCAATCTTTTCGGCCTGAACTTTCACGGTCACAACGATGTAAAATCCGTTTCTAGTCTCAACAATATCATATTGTTGGCAACACACTATACCGTTGTGGTGCAGACTTTGTTTTTCGACGTTGTCTCACCCATGAAGAAGCCGAAAAGGTTTTAAATGACTGTCACTCTGGAGCATGTGGCGGTCATATGCCTGGGTATGCCATAGCCCAAAAGATATTGCACGCTAGTTATTTTTGGTCGTCCTTATTTAAAGATTGTATTTATGCGGTCCGAAAATGCCATAATTATCAAATCTTTGATCGAAATATGTGTGCACCACCCGCTCCTTTTCATCTTATAATTTCTGTCGGTCCTTTTTCCAAATGGGGCATTGACTTCATTACATGTAACCCTCACTCGGCTGGGGGGCATGGGTATATTATTCTCGCAGTAGATTATTTTACCAAGTGGGCCGAGGCGATACCTACATTTGCGGCAGATGGAAAAAATACAGCTACTTTTGTGTTCAATCATGTGATTGCTCATTTCGGTGTACCCTAAGTGATAATTACTGACCATGGGAGCCATTTTCGAAACATCATGATGACCGAGCTAACTGACCAACTTGGCCTGCGCCATGACAGTTCTACACCATATTATCCGCAGGATAATGGTCTAGTTGAAGCAATTAATAAAGTTTTAGTCACCATGATCAAAAGAATCATTGGAATTCATAAATTGAATTGGCATACCATGCTCTTTTCAGCACTTTGGGCATATCGGACCTCAACAAAAACATCGACAGGTTTTACCCCTTTTCAACTGGTTTACAGTTTAGAAGTGGTATTACCAATTGAATGTGAGATACCGTCACTCCAACTAGCCATAGAGTTACTACCAGCCAATTCTGAGGAGGAGAAACATTTTTTGTACTTGGATCAATTAGATAAGAATCAGTGCACCATTGCATTAGCTACCGAGACTCATGTGAAACGAATGAAAGCTCAGTATGATAGAAGTGTTACACCCCGTATTTTTTTAGAAGGAGACTTAGTTATGGTATATGACCAAGCTAACGATAAGATAAGGGCTGAGAAATTCAAACCCAAGTGGCATGGTCCTTATATTTTCAGGCGACAGCTTGCAAAAGAGGCCTATGAATTGATTGATTTTGACGAGGTCTCTTTAGACAAACCCATAAATGAGCTTTATCTGAAGAGATATTACACTTGATTCTTGTGTGGAGATATTTTCTGTATATTAGTTATTTTCTAATTGGTGTGTTGTAGATTAGAAACGTGTGCTTAGCTTAAGTGTGCTTTTACTACTATTCCTGCTTATCTGGATTACTCTTGATATTGCAGATGTCGACGTCTTTTCAAACATACATTGGTTTTGATGATGGTTCTTTTCGTAATACACAGAACATTTATTCCACATCCTGGGTTATTTATTCACCCACTGACGAGTTAGTATCTATGCATGGGTTAAGCCTCGGTCAAATGACGAACAATATTGCAGAATATAACACAGTTATTGAGTTATTGTCTGAATCCATTTCATTTGGAATTTGGAGTTTGATCATTAGGTTAGATTCTGAACTTGTTGTATTACAATTAAATCGAGTGTATGCAATTAGAAACCCAGTGTTGTTAAGATTATTTTTGAAAATTCATCTCTTGGAACGAGAATTTGATTATATTGAGTATCAACACATTCCAAGAAATTTAAACACATTAGCAGATGCAATAGCTTCTAGTGTTATAACCATACATTTGCGATAATGAAAGCAGTAAATCAAAATAACATTCGATAACATGTTGGAAAGGTAACTGGAAATAGTAGTATATCATAGCATAGCGTAGTTTTTCAAAAAATAGTACATCGTCCTCGATCATAGGTTCAAAATGCCTTATGATCGGGAAAAAAGTGATACAAAAAATGATATGAGTCTATACAGTTGATCATCCAATATTCATGGTAATGATCATGATAATATACTACAGCCTGTGCCACCCTGCTCAGGAATCTCCTGAACGGTGCAGGAACCCCAATGACATATATCTGAAAACGAAGTGGAATGTTGTCTATGGTAGTCTCTGGGATGTCCATAGTCAGTTGCTCCAGATGGTGTTCCAAATCAGTAAGGATATCTGCTATCTGATCCTATGGTGGTGGTACTGCTACAGCTGCATCCCTTTGCCTCCTCTCGAAGGGACTGAGAGTGACCGGTCGACGTGGACCCAAATCTGCATTTGAAATTTTTGTTATCAGTTTTGGACGGTTTAAAAAACGAAATAAAAATTAGAAATTAGAGCATGTCAAAATGATTTTTTACCTGACTCGTCCCACTGAGCTGCTGGAGGAAGTGACATATCATGATCACCACGGTAATCCATCCAAGCATAAGGGAAGTCCTCTATCACGAAGAGTTGGTTTTCTAACCAACGGAAATAGGCCGAGGGAAATCGGACAATCTCTCCACCCTCGCTGTGATGGGCCATCAAAGCTACCCATCGGACCATCTGAGGCTCTCAGACTCTACCAGGATCAACTAGAATATGTTGTGGGGCCAGTAAAGGAATCCTCTCTAGAGAAAAAGTAACCATGATTGATTTATATCCAAAGTTATTCAACTTCCCGTTCTTTGCCCTAGTTAGTTGGCCTTTTATATTCACCAACACTTCCTCGCACCAGTTGAATATGGTGCCTCAGAAACAATCCAATGCAATCCGCATTTGAGATCTAGTAGTAACATGAAAAGCTGCACTTCCACATAACTTGGTTACGGTAAATGCAACTACTTTCAACTCAGGATGGATGATGGTTTTGATATCAATCTGTTTGTCTTTAGGATTGGCCTCATCATTGCAGAACTCTAGTTGCAAGCTAGCAACAGACTGGCCACCTGGCCTAGCCCCAAATAGAGAAAGTGGTTCACCTCTTTTAGACAAACTATTCAGAAAGTATATGTCCTCCAGCTCTATTTCGAGCTGGTTGCCTCCAATCACAAAAAACTGGTCCTGTACATCCCACTTGTTTACCAACCAAGTGAGTAGATCTACATGGGCTCTCATGCCACTGATAGCCCAGAATTTAAGTAACCCGCATGCTCTCAAAAATTGTAATGTAGGTGGATGAATCATTGCAACTTCATCCACCTCCTCGTGTTCACGTTCTCACCAAATAAGCATTGTAAATATTCTACAATGAATAACATGAAAGATTAGAATCATTTTAAAAAGAAAATTTTGGGTAATTTGGAGAGAAAATAAGTTTTTATATTTCTCGCGGTGCCCCCGCACTTTTTGTTCAGAGATAGTGCGTATCTCTACATGGGCTCTGTACTAAAAGTGCAGGACCATGACATTTTTCTTTGTAAGAAAATGTCGGGGTTCGCAAGTACCGTGTGTCTTACCTGCGAACCCCCGTGAGCGGAATTTTGAACCTATTTCTTCCCAAAAAATGAATTTTAAACCCTAAATTAAGGAAATGAATGGATGAAAAGAAAGGAAAAGAGAATGTGGATTACCTGGAGCAGACGGTTTTCAATTTGAATGGTCAGTTTGTCTGGAATCTTCTCTAGAGCGTTTTTTGCCAAAAGCTCTCAAATTTTCACTCTAAACTCAATGGTAAAAATGAATTTCGAAAACTCCTTTTTATAAGTTTTTTCGAATAAATGAAATTTAATTTTGTTTATTTTTCACTTTAAAAATATGGCTTTTCAAAATATTTTTATTTTATTAAAAGCAGGTACATTTAATTTTTTGAGTTTTTGTGCAGAATACTGGATTTTTCGGGTAAAATGGTCATTTTTTACGAAGAGTATACTTTTATCACTTTTTCGGGCTCTTAAAAATTCACAAAAAAGTGAAACCATGGAGTTTTCTTTTTAACACTTTTTAGACTCTCTAAATATGAAAATATTTTCGAGTATTTGACTATTCGAACTCGTTAAAGGAAATGAACAGTCATCCCTTCAGTATAAGTTTACCCCTTTTCCGGACTGAAATGGACTATTTATGAAAAAGATATACATTGACTAATCATGGTCAATAGAGTTCTCTCTTGCATTATTTTATCCTTTTTTGGGCCTGAGAGACTAAAATTATGAAAAAGAACGCCCATGGAGTTTTCTTAAGTTTTTTCTTTTGACTCCCTAAAAATGAAAAACACCAAGTTTCTCCTATACTGGACTCATTAAAATTTAATAGTAAAGGACCTGTCTATTACAAACAAGAACGAACCACTCCTTCTTAGGGTTCAATTTTAAACTATGTTGGACTCATCCGAAGGATGAGCTTATAAACAAGCAAATGTTATCCTCCTCAAGCTTGTCAAAAATAAAGAGGTACTTGCCACAAATGGTTGGGGAAAAAGAGAGAAAACGAATTCATTTGTTACACTTTGATTTAAAAGCAATATACCACTCTTGACCACGACACTTTTTGTCACACTTCTACCTGGGTTGGGAAAATCCTTTGCCTATCAGTTAATCAAACCACATTGAAGGTCTTCAGCCGGTTTCTGGGTATTAGCTTAGGGAAACTGTTACCAAACCATATGCAGTGTCGTTATGTGTTCAAGAGGATAGTCAAACAAACCATTCATTTGCAAACATTTGTCTCCATTCGTGTTGACCATCCCCGAGTCAGTCCTTGCAAAAAATTTCTTCAAAACTTGATCTATGGTTTCGTGTTGTGAACTTACTTACGACAGATCACTTTCTATCGATGACAACTCATCATCTAGGAATTTGATCTAGAATCCATCAGTACCTTGGAAACTGCATGCCTTAATGGTAGGTTTCTAACCTTTGATGATAGGTTGCATCATTGACCTTCGATCGAATGATTCCGTGAAATGTTCGAATTCAGATCACTTATTCACATTTCATGGATTGTACTAAGTACTTTGAGAGCCATTGTCATTATTGGTGGTTTCTCTCACACTTGTTAACAGTTCACATCATTGACTGGTAATCAAGTGGGTTCTACCATGTTCGACTTCAACACATTTAATTGTATGGATATAATCGTACTAGTTCGGGAAATAGAAATCAAGACCCTGGATCTAGTTTCCACCATCCAGGCTGCGAGGAGTTTTATTATTCATTATGCATTAGACTATTCATTACATATGGCTGTGTCCATGCTGTGTCTACACTAGTGATGTAATATTAAAATCATTTCTGTATCAGAAAAAGTTTAGTTAGTTTTGATCTGAGTATGGGAATGCCTACCTCCGTGATGATATATATATATATATATATATATATGTGTGTGTGTGTGTGTGTTTTGTATTGAATATTTTTATAGGATTCTGACTAGGGTGTCCACAGGCTAATCCTTGAAATGATAAAGCACATCACTCTTCGAATGCTCTCAGACTTCACATTTTAGGGGGGAATTTGTTACACTGAACTTTGTCACCATGACGTTTTAGTACTCCCTTAGAAGTCTACAACATCAAAGTTCCTAAAATCAAGCCTTGAAATTGAGAGAAAAGCTCATAAAAGTCTTAAAAAAACTTGTACCGCACTTTCTCTTAACATTGCCTGCGGTGCCACACCTTTTTGTTCTAAAGCATGCAGAGCTAAACACACTTTTTCTTCATTAAGGGTGCAGACCCCTGTAAAAGGTAAAATAAAGGTGGAAAGTAACATTTAGAAGCCCAACAGTCAAATTTGGAAGCTTCTAGAAGAAATTATTTGGTTGAAGGTTCACTCCTATCATGTATGTTCATTCCTCCATTATGGGAGCCTACCCCTTGATTTATGGAGCTCAATCCCTTCAAAAGAGCATTCTATCCCCTCTTATGTGGAGCTGTAACCTCCTCTCTTTTCCTATAAATTGAAGCCATAGTGCAGCTTCAAAGGGAGTTAGACTTTGAGAATTTTTGAAGAGAAATGCTGTATAAACTCAGACTCTCTTAACTGATCATTATGTGGGAATGATTACACACCCATATGAATTTTAGCTGAGAGAGTGCAAAGCTTGTCAGAGTAAAGGAAATGCCTGTTCTTGACCCCAGGAAGGCCTGTACGACATCTAGGCGGACACGGTTGTAAGGCTCTTTCTTCATCAAGATAATATGAATGAATTCCATTTTCTCAATGAGTTCTTTAATTAATTAGCTTGTTTATCATGTTTTATCAATGAGTTATTTAATTAATTATCTTGTTTCTTGAATTCCTTGATCATCTTGATAGATATATGATTCGTGAATTAGTTTATCCTATGCAGGTGCTATTGATTTTTTCCATGTTTGTGATTATAGATATTTAAGGACAACTCTTTCAAGCAACTGAAAATAAGATCATTAAAAACAACATTGGACTACAGGTAGGTCTTCAAAAACTCTGTTGTAGCTAATTCTGAATCAAATATTATCTAGAGAAAATAGTTTTTGTTTGGTTGTTTGTTGCTAGCTATCCATAGGAAACTTGGGAGGTATGTCTTGTCCACAAGAATGAATTATCCATCGAAAAACTCACTCAAGATCTGATGATCCAAGTGTCCTCCATGCTTCTTGTCTTCTGCTTTGTGAGAGTAGGAAGTTCATGGTCCTTCCCCTTCTCATTCTTCTGTCTTCTTAACCTTCTTAGGGAGGTCCTTTCTAGATATGAAGGCTGATGAGAGAAAGCTCATCCTATTCATCATTTTTATATCTGTCTTGAGACTCATAGGCTGAGCCAAGAAATATTATCTGATACCACTGTAATATCCCAAAATCAGGACTGCTAGTAAGGCATGCCTGAAAAATGCATTTTTCAGGAATGTATGTTACAGGATTGGAAAATAGCACTTGGATCCCTTAGATATGACATTATAAGACTTGAACCCAATATGGATTCAAAAAAAAATCCTCCTAGGTGGGTTAAACATGTCTCCCCACACCTAGTGCAGCTAGAAAATGCCCAAAGAGGGGACTGCAACAACACAAAAATAAGGCTGCTGGAAAATAACGCAGTTCAGCCCAATATTTGTAGGAGATAAATAAGGAGGGTCAATAATGTCTCTTATATGTTGAAGAATAGATTATATTGAAGCCCATACATCATTATACAGAAAGTAGAAGAGAAGACATGAAGAAATCCTCAGAAATGAGGTACTACAACCACAAGAAACATATGAATAAGCTTGACAACGTTATTTCTATTGGCTGAAGTAGTAGTATGTTACATCTCAGATATAGATCATATTTTAATATAAAATTTTAGATCTATTTCACATCTGTATACAAGAAAGTCTCCTCTATACACTCCCCTTGGGGATCTCAGCAAAACATGAAAGTACAAGAGTAGATCTGAAATCTAAGTTACAGATCTGCAGTAATATTCAAAAAATTCTAAAGTATGTGATGTACAACAGATCAGATTTGAAACAAACATGGATTGGATGGCCAATCCATGGATCACCATAGTGTAAGGAAGGCTCCTTCACACTAGAGATCTCTCCTCCAAGATGTTTCCAAAACTCCCTGCAACTCTGCTCCTGCAAATAACATAGTTCTGCAAAATGGACTACGTTGTAGACTCTGAGTATACTTTGGACTGATGCCAATATATGGATATGAATCTCCCAAGATCTATAACACTCTTTTCAAAGGGATATATGACTTTCCCAGTGAAAAGGGGTGCTAGAGATGCATAGATCTGAAGAGATCTATCTTCCACTTGCTGCAGCTCACAAGGACAACCCAATCCTAAACAAGATCAGCGCTGTGAGTGCAAGATGAAGCTTGGCCAAATGCCAGATAGTGGACAAGACAAACAAGGCTCCTCTAAGAGCTGCTCTAGGAAGGAGGTGGGATTCCCGACCAGGAACACCCAATGCTAAACAACATTATTCTCAGATAAACATCCATAGAATGATATATGTCTGAACAGACAATATATTCAGAAAAATGATAAACATCAACAACCCTCTCATGCTGCTCTCCTCTTCCTTTTATAGGATAAAAGCCTTGTCAAACCCTAAACCACCTCAATGAGTTAGCTCCTTTCACATGTAGAGCCTCCTTCTAGAACTACACTGTGCATTCATGGGGTACATTGCATCTATACTGCACTGTGGATTTGGTCAAGGTTGACCCAGTCTCATAGTTCAAACCCATTCACACCTGCAAGTGTTTATTTTATATGGCCCAAATTTGTCTTTGTTCACATAGGCATGGATTTCTTCATTGTTTTTAGGAGTTTTACATGTCCTCCTTGATTCATTTATTCAATCAATAGAAAATGAAACAAATTTGAATATTCCTCTTAGCTTGGGCTAAGTAGGAATATTACAGATTCTGTAGGGTATGCTACAGTGGTGGATGCCAAACATTGGGATAATGTAATTGATGAGTTACTTCCAGGTAGTGGAAGTAACTCCCTCTCTAAGAGGAAGTGTTCGAATGTGTAGCTTGGGAGATACTCCCCCAACCCATAGGGTATTGGGTTTGTGACGATTTGACTGACAAAAATGTGGTTTTCTAGGTTGTGTACCTAAGCATTGGGATAAATACCCAAGAGGAAAATCATTGTTTATTGTATTGGATGCATGATGGGAACCTTTTATGGGTTAAAGGGAACCTATGGCTCCAAAACATAGGGAAAAATTCATTGAGAAGAATTTTGTTTCTTAATTTAATGTTGTTTGATCATGAAGGCCCAGGTCGACTTGGGAAAAAGGACGCGACCCTTGGTGGAAAAGTCACTCCACGAAGAACACTATAAGTAGAGACAAAGTTGAACCCATTTGGAAGTGATCTAGAATCAAGTGAAAACCATCTAATGTGAAGACAAGAGCCTAAGAAGGCTGAAAATATTTAAGTATTCGAGTCAGAGTGAAATAAGAGGGAGGATTTTTCTCTTTTCTTGTGTTCTAATACATGTGAATGTTAGGAGGGTTGGCTGAGCTTGTTTCTTTTATGGTTTTGGGAATAAAACATGTGGAAATTATAACACAAATTATGTATTACCTGGATTCTCCAAATCTAAAAATTATATGCCACTGTTAAATACATAATTGCTTCTACAAAAATCTTGTGGAATTTAAAACAAAATCGCCAATTACAATATCAAGAAGAAAGATCAATCACACATAGCACATACGTTTTTACCGGGAAAGCATAAAGCTAAAAAACCCCACTATCATATATTATGTATTTATCATGGATCATGAAACAATCTCATACAAAAATCTAATCCAAGAGCTCTTAGTACAATATACAATCGTCTCACACTATCATACAAAAATTGGCAAATACATGCGCCAATTTACTGCCTCCTGACAACCTGCCTCCACTACACAATCCCTGATGGTCAAGAACCTCTGAATGAATGATGCTTGCCTGCCTTGAATGCGCAATACTCATAGGCACATCCAATGTGTGTGTGGTTTCATGAGTGCATCCGCTAATGTCACAATTGATAGTCAAACTGTCCCTTTCACCTACATCTCAACTGGGTCTCTACTGGATCTATTATGCATGTAGTTAACAGTAGTAAATCTTCAGTTGCATGTGATACCATTGATTGTGAATTAATTAAATAAATAATTCACTGATCTCTCACTAGTGTATCTTCAGTTACAACTAGCACAACTGATTTTAACTCACTTAACTGAGTTAAACTACTTTACAACTCACATAACTACACATCCAACTCTGTTACAACTTTGAATCACTCAGTTAAAACTAAGTCCACTTGCATGTCCCACCAACCAAACTTTGAACTCGAATTTCCTATAGCTAATTGATTTTCCACTTTAGTTAACTATTTCCAAGTGCTCATTGAGAATATATTATTATTTATTGTCCAACTATTATTAAGGGATAATAATATTCGACATGCATCTATAAATAGACATGCGATCTATAAATAGAACTTGCACATACATATATAAATAGACCATCATCTATAAATAGAATTTGCTCAACCATCTATAAATAGAATTTTCTCATGCATCTATAAATAAACCTCCACCTAAAAATAGCCTGTGTGGTCCCCACCTAGTGTAGGTGCTTAATTTTCACTAGGATTAAGGATGTTGTTTCTGGATGCAAATTTCACTATTTCTTATTGCGACCTTCAAAAAAAACAATGGAATATCTTTGTGAATATGTTGTGAAACTAGTTCCAAAAAGAGAAGAAAAGAGATATCAACGCCTTAGAAATAAGCCACTTCGAGGGCGCAACCTCCAATACATTACATGAATGAACAATTATTGGATGATTCAAATTAAAAAACCTCCTTTCTATATATAGGAGTCCATGGGGCCACAATGTAATTCTAGTGGGGCCACAATGTAATCCTAGCCGACCTAACAATAATAATTTAAGGGCACAATAATAACAATATGGGGGTTACAAGGGTACAATAATAACAATAAGGGGGTTACACTAACAACAATAAGGGAGTATACTAGTAATATAGGGACCTAAGATGCCCCTCTCCTTCAAAAAAGTCTTGTCCTCAACGCTTGAGTAGCTCTGGGTGCTTCTGTATAAAATTATCATCCTCCCATGTAGAATCTTTAGTGGGTAAATTCTTCCACTTGATGAGATACTCTGAAATTGATCGATTCCGTAGTTGTCAAGTTCTTGTTTCCGTGAACGCTTCAGGTTCCAATATGATTTTTCCTTCCTCATAAAGTTCTGGCAATATTGTTTGAACTGGAATATTGTCACCTACAACCTTCTTTAAGCATGAAACATGGAAAATTGGATGCACTCGTGAAGAAGCAGGAAGCTCCAATTTGTATGCCATAGTACCAATCTTTTGCAACATCTTGTAATGACCATAGTAATTTGGCAATAATTTATTATCCTTCTTAGCTTGCTTGAGGGACATTTGTTCGTATGGTTGTAGCCATAAAAATACCCAGTCTCCTGCATCAAAACTTCTCTCGCTGCGATGTTGATATGCCTGTTGTTTCATTCAATTTTGTGCCAATTTAGGTTGTCCTTTAAGAGTTGGATAACTTCTTGTTGATGCTCGATGTGATCTTCCACTGCTTGAACCTTCAAATTTTCTCTTAAATATGATGTGATGGATGGTGAATGATATCCATAAAGTGCCATAAATGGGGTCATTTTTGCTGCAGTATGGAAGGAAGTGTTATACCACCATTCAGCTAGAGGTAACCACTTGACCCATTGTGTTTGTTTATCAGATACAAAACAACGAAGATATCCTTCCAAACATTTATTTACTATCTCGGTTTGACCATCGGATTGAGGATGATAAGATGAGCTATGAGCTAATTGAGTACCCAAACAAGAAAATAACTCTGTCCAAAAATTTCCAGTAAAAATGGGATCTCTGTCACTCATAATAACCCTTGGGCTTCCATGTAGCTTTTGAATTCTGTCCATAAATGTAGTAGCAACTGTACTTGCTTTAAATGGATGAGATAATGCACAAAAGTGTGCATACTTGTTAAGTCTATCAACTACCACCATGATGACATTCTTTCCTTCGGACTTAGGTAAACCTGTGATAAAATCCATTGAAATCTCCTCCCAACGTTGACTTGGAATGGATAAAGGTTGTAGAAGTCCCGGGGTCTTAATTGTCTCCACTTTATTCTGCTGGCAAACCAAACATTCCGCCACAAACTTTTGAATATCAGATTTAAGGCCATCCAAAAAAATTCTTTCTTCACCCTGTGGTAAGTTTTTAAAAATCCTGAGTGTCCTCCTAAAGGAGAAGTGTGCAATTCCAGAAGAATCTTTTGTTTTAGTTGGGAATTCTTACAAAGATATAAACGATATTTGTACCATAAGGAATCATTTTTCCAACTAAATGTATCAGATGTACTAGGATCTTGCTGCAACTTTTGAATGAGTGTCCATACATCTTTGTCCTTCTTCCATTCATCTCTTGCTTTAGTTATCTAATCTGGTTGGATAATAGAAATGGCACAAAGAAATGCTTCCACCTCTTCATTCTTTCTTGAGAGTGCATCTGCAACAACATTAAGCTTTCCTTTTTTGTAGATTATTTCAAAGTCATAACCAACATCTTTGTGACCCATTTTTGCTGCTCTTCTGAAGATAGTCTTTGTTCCAAAAAGTGTTTAAGACTATCATGATCATTTTTTACCTTGAAGTGTCTTCCCATTACGTAAGTTCTCCATTTCTTTAGTGCATGCAGTATTGCTAACATTTCCTTCTCATAAATAGGTTTCTGTAAATACTTTCCTTTGATTGGACGACTTTCAAAAGCAATGGGTCTTCCTTCCTGCATTAAAACTGCACCAATTCCATTTCCTGAGGCATCACATTCCACAATAAAGGTTTTTGTGAAGTATGGCATAGCTAAGACTGGTGCTAGGCACATTGCCTCTTTAAGATGTTCAAAGGCCTTAGTTGCTTCAGGAGTCCATGAAAATGCATCTTTCTTCAATAATGTTGTTAGAGGTGCTGCTATTCTCCCATAATTATTAACAAACTTTAGATAATACCCTGTTAACCCGAGAAATCCTCGCAACTGCTTTATGGTTGTGGGGACTTTCCATTCCATAATGGCTTTAATTTTGTTAGGGTCTACCTTAACACCCTTGTGAGATACAATATGACCCAAATATTCCACCTCTTGTACTCCAAAGAAACATTTGGATGTTTTTTCATATAATTATTTCTCCTACAATAGTTTGAGCACCCTGTCAACATGTTGAACATGATCCTTCCAAGACTTGCTGTAGATTAGTATATCATCAAAAAATACTAGCACAAATTTTCTAAGGAAGGGTTTGAAAATGGAATTCATCAACCCTTGAAATGTAGAAGGTGCATTGGTAAGGCCAAAAGGCATGACAAAAATTCATAATGACCCTCATGAGTTCGAAATGCTGTTTTTGGAATATCTTCAGTCTTCATTCTAATTTGATGATATCCTGAACGAAGATCCAACTTGGTAAAATAAATTGCTCCATGTAATTCATCCAATAATTCATCAATCACAGGAATGGGAAATTTATCTTTAATAATGAGCTTATTGAGCTCCTTATAATCTAGACACATGTGCCATGATCCATCCTTCTTGTGCACCAATACTACTGGAGCAGAGAAAGAACTTTGACTAGGTTGAATTATATCAGCATCTAAAATTTCTGCAATCATACGTTCAATTTCGCTCTTTTGAACATAAGGATATCTGTAAGGCCTGATGTTTGGATGGACACTTCCTGGAATCAAATGAATAACATGATCATGATCACGAATAGGTGGGAGTCCTTTGGGAGTTTCAAACACCTTGGAATGATTGTAGAAATTATATACAATATGCATGTATATATCCGAACTCTCCTGATCTAACAATATTTATCTTCTTGCAAAATACAGAATCCTTCCACTATAATTCTTGCGGAAATTTAATCAACAATTTCAAAACACATGAAGCAATAAAAACACACATAACACAGTTGTTTAACGGGAAAGCCTGAAGCTAAAAACCCCAACTATCATATTATGTATCATGGAGATCATATGAAAATCTCATACAAAGCATACAAAGCTTATCACAAGCTCTCAGTACAGTACAATCATCATACACTAATACAAACCAATCTTGCAAATCCATGCACCGATCTTTGCCCTCCTGCTAGCCTGCCTCCACTGCGCAATCCAAGCTGATTACAAAGACCAATTCAATGTAATCCCACTCTCATTGACTGCATTATTATCATTGGAAACTCCAATGTATATGTAGATGCAATTCATGCATCACTAGTAGTCACAATGAATAGTCCATCTTTCCCTTTCACCTATCTCTCCACTGGTCTCCACTGAAACTGACATGCACTATAGTTAACTGCTGTATTATTCAGTTGATTAATTAGTTATTATTTAGTGAATTAATTAACTAATTAATTCAATCCACTCTCACTAGTGTATCATTCAGTTAGACTAGATAAAACTAGCTCAACTGAGTCTAACTGAGTTAAAAGCTGAATACGACTCCACCAGTACTTCTTCCAAGTTTGTGTCATAACTTTGACACTTGATTTCTAACTAAGTCCTCCATGCATGAACCACCAGTAAACCCTAGGAATTGTGTAATTCCTTCAGCCCACTGATTTTCCAAATCTGTGCACTGAAATTAAGTGCTCCAAGAGAATAAGTTGTTGTTTATTGTTGGATTATTATTAAGAGCTAATAATAATTGACACTTCTATTTTTAGATCGACGATCTATAAATAGACTTCGCCCAATATTCTAAAAATAGAATTTCATCTATTTTTCCAACTTGACCAACCATCCACAAATAGCATCCTGCAACTTCTGAAATATGATCACCATGTCTAAAATAGACATACAGGTAAAATGCTTTATTGCCATTTACCTAACGTTTAGGTGATTATTTTCCAACTAGGATCAAGGATGATGTTTCAAGATGCCTATTCATTGTTTCTTGTTGCAAACTTCAACAATGATTGTCCAAGACTTTTTGGAGATCTGCAGAAATAGATCATTTTGATGTTGGAACTTTTAGTGAGCATAATTGTGCAATTACACCTCCTTGTTCTTTCTTTAGAAGCTTTGTCATGACATTAGAGCCTATTATATTTCTTGGCTTCCCTGCAATACCCTGTAGTTTGACTTCCTTTCCTTCTGAAAAAAATTTCAAGAAACGTTCTTGAAAATTAAAAGCTACTGTCCCCAAAGATTGTAACCATTGTACTCCTAGTACAACATCAGCACCTCCCATAGGAATGGAAAGCATTGGAATATTCAATACATATTCCCCATGGTTAGCTTGATATTATGGCATTTTCCAGAGAAATTTATAGTTCCTCCATTTGCAACCATCACTTCACATTCTGGTGTTGCGTATAGGAAACAATTCAATTCATAGCCAGTACAATGAATAAAATTCTAAAATTTTCACGAATCGGTTTAATAATTGATTTTTCTTCTTGATATGTCCTTCTATCTTGATGGTTTGAGGAGTGGTAATTCCTGCCAATGCATTACACGATATGGTCGGACTCATTCTTCCTCTTCTAGGGTTGGTTCCTGGTGTATATCCTCTTCTTTTGAAGATTCTTGTTCATTTCTTCTTCTTCTTCGCAATCTATGTAAAATAATTTCTTCTCAGCACACTTATGGCCTTTAGTGTATTTGATATCATAACTATAGCAAAGCCCTTTTGCTTATTTTTCTTCCAATTGTTGTGGTGTCAACCTTGGAGGTTGTGGAAGGCTTAAATATAGAATACATGTGTACCCTCTTTATAGAAGTGAGTGGTAGGCTTCCTTGTCGCCATTATTTTACATTCAACTTTTCTTGCCAACCTGAATGCCTTCTCCAATGAATCTGGTTCCAAAACACGAACTTCATGTTGGATGGTATCCTTTAAAGTACCTATGAAGAGATCGATCCTGTGTTCCTTTGGAATATCAGTTACCCTTATATTCAATTTTTGGAAGTCCTCAATGTGCTGCCCCACTAAACCCTTTTATTCGAGATTTATCAATTGGCTAAAGAAGGTGTTGCTCTTTGTATCCTCATATTGTGCTATCATTTCCGCTATAAAAATTGACCAAGTGACAATTTTTTTACGAGAACGAAGCCATCGATACCATACAAATGTATTTTTTCTAAATGTAAAGTTGCAATACGTGCCTTTTGTGTGTTTTTCACATTATGGAGATCAAAATATTGCTCCATCTGTAGTATCCATGTTACATGATCCTTTCCATCAAACTTCCTCATATCCATTTTTGGAATATGGTGGTTCTTCCCGCCAACGTTAGATTTTATGAAATCACGATTAACATTTATTTTGTTTTTCTTATTGAGTTTCCTCTCTTGTCTTTTTCACCATTAGGAAACATTTCTTGTATCAACTTTGTCAAACCTTCCATGTCTGCTTTTAGAACATTCTTCATGTTTTCCATTTTCTCATCGATCTTAGCTTCATGTCATCCATCTTAGATTCCATGCCAACCTCCATGCCATCTATCTTAGATTCCATGCCTTTCTTCAAACCATCCATCTTAGTTTCCACGCCTTTATTCAAAACTTCCATGTCATTTTTTGTTGCTCTTTGCGAGAGCAAAATTTGTTACACTTGCTCTTGTAATTTTGATATGTCATGTTTCCATTCTTTGTCTTCATGAGTCATAGTAGAGCCTTCTAAAGGCTTAATGGGTGTTGAATTCTTTCTAGGGGCCATTTGAGAATCCAATACTAATATATATATGCCCTTGGAATCAATTCAACTTGATTATTCAAACAAGAATTATGCAATTCAGAAACAAAATACACACCTTTTACTTGCTTGTGAGGAGCTCGATATTGAAATTGATTTATCTTTATACTTGCAAATCCTCAATATTTGAAATTCGGCTCTATAGTAGTCCTCTGAAGCTTCTTTCAAATGCCACAGGTCTGACTTGATTTAGATTCTTCAAGACAAATTTATGTCCAATCTCCCACAATGACCTAATTATGGACTGGTTCAGTAGAGAGAAATTTTACAACTTGCCACGTGTCACCGTTTCCTCCTTTGGATCTGAAATTGATAGATCGAAAACTAAAATCTGTGTACTTGCAGCCACTTTTTAGATCATTCCAATCCGATGCTCGGAGAGAGAGATATGAAGATTTTCCCATGATCACTTCTTTGAGATGAAATTCAGAAGCCTCAAAAATCCCTAACTTCCACAGATCATATCTCCGAAAATATTGTGAACCAATATCTGAATTTTTTTTACGATGTTCATCAGGATTGCGGCTTCACACTGTAAAAGTTTGAGCTTCTTAACCTTCATAGAAGACAAGTTATTACGAAAATACCACGATGACCTGTTTAGGTTAAATTCAGGAGCCCGCAAAATGACCTAACTTTCACATATCATATCTCTGAAAATATTACTAACCAAGCTCTAAAAGTTTGCAACGATGTTCCTCAAGATTTTGGATTTGCACTCTAAAAATTTCAGATTCTGAACCTTCGTAGAAAAAAGGTTATAGAGAAAATGCCACGATGACCTGTTTGGAGTAGCGAAACCCTAGAATATCAAAGCTCTGATACCAAATGTTGTGAAACCAGCTCCAAAAAGAGAAGAAAAGAGATATCAATGCCTTAGAAATACAAGCCACTTCAAGGGGGAAACTCCACATTAAGCATGAACGAACAATTTTGGATGATTCAAATTGAAAAACCTCCTTTCTATATATAGGAGTCCATGGGGCCATAATGTAATCCTAGTGGGGCCACAATGTAATCCTAGCCGACCTAACAATAATAAAGTTAAGGGGCACAATAATAAAAATATGGGGTTAGCAAGGGTACAATAATAACAATAAGGGGTGCCACACTAACAATAAGGGGGTTACACTAACAACAATAAGGGACTATACTAGTAATATAGGGACCTAACAGAATATTCCAAGTTAGATTCTACTGCATTGAGGAGGGATGAGACCCTTGAATCTGGTTCACGGTGAGGCTTCTGGTGATGCTAGAGTGAAGGTTAAGTTCCCTATAGGTCTTATGTTGGATATTAATGGTTGGAACGTGAGGTATATACAAAGATAAAGAGGATTGGGGTGGCTACAATAAGGACTGTCTCTGAGGTGGCCAAAAGAGCCCATAATAGGTCCAATAAACCTCATATTTATGGTTGCATAAGGCTGAGTTTCCTTCAAACTTGAGCAAAGGTTAGTTAAGGAAGTATTGGGATAATTTTTCATGTAGATTCTTACTGTGGTGCATGCATGAAGGTTTTTTCTTGAATGAGGAGAGGAAAAAAATGTTTTATAGCCTATGTATAGTCATCATGGAGAAAGAAAATGGATTGTTAGAAGGAAGATTGCTTTATGCCATATATATGGAGATTGAAGTGGAAAATCCACTGTTAGAGGGTATACCCTTTATGACCCTATGAAAAATTATTTTGATGTGGAAAATTACTATAAGAAGGCATAATTTGGATCTGGTTGTGCAAGTGTATCTAGAGAAGTAGAGGACCTTGTGAGAAACTAAGGAAAAGGTATTGGAGCACCAATATTATTTGTGTGTATTGGTGGAAAATGACTTGCCAGGTGTTTAAGAAAAGTGGACTAAAAGTGTTGGTGTAAGCAGTTCTTCAACAAGTGACTCAGGTTTGTTCTTGTTCTTGGGAAAATTGATAATCAAGTGTTGTTGATATCAAGCCCTAGTTTTCTTTATATTAGGGCTAAATGTAACAACCATGATCCCTGGTAGATGAGCCATATGTTTGTTGTGTTAAATTTGTAATACAAATAAGTTTTGGGTTGCATAAATTATTGTGTGCTTTTTTTATTCATTGTTGTACATTTTTCATTCTGAAAAGTCCTATAGATGTGGTATTTTAGTATGTTTGTGATCATGTTTTAGACATAGACTTGATTCTCAAGTGTTAAGGAAAAACAATTGAAGGCTCAACTTCGTGTTAGGGTGGATTGATAAGAGGTTTTATTGGCCTACAAAATGTTGCATTATTGGAACCAAAATATCACCCTGGGGATACCCTAAGGTTCCCAATAAGGGTAGGCATGATGTTTCAAGTTACAATGTGCATAACATGTTGGAAATGTTGTCATTGATGGCAACAAAGATGGAAAAGGAGGAACACCTGAACCAACAACAAGGCAAAGAGAGAAGCAAAGTAGCAGAGAAAGGTAGCAGAGACATCAGAGGAAACAGAGACAAAGGAGATGGAAAAGGAGAGAGCTGCTAGGGAGAGACATGGTAATTAATTGAAGGAGGGTTTTGTAGTTGATTTCATTTGTATATGTTGATGAAGAACTGTGGAATTGTGTGTATTGGAACCAATGGATTAATGGCAATACTATAGTAGGGTTAGTGTGAGACTCTGTAATTGGGGTTCTAAATAGGTCTATGATGCTGAGGTGTGCAATTATGAGGTGTGGTGTGTGTCAAATAAATAAAATCTGTGGCGAAGGTTTTTTGGAGTTCTGTAGATAAATGAAGAATGGTGGGCCTTGAGTTCAATAAGAAAATATATGAGAAATGCATGACAAGCTCTGTCTTAAGGTTTAATGCCAATGGTTTGATTTATAAACAATTCTGATGCGCTGAGGATATATGATGTATCATTTGAATTGAATAAAATAAGGGTTAGTATAGATATATTAAGATCCTTTGTTCCAAACTTAGATGTGTTGTATTGATCGAATAACTCTGAAAGAAGGGTTCATTCGAGATTCTGCACATATATATCTGAAGGGCCATATGGACCAAGGTCCTATCGATCATCGGAAGGATCGATGTCACAAAAGGAGAGGCGGAACCATAGTTAAATGCCCAGTGTGAATGGAGCTATGCGTCGTAACAAATGAAAGCACCGTGGTAAAATGCCGATGAACCAAGGGTCAACGTATAAAAGAATGGAATTGTGAGCAGAAGCGAAATTTATAAATAATAAAGACGGATGGAACCTTGAGCGAAGGAGAGGAACCACGAGCGGAGTGAACAGTAAAGGAAGTTTTCCGGTTTTCATCGCATCGCTTTCGACGGGCAAGCGGTTTTCAAGAAATCAGAGTGATTCCATAGAGCAGCTAACACGTGGCCCTGAGCGAATTCGCAAAACCGCTTCCACAGTGTGCCATCGCGCATTATCGTCCGAGCATCTTCACCGTGCGATATCCATTCGATCGTCAAGGCTGGTGTGACAACTTGTCCGCCGTTAGATGAGAAGGGACGTTTAAGCGCTGGGGCCCAGTCCATCACACAACTATCGAACATTAACCCTCGTGCAAGTTAATCGCATGATTTTCGTAGGATCAGAGATTGAAAGAGCGATGAATTATCCACCATTGGATCATTAATGAAGTTGCAAGGTGAACAAAATGGAGAGCGAAAGTCAATTTAATTGAGCTCCGTGAATCCAATGTAATTTAGTGGGTCTATTCAAAGGTTGCATCCGGGTATGCCTGGAGCATTGAGGTTTATTTTAAACCATACACAGTTGAATATAAAATCCCAAGTCGAAGATTGAGATATGAAGCTTAGAACGAGTTAAGTTAGTGATATTTGCCATGGTCGAGCTCAGAAATTGTAACCACAATTTTGAAGATACCGAGAGTTGATTAAACCAAAGGTTCTGTAGTAAAAACTATTCAAAAGGCGTTTTTCACTTTGAAGACTTTGGAATATGTGGGTCCCGATATATATGGCCCTGTATGAAATATTGTAAAGATTGAAATATGAATGAATTTATACGTATGGTTTTATAACCATGGAAAAATGAAGTTTCCGCATTAATTCAAGTTTTCCCAGATTTAAAATCAGTTGTTATATTAAAAGACAGTTATATGTGCAGCAGTTACACAACTGCAACGAAAGAGAGAGAGACAGTTGCAGAAAAATGTACAGTGATCCAAAAAGTCTGAAGGGGGTTGATTTGAAAGTATATTATATGGACAGAGAGGGTGTAAGCAGGGAGCCCGAGCACAAAGATTAATAATGAACAGACATTGTCTAGGTTTATATTTATTTGAGGATAAACTTGAAAAAGCAGTTATATATGCAGCAGGTGCACAAAAGTATAGTGAACAGGTGAATAAACATAGGGATGAAAATGTGGGCCTAACAGAGGTAAACAAAGAATGTAGGAACTGGAAAAGTCACAGGGAATTTTGCAGGCATGTTGAACAAAAGTATGCAGATCAATTACTTAACAACAGCAGAAGAGACAAATCTAGTAAAGCCAAAATCCAGAAAAGGAGCTGAGTGAAATTGAAATGTGTAACTGAAAATGTGAATGTAAATGTTGTAATTAATTTTTTATTTTTTGTGATGCATTGGCAAGTATCCCGTAGGAAAAAAAAACTCCCACTGTAATATTGAATTTAATGCATCTTGTTATATTTTTCTAAATGAGTGGGTAAAAGAAATGAGAATACAGAAGGCAAAAAGTCAGGACTATTCACTTCAAATTCCCTGAGGAATGTAAAGAGTCATGTGATGAACTCTATATATAATATCACATTGATATGCACAAAGAGGTTAGAGAGGTTAGAGAGGTTAGAGAGTGTGAATATAGAAAATGCAGAGTATGAAGAATTGAGGAAAAAAGACAAGAAGAAGGAGGAGCTGAGAAGAGAAGAAGGAGGGGCTGAGCAGAGATGATGTAGGGCTGATATGAGGACTGATGGACAGCAAAAAAGATGCTATGGAATAGAGCTGATATCCAAGGTAAATCAACAAATGTTTTTCTTTTGAAAGAGTAAAGAAGTTGGAGCTTCCCTATCAAGTTGTAGCTTGATAGATGTCAGTTGTAGCTGACTGAGGTAGGAGCCTCCTGTAGGTTGGTGCCTGCAGAAAATAGATGGGAGTTGGTGCTTCCACATCAAGTTGTAGCTTGATAAAATGTCAGTTGTAGCTGACCGAGGTTGGAGCCTCCTGTAGGTTGGTGCCTGCAGAAAATTGATGGGAGTTGGAGCTTCCTTGCAAGTTGTAGCTTGCATAATTGAGGTTGGAGCCTCCTGTAGGTTGGTGCCTACATAAAATCAGTGGTGAGAGGGAGTTGGAGCTTGCCTTTGCATCACAACAATAATAAGATGTGGTTTTCTCCCTTTATGGGTTTCCACTTATATCTGGTGTCTCTGTGCATGATGTTTATGTGTTGATCTAGTTTATATCATCTACTTAATACTTGTTGCTCTGATATTAAGTCTACTGTTACATTATATTAATGCTTGCTGCTCACATTCTAAGATTACTCACATGTTAAGTTGAACATGAAATGAAGGTGTAAATAAGTGTTAATGAAAAAGTTTTAAAAGTCCATGAATGTGTTAAACTGATTCCCCCCCCCCCCCTTTCAGTTTAAATAAGGGTTCAACAATTGGTATCAGAGAAGGTTCCTTTGGTGTAAGCTTAATAGCTTGAAGGAGATCTAGTTTAGTCATGGACTATCAAAATGCACCTGTGTTAAATACAACAAACTTTCCTGAATGGAGAGATAAGGTTAAAACATGTTTAATGGCCTATGAACCTGAGGTATGGAAGCTTGTATGTGATGGTTACTGCAAAGACTCACCCACGGTGAAAGAACAACAGAGGAATGCCAAGGAAAAATGTGTTATATATAACAATCTTCATAACAAGGATCTTGAGTTAATAATGGATTTAACTTCAGCAAAATAAATCTGGGACAGACTGCATTTCATGTATGGAATAGACACTGAGGATTGCATTGTCAAGAAGGAGAAGAGAATTAAGAAAAAGAGAAATCCATGTCAAAAAGAAGATGTTCAATCAAATGAGGTACCTTCTAGTGTGAATGGTATTAAGAGCCATGAAGAAATTGCAGCTGAAGAAAAAGCCAAACTTGACACAACTCTGACTGAAATAGAAAAATTGAAGAATGAAAACAAAGACCTTAAGACAGTGGTGAAAATTTGTGATGAGAAAGAGTATGAAGATAAGAAAGATATTGTTAGCCTGAAGACACACCATGAAGAAGCAAGGAAAATAGAAGACACTCTGCTACAACAAATGAAAGAGAAAAATATGGAATGTGAGAGACTGGAAGAAGAAGTAGCGAGCCTAAGAAAGAAAATAGAAAAAGCCCAAAGAGAATTATTAATGAATACTCCTCAAATAAAAGGCTCTGAACAACTGAATCAAATTCTAAATGCTCAAAGGTCTCCTCTCATAAAGGCTGGGATAAGATATGAATGAGAAACTAGTAAGTCCAAGGCAAAAGATAACAAGAAAATCATCTTTGTAAAAGCTGTAAAGGACAGTGAAGCAGCTCAGAAGATTACTACAAAAATAGAAGCCAGCAAGAACAGGATTTGTGAAGAAACAAATAGAATCAAGTAGCAACATGGTAGTACAGAGAATGAGAAGATGAAACAATCAGCTGCTAAAGGCTCATATGCTCCTGAAGATGAAGTGAATAAATTTGGAAGTTGTCAAAGGAGGTTCTTCCCTCCTATGAAAAATAGCACATGTTTCTCTTGTCATAAACCAGGACATAATGCAGCATATTGTAAGACAAAGCCAATCCAGTCCAACCAGCAAAGGATGCAACAAAAGAGAAAAATCCCTCAAGCAAGCAAATGGAAAAGACAATCTTTCACCAGGTACACAAATCATTTCCATGGATATTGTTATGCATGCAATAATTTTGGACATAAAATTGTTGATTGTAAAATGTATTCAAGAAGGGGAACAAATTATTATACATCAGCTCAAATGTACTTTGACAAAATAAGATGTTATGTATGCCTCAAGCTTGGCCACAAAGAAAAGGACTGTAAACTGCCATATATACTAAAGAACTCTAGACAGATGATGGAAACAAAGCAAATCAAACAAAACTATGAATTTAAAAGAAGTGCAGACATTATGAAGAATCCCAATAAAGTATGGAAGGAAAAGAGAAAGGGGGAGCCTATTATCTCAATAACATAATGAATCCTCCATAGTCTCAGGGGGAGCTGCTCTAGGAAGCAAAGCAAAAATCCATCCAGTAATATATATGAAGCAACATCCCAGGGGGAGAGCAGTTCATAAATAGACCCCATGAAAGCAGTCTGAGAAGAGCTCCATGTAATAAGAACAACTATGAGATCAAGAAGATTATTTGAAGTACTCAATAGCTGACAGATTGATAGAAGGAGAAAAAGCTGCAAGCAACCATGATGATAGAGGAAACATCAGTAATGAACATGTAAGCTAAGAAGATATCAACACATTAAAGGATGATCACAGAATGCCCTATACTGCTAGAATTAACAATGTATCACATTAAGAAGGATGAGTAAGAAAAGCACCTATCATTAGTTCATTACATCTTTCAAAAGGTCCACTTGGAGAAATGCAGTTAAGTGAGTAATAAATCTTTGAGTAATCAGCCCATGAAGATTCATAGAAAAGAAATTGAAGATGTCTTCCTGAAAATCTTTATGTTAGAACAATTGAATTGAATATAAAGCAGCAATGATTCTAGAGCAGTCCTAGAAAGGAACATGCAATGGATTTCTTTGGAAAAGAAGGATAGAAAAAGAAGAGTGGTAAATAATGCCAAGATCAGATTCAATATATTGATGATTGTTGGTATGAACAGTGGAAAGATCAATAATAGAATTTATGAAGGATGCATCAATTATGGGTTAATGTGCAAGCTGAATTGAAATCTCTGCATGGTTTATCAAAGTAATATCAATTGGTGTTTAGGTACAAGCAGCATGCCTATCAACAGAATATCAAGTGTTGTCATAGAGCAGTAGTATGATACAGGTCCTCAGGATCAAAGGACTATGGCAAGAATGCATCAAGGTAAAATTCCCAGGGTTATCTGCATTCAAAATGAAAAGGGCAGTAGCAGTGCTAAAGGATCAGTATCTGATTTACACTTGAAGTAGTATATTGAGCATCGAAGCAATATCTTTTTCTATATATAATTCCATGCCTTCCTGAAGTTGGTACATGTATACCTTCAAGGCCTCTTTTTTTTTAAAGATCAGTTACAAAACTGTGTGAAGTTTGTTTGCTGAGTTTTCAATTAAACATCTTGAATATGCTTTTGTGGAAGTTCATTATGATAGAACAGTCAAAGTATCTGAAGAATAAAGGACTAGTTGTGATTACCATCTGAAGCTCAAAAGTTCTTTTTAAAAATCATCTAAAGCCTACTTCAGCACAAAGGATTTATTGATGATTCACCTTTAAAGAGAGATTGATCATTGACATACATACCTCCTCATGTCATAAATAAAACTGCATGATTGATAAGTAAGACTGACCAATACATTGAAGGGTTTGTTTTGAAAGTAATGTGTGCAAGCAGTAAAAGTCATTTGGCCTATCACATTGAAAGATATTGCCTAATCTCACAATAAGTTGAAAGTTCTAGTTTGATTCATTTTTTCACAACAGCAACAAGGACCTTTCAGTCTTTAAGTATATTATCCCTGTTAGCAATCTTGCACAGATTACAAACAACAGACAGTACAGATGAATCACAGCTATAAAAGATATATTGGCATCATTATCATAATTGAACAGGTGTGGTACTGCAGATTAGTATTGCAAAAGAGGACATACTCCATCTACAATCTTCCTCAACAGAAATATATTGGCTCACTACATCAGACAGAGACATAAGTATATTTGAAGCCTTCTCAGTATTTTAGTTTTTGATCCAATCATACATCTCTGATTAGATAAAGCTAGTACAATATGTTCTATGAAGTGTCATTATCTTCACTTTTAGCTCTATACAACTGAAAGAAGTCTATGCGTTTGAATTGTATCAATTTACAGTGTATATTCAAGTTCAATAATCCTCAAAAGTGTTCTCTCAACGTACACCAATTTGGAGCAGTAGGGTACAAAATCAGAGAGAAGAAATGCAAAGACGAATCTACATTGAGAAATATGCAACCCTTTGCCATTGATGTCAAAGGGGGAGGAAAAGCAGGTAATAGAAGAAAGGGTCTTCTAAAAGAAGCTAGGCAAAGGAAGACTTGGAGGAAGCATTGGAATATTGGTGGATGTGTTGCCATAAATTCCAAAGGGGGAGACTGTTGGAAATGTTGTCATTGATGGCAACGGAGATGGAAAAGGAGGAACACCTGAAACAACAACAAGGCAAAGAGAGAAGCAAAGTAGTAGAGAAAGGCAACAGAGACATCAGAGGAAATAGAGATAAAGGAGATGGCAAAGGAGAGAGCTGCCAGGGAGAGACAGGGTAATTAATTGAAGGAGGGTTTTGTAGTTGATTTCATTTGTATATGTTGATGAAGAACTATGGAATTGTGTTTATTGGAACCAATGGATTAATGGCAATACTGTAGTAGGGTTAGTGTGAGACTCTGTAATTGGGGGTCTAAATAGGTCTATGATGCTGAGGTGTGCAATTATGAGGTGTGGTGTGTGTCGAATAAATAAACTCTGTGGCGAAGGTTTTTGGGAGTTCTGTAGATAAATGAAGAATGGTGGGCCTTGAGTTCAATAAGAAAATATATGAGAAACGCATGATAAGCTATGTCTTAAGTTTTAATGCCAATGGTTTGATTTATAAACAATTCTGATGCGCTGAGGATATATGATGTATCGTTTGAATTGAATAAAATAAGGGTTAGTATAGATATATGAAGATCCTCTTTTCCAAACTTAGATGTGTTGTATTGATTGAATAACTCTTAAATAAGGGTTCATTCGAGATTCTGCACATATATATCTGAAGGGCCATATGGACCAAGGTCATATCGATCACTAGAAGGATCGATGTCACAAAAGGAGAGGCGGAACCATAGTTAAATGCCCAGTTTGAATGAAGTTATGCGTCGTAACAGATGAAAGCACCGTGGTAAAATGCCGATGAACCAAGGGTCAACGTATAAAAGAATGGAATTGTGAGAAGAAGCAAAATTTATAAATAATAAAGACGGACAGAACCTTGAGCGAAGGAGAGGAACCACGAGCAGAGTGAACAATAAAGGCAGTTTTCCAGTTTTCATCGCACCGCTTTCGACGGGCAAGCTGTTTTCAAGAAATTGGAGCGATTCCATAGAGCAGATGACACGTGGCCCTGAGTGAATTCGAAAAACCGCTTCCACAGCGCGCCATCGCGCATTATCATCCAAACATCTTCACCATGCGACATCCGTTGGATCGTCAAGGCCGGTGCGACAACTTGTCCGCTGTTAGATGAGAAGGGACGTTTAAGTGCTGGGGCCCAGTCCATCACACAACTATCGAACATTAACCCTCGTGCAAGTTAACCGCGCGATTTCCGTAGGATCAGAGGTTGAAAGAGCGATGAATTATCCACCATTGGATCATTAATGAAGTTGCAAGGTGAACAAAATGGAGAGCGAAAGTCAATTTAATTGAGCTCCATGAATCCAATGTAATTTAGTGGGTCTATTCAAAGGTTGCCTCCACGTATGCCTGGAGCATTGAGGTTTATTTTAAACCATACACAGTTGAATATAAAATCCCAAGTCGAAGAATGAGATATGAAGCTTAGAATGAGTTAAGTTGGTGATATTTTCCATGGTCGAGCTCAGAAATTGTAACCACAGTTTTGAAGATGCCGAGAGTTGATTAAACCAAAGGTTCTGTAGTAAAAACTATTCAAAAGGCGTTTTTCACTTTGAAGACTTTGGAATATGCGGTCCCAATATATATATCCCCGTATGAAATATTGTAAAGATTGAAATATGAATGAATTTATACATATGGTTTTATAACCATGGAAAAATAAAGTTTCCACATTAATTCAAGTTTGCCCAGATTTAAAATCAGTTGTTATATTAAAAGAAAGTTATATGTGCAGCAGTTACACAACTGCAACGAAAGAGAGAGAGACAGTTGCAGAAAAATGTACAGTGATCCAAAAAGTCTGAAGGGGGTCGATTTGAAAATATATTATATGGACAGAGAGGGTGTAAGCAGGGAGCCCGAGCACAGAGATTAATAATGAACAAACATTGCCTAGGTTTATATTTATTTGAGGATAAACTTGAAAAAGCAGTTATATATGCAGTAGGTGCACAAAAGTACAGTGAACAGGTGAATAAACACAGGGATGAAAATGTGGGCCTAACAGAGGTAAAAAAATAATGTAGGAACTGGAAAAGTCACAGGGAATTTTGTAGGCATGTTGAACAAAAGTATGCAGATCAGTTACTTAATAGCAACAGAAGAGACAAATCCAGTAAAGCCAAAATCCAGAAAAGGATCTGAGTGAAATTGAAATGTGTAACTTAAAATGTGAATGTAAATGTTGTAATTAATTTTTTTATTGTTTGTGATGCATTGGCAAGTCTCCAGTAGGAAAACAAAACTCCCACTGTAATATCGAATTTAATGCATATTGTTATATTTTTCTGAATGAGTGGGTAAAAGAAATGAGAAGACAGAAGGAAAAAAGTCAGGAATATTCACTTCAAATTCCCTGAGGAATGTAAAGAGTCATGTGATGAACTCTATATATAATATCACATTGATATGCACAAAGAGGTTAGAGAGGTTAGAGAGTGTGAATATAGAAAATGCAGAGTATGAAGAATTGAGGAAAAAAGACAAGAAGAAGGAGGAGCTGAGCAGAGAAGAAGGAGGAGTTGAGTAGAGATGATGCAGGGCTGATATGAGGACTGATGGACAGCAAAAGAGATGCTACAGAATAGAGCTGATATCCAAGGTAAATCAACAAATGTTTTTCTTTTGAAAGAGTAAGGAAGTTGGAGCTTCCCTATCAAGTTGTAGCTTGATAGATGTCAGTTGTAGCTAACTGAGGTAGGAGCCTCCTGTAGGTTGGTGCCTGCAGAAAATAGATGGGAGTTGGTGCTTCCACATCAGGTTGTAGCTTGATAAAATGTTAGTTGTAGCTGAGTGAGGTTGGAGCCTCTTGTAGGTTGGTGCCAGCAGAAAATTGATGGGAGTTGGAGCTTCCTTGCAAGTTGTAGCTTGCAGAATTGAGGTAAGAGCCTCCTGTAGGTTGGTGCCTATAGAAAATCAGTGGTGAGAGGGAGTTGGAGCTTGCCTTTGAATCACAACAATAATAAGATGTGGTTTTATCCCTTTATGGGTTTCCACTTATATCTGGTGTCTCTGTGCATGATGTTTATGTGTTGATCTGGTTTATATCATCTGGTTAATACTGTTACATGATGTTTACTGTTACATTATATTAATGCTTGTTGCTCACATTCTAAGATTACTCACAAGTTAAGTTAAACATGAAATGAAGGTGTAAACAAGTGTTAACGAAAAAGTTTAAAAGTCCATGAATGTGTTAAACTGATTCACCCCCCCCTCTCAGTTTAACTAAGGGTTCAACATAACATATCGGATCGAACCTAATTTACCATGATGGCAACAAAAATGATAAATATTTTAAGAGAGAGTGTACAAAAATACCTATTCCTATATGCTAAGATGAAAAATATACAACTTATACTTGGTGGATGTCAGCATAAAAGCACTACTATGTCCTATAAAAACCATTTATAATTTCTAGGCCCATGTTTACACCAAGATGATGTTTTGATTTTTGGAGTTTTTTTTTGAGGATTTTACACACACACACATATGTATGTATGCATACATGTATATGTGTGTGTGTGTGTGTGTGTGTGTGTGTGTTTACATAATTTCACACACACACACACACTCACAAACACATATATATTCTTTAATGTTTCTGGTCACTTTTGGTCACTTCACACATATTTTCAATGAGCTATTAGATGACATGTTGTATAAACATATGTGACTACCATATGAACTCTCAAACATTGAGAGGAAACTCTAATGAGGATGTAGACAAAAAATAAAAGAATAAGATGTGTGAAGTGACTTGGAACATTAACTTATATATATATATATATATATATATATATATATATATATATATATATATATATATATATATATATATATATATATATATATATATATAGAGAGAGAGAGAGAGAGAGAGAGAGAGAGAGAGAGAGAGAGAGGTGAGATGAGATAACATATTACATGTTGTATAAACATATGTGATTTTAATATGACCTCTCTAACATTGAGAGGAAACTCTAATGAGGATGCAGACAATGAGAAACATAATAAGATGTGTGAAGTGACCAAGAACATTAAAAAACTCACCATAAGTATTCCTAGTATTAGGATAGATGTGGTTTCATGACATGTTCAACCTAACATAATTAGGGTTTCTAATCAAATTTCCGACCTACTGTTGTGTGTGGCCTATGTTATAATTTACTATCACCAACACACATATTTTAATGAGGACTAGTGTTCAACCTATCCACCCATCATGAATTTTGTATGGATGTTCCAACACCCCCCCATACTGCTTTAGGTGAGACTTTTGTCTATGCAAGCAAATCATTGACGAAAGGGCCAATAGTTGGAGGGTTTGTTGGTTTATCCATAAATTCCGAACCTGGGTGAGGACCCCTCAAGCCAACAAATGGTGAATATGGGATATTGGGAGGAATTTGTGCAAATGATAAGGATGCAATTTGAATGCCCAGTAATTAAAAGAGGAGGATTTATATTCTAGAAAAGAAGATCCACACAGCCATTTGGCCAAGTGAAATCAGGCATGGGGAGTAGATCCAAGACCTAAATGGGTCCATATGTTTATTCATACATTGGGAAAGGTGCCAACTGAATGGTACTTGGAAATAGAGCTACGCAGAGGCACTAGTGAGTGGTCTACGATGGTAGGAAGTTTTATTCTTACCTTTATATTTGAAAGTGGGTTTGAAACAATTGGTTGGGCTCTACACAATATTCAAGAAGTCATATTTGATTCCTTTAAGCTTGTGATTGAGTGCGCACCACCAGATTTGGACACACAGATAAAAACCATTGTTAATTGTAGAAACCTAATAGTAGAAGAAAATGATGAGGATCTAAGGAATACCATGATTCCTGAATTTGAATAGAAGCGCGCAGTGGCTGGGCCCTCAATCACCTCGATGGATGTGACAAAGATATTGAAATTACAACAGATGAATATTGGGATTGAAGAACAGCCTAAGTTAGCAAATATTGGATACTACTGGGCTGATGATACAGTAGGAAAGGTTGCCGAGTTGATAACTTAATATCAGGATCTGTTCCCCACAAAGTTTTCATAATTAGAAGGAATCATTGAGGACCTGGGGGTGATTAAAATCACATTAAATCCTGATGTGTGCCCTGTAAAACAATATCCATACAAGATGAACCCCAAATATAAGAAGAAAATGAAAGAGGAGTTGGAAAAAATGGTGGAAATAGGTATCATTGAGCCTATGGAAGAATTTGACTAGGTAAGTCCAATGGTTGTGCAAGATAAGAATACCAAGGGAGAAATTAGAATCTGCATTGATCTACGCAAACTGAATGATGCTTGTGTGCATGATCCATTCCCAACTCCATTCTCTAAAGAAATTTTGGATAATTTTGGCAGTTAAGAAGCATATTATTTTATAGATGGGTTCTCAGGCTATCATCAGATCAAAATTGCGCCAAAGGATAGGAGTAAGACACTTTTTCTACTAAGTTTGGATCCTTCCAATATACATTTATGCCATTTGGATTGAAGAATTCTCCTGCCATTTTCTCGCTCGTGGTAGTTTCTGCTTTCAAATAATTTATACAAAATTTTTTGGAGGTATATTTTGATGATTGGACTGTCTTTGGGTTGTTGAAGAAGAATGTGTCAAATCTGCGCTTAATGTTGGATACTTGTAGGAAGTATTAGATCTTAGTGAATCTGAAGAAATGTATTTTCTATGTACCTTTTGGAATACTGCTGGGACACATTGTCTGCCAGCAGGGATTGATGGTGGATCCTGCCAAGATTTATTTCATAGTTAATTTGGAAGTACCTAAGAATATTAAACAAATGCGCTCAATATTGGGGCATATTGGGTACTATAGAAAGTTTATTCAGGGATATGCGTTGATCATTGCACCCAAAGAAAAGTTGTTAAAGAAGGATGCAACGTTCTGCTAGGATGCAGACTTCCAAACAAATTTTGAGCCGCTTAAGCAGAAGATGGTCACTGCGCCCATCCTAGTCCTCTTGAATTGGCCCAAGGCATTTCATTTACATGTGAATGCCTCCTGTATTGTGATCGGAGTTGTGCTAGAGCAGCCAGGGGAAGGATAAATTGATCATCCTGTTGCTTATGCTAGCCGAAAAAACTCAAACGCGGAGATGAATTACTTAACCATGGAAAGAGAAGGCCTCACAATGGTGTATTCACTGCAGAAATTCCACCACTATATGTTGGGGGGTCACTTTAAAATGTTCACTGATCATTCTGATTTGAAATACCTGGTCAACAAGCCTATTTTGGGGGGGGGGGGGGGGATATCTACAGGTGGTTGTTGTTATTCCAGGAATATGATTTTGAAATTACAGTAAAACCAAGATGCTTAAATTTTGGGCCAGACCATCTGTCACACATTAAATTAGAAGAATATCCCACAAATATAGATGATGGATTTCCAGACGCACAAATTTTTGCAATCAAAGTAGTTTATGAACATTTCCTTGATATCATTCAATTTTTGTTGACTACTGTTCATGTGCCTGAGGAGTATACAGTTTAGCAAAAGAAATAATTTGTGGCACCCGCATAAGACTTCACCATTATTGTTGGAAAATTATACAAATTAGGTGCGGTTGAGGTCTTGTGAAGGTATGTCTTGGATTATGAAAGGCGGGAAATTCTCAATGAAGCTCATGGAGGAGTTACTAGTGGTCATTATGCAGGTAAAGCCACTGTGCAAAAAATATTGCGTGCTGGGTTGTGGTGGCCGACGCTGCACAATAATGCCTATGCACACTGTCACACATGTGATGTCTGTCAAAGGACGAGGAAACCTTCACGCTGCAAGGTCAAGATGCCCTTGAATCCGCAGATGGCGCTGCAAGATTTTGAGAAGTGGGCTATTGATTTTGTGGGATATATTACTACTCCAGGAAGAAATATTGGTGCGTGCTAGATCATCACTGCAACAGATTATGTAACCAGATGGGCTGAAGCCAAACCGGTGAAAGATTGTACTGCTGATACTACTGCACAATTTATTTTTGATAATATAGTGACTTGGTTTGGTTTTCCTAAGATTCTAATTAGTGACTAGGGTACATATTTTGTCAAGGACACTATCACAACCTTGACTGAAGTATTCAAGATGCATCATCAAAAGAGGTCTCCTTATCATCCTTAGGCTAATGGCGTAGTTGAGGCTTTCAATAAGATATTGGAGACTTCTCTCACTAAGGTATGAAATGCTAACAAAAATGATTGGGATGAGAAAGTGCCTACAGTTCTCTGGGCCTACAGGACTACTTACAAAAAGTTGATGGGGAGGACACCTTTCAGGATGGTATATGGGAAGAGGATATGTTTCCCATGGAGTTCATTGTTCCCAGTGTATGCTTTGTAGCATTTACCAATATGGCTGAAGAAGATGCTCTAGAAGACTGATTGTTGTAGTTGGTTGCTCTGGAAGAAGATCGATTTATTGAAAATTATCACCAGAAGGTTCAAAATGCACGCAAAAAAGCTCGGCATGATAGGAATATTGGTGAGAAAGTGTTCAAGGAGGATTATTTTGTCTTATTATATGACAACTAGTTTGCGTGCCACCGAGGGAAATTGAAGATGCATTGGCTAGGGCCCTGTGTTGTTAAGGAAATCACTGATGGAGGGGCAGCGTGCCTAGCCACGTTGAGTGGTGAATACCTTCTGGGATATGTCAATGAAGTCATATGAAGCCATACAAGGATGACCCCGTGCCTACCAAATGATTATATGGCTAGAGTATCAGACCTGCGTAGAGGAAATGGTGAATGTGTAGTAAGGTGTGGCATGCACACAGTATTTGCGCTAGGAGATTGAATGGTGCATATAAGTGTCGAAAAGTAGCCATTGGAACCGTAAAACTGGATAAGACATATTTATTCCCATTTTTAGGAGCATCCAAGATGAATTTAATGAAGGGATTTTTTCATATTTGGGACCATTTTGTTAGTAATGGAACCTCATTAATGCACAAGGAGCCGTTACATATGCGCCACAAGTATAAATATGACCTATGGGGTCGCAATAGTTCCCTTTTCATTCCAAGTGATTTTTTTATATGATCTCTTTTATTTCCATTACATTTTCTGCATCTATGTCTTGTTTGGATCCAGGGTTTGAGTACACATTGCACCGAGCAGGGCTAGGGTACGTAATTCCTAGAGAGACGACAACCAAAAGACCAAGCGATGACCCTGCTGCGTTGGAAGTAACCATTGTAGAAACACCTGTGCCATCAAAAGAAAAGAAGGGCCAAACCTCTATAACGCGTAGGTCACCAAGAGAAAATACCCCAAATCCACGCCATTCCATGGGAGAGAAAATGAAGAGGCCTATGGCCAAAATTCCGGAGACAATTGAGGAAGGGGACGATGAAATACTAGAAGTAGCCCCATTCTTGCGACTGTCTAGTTATATTGCACTTCACAAACCTACTGTTAAAGTTCCCAAAGACTTGGATAAGGTGCGCATAAGTATCCAAGTGCCTCTAATCCCAAATGACATCCCAATTGAGGGGGACATGCTTGCAAAAATCCCTCAGCTGCGATTTGATGACTGGGACATCGTAGCTGTCAAAAAATTTCCCAAGCTTGCACGAGAGCTTTATTTATATTAGATTATCTATGAAGGAGGCATGGTGCACCTCGAGCCAAAGAGGGGAATGTTAGGTCTGCACAAGGCAGACATGCTCAATATGTTGCAGATCCCTCATTTTGGGCGTAGTTCCATTAATGATATATGTGTTAGGAAGCTATTGGAATTGGTTCATGATGATGCGATCTGGTTGGGAGAGATCATCCCAATTGATGCATATTTGATTCATCGAATCACAGGTATGCCAAATAAGTGGGGCAACCCTATGGCAGACTTTGGCGGCAAAGCACAGGAGAAAGAGTTGGGGGATCAGATAAAGAAAAAATATGATGTCACGTGCAAATACCGGGGATTCATTGTGGAGGATATTAGCGACCCCATTTTCCATTTTGGCACACTCATCTTGGATTGCAAGATGATGTGCAAGTGTAGGCCCAAGGAAGTGCCTGCGCACGTGATTGTGTTGGTTGGAAGATGTGAGAAAGGAGTTATATACAACTCCTGCAGATATCTCTACAAAGAGTTTCTTCAAAACGTGCATGAGGTCCATGAAGAGGGAAATCACTTTTAATACGCTTGGCTTTTGTTACTTATTGCACTGATTGGATGGAGAAACCCCAAAGACACATAGTTCCCTGAGCTCGAAGAGAATATGTGCGAAGTTGCACACTATGCCACTTTGTGGAAATCATCTGACCCAGTGCGTGCGAAAGAGAACAAAATATTTTGGGTTTTGTATGATGCGACCTTACATCAAGTAGTACAGTCGAAGTCATGAATGTCCCCTACTCTATATGATTAGTAAAAAATGATAGCCAACTTTAAGGCTATGTTTCACAACATCCACATCCAAGTGAAGGGTGTTGCCGAGGGCATGTGGTATGAGTTGCCTTATTTGCTAACTGAGGATGAACTTATTAGAGTAACAATAGAATGGTCATCATCCTAGTTGACTCCACCAACCCAGCTATGTAATCCAATGAGAAAATCCATAGAGAAGGCTACTGAAAAGCCTGCAGAAGTAGTGCCAGCAACAATCACAGATAAACCTGCTGAGAAGGAACCAACCCTGACGAAAACAAGAGAGATTGATGATACAACCACAGTGAAATAAAAATGGCTCTGCGCCTGAGGATACTAGAGAAGGAGCCACATCAAAAGGCACAAATCATGGTGCTCAGGCCACTGGTGGGGCACACAAAAAAGAAGAAGGGCTCTAAAAATGTAGGACGTGAGGTCCTGACCCTTACATAGGACGATCTCAATGAGATCGCAAACACAGTTACAAGTGCACAGGAAGATTGATGGATGGGCATGGAGGTCCAATACAAATTTTCATTGGATATTTTCCAAGTGCGGTTACAAGAATTAAAATTTCAGGTGAGCTAGATCTAGGAGAGCATGATCTAGTCAAGCCGGACCAGTGCGCAACCATTGGAAGTTGCCTTACCACCACTAGGGGATGCTCGATTTGTTCATATCCCCTTTCCAGAAATAAAAATGGATGCTAACCAACGCGTTCAGTTTACGGGTACATGTGATATTCATGTTAACCTTTTAGTGTTTCCTATAGGTAAACTTCATTTGCTGCATTTAGTGATTTCAAATGAGCTCCAATTCTGATAAGTGACCGCACAAAGAAATACTAGAGATGCACAGCAGCAGGCTGCATAAGTGCATCAGAAACAAAAATAGGCCGAAGCAGCATGCAGAGAAGCAAAGGCCCAACGCACTACACTGGAGGCAAAGATAAACCAGGTGTGCTAAGTTATTATGGTTGTCTTGGGCACAACTGCGCTTGCTAAGAAGTTAGAAGGACTGGATGATGTAGTCAAAGTAACACGCAAGGAGGTTCATACAATTCAGATGGAGTATGAGCATCAAATCACAAACCTCTTTTTATCACTCCACCCGATCTCCAAGGTTGAGAAGAGACCAGCAAAGGTAACCAAAGACCAATGTTTCACCAAGTAGTTAGCCCTACTAGGCAGGAGAGGGCTCTTTCCACAAGATCATAGCCAATATGAATGGATAAAGAGTATTTTAGGCTAGGTATAGTAGCACTAGGGTTTGGTTGATTGATTTTGAGTGTTGGATGGTGAATAGGTCAGGGAAGAACTAGTTCAGGGCAAATAAGGATCAAAATTGTAGAGATCTCATGGGGCAAGGTAGGTAAGCACTTTATCACAATAAGGTATCTTGATGGAGTGGTCTAAACTGCTAGGGTTTCAAAAAAGAGCATGGAAACATGAATTATTTTCAATTATAAGAAAGTGAACATGAAACTGTAACTATTCCTCCACAACAGAGCATCAACTAATGAATTATGTCTATCTAACTTAGGAATCATTTACATTTAGAGATGGCATGAATATGGAAATCACAATACATTCAAAAATTTAAAAACATAAGAGGAAACAATGTTAAAACAAATTACCATAGGAATCCCACCAAAATAGCTGCAACTCACTCTATTAGTTCTTGCCAAAAGTCCGATTGCACTAATGTTCTAATGATCAATTACACAACATCCAACCCTTGCAATGAGAAAGGAAAGGAAAGATATAGAACAAAAAATACTTCTCCCACTATCAGGGGTTGAATCCTTGACTTGTGGAGCTGATCCCCAAAGTGCTCAACTAGAATCCTAATGATTAGGGAGGTCAAAAAACTCATCCCTATCATTCATGAAACTGGTTCACTTTGACCCAAATTACTTATTTACCTTATGTCTCTACCCCTCGTAACTATTTTGACATAATTACATTTAAATTTCAAAATTACATCAGCGAATTTTCTTGAAATCCATCATTCAACTGAGAAAACTTGAAAATTCTGGAAAATCAGTCAACTGTAAAAAGTACAGCGTGCTTGGGAAAAGTGTAGTGTACCTAGTGAAAAGCGCAGCGTGGGCCTTCAAAACCACTTTTGAGTGACTTCCTGAAGTCAAATTTGGGCCCAAGATGGCTCATTGGAAAGCTCTTCCCGTCTAGTTGTCAAAAATGTGTTCAATATATGAAAATTGTTGAGTGAATATCCTCAAAAATTTAATCTCCAAATACTTTTCAAAAATCACAACGAGAGGCTCAAAAAGGAGGTAGAAAGGTGGTTTTGAGAGGTTTTTGGTCATTTCCACCTGTCAAAATATCTGTTTTTTGAGTGCCAATAGTCAAAAGTTGACGTAGACATCATTCTAAATCCAAATCTGTAGATATTTCTTCATTTGGATGCCTCCACAGAAAAGCATAGTGTGGCCCACGCTACGCTTTTTGCAGGTGGACTATGAAAAAATTCTATCAAAATTTACAAAAATGCCCAAAAATCTTCAAAATTGGTGGATGAAGTGTTGATGAGGTGTCTCAAGAAATCAAGGAGGCATCAACAAGTAACTCAAGTTTTTCCTCCTCCTTATGCTTGATTAGCATTTACTTGAGTTTATCCTTCAATTGCTTGATCCTGATGTTGCAAATATCGTTTCGAGTGATGTATCTATTAGCCATGTGTTTGAGCATCTCATTTTCCTTGTTGGCCTTATGGAGGAGCTTCTCAAGGTGGAGGTTCTCTCTGTCAAGCCACACTTTTCTGTCATCATTGATTTCTTTCGCTATTCTTTCCTCAAAACTGCGTTGTTCTGCCTCATGTTTCTTCTGCTCTAATGCTATCTTAAGACCTCTTGTTTTTGGTCTTTTATTGGTGGTTTGAGTCTCATCATGGTTAGACTCATCAGGTGCCATCACTGCTTTACCTTTGTTGTGTTTCCTCTTTGCCTTAAGCAACTCTAATTCCAAGCGTACGTGTTTGTCTTTCAACTTCTTGTTTTCTTGTTTAGGGGGAGCACAAGTGACAGAAAGCTTGAATCCAGACTGAAAGGGAGAAGGGCTAGATTACAGTCTTCCATGTGAAATTGGCATAGAATATCACAAGCATATTTGGAGTGAGAAAAGGAAATACCTTATTTGGATTGCAAGAATTAAAGACCAAGGAAATAATGCAAGTGTCCTAAGTCTGTCATTTCAAACTTCTTTTTGAGGCTATACTTCACATTGTTTATATGGTTGGGATCACTACCAATAAGGAAAAGCTCATCAAAATAAATAACAAGGATGATTAAGGACTTACCCACTTTCTTGGTGTAGACAATGTTGTCGGAATGACCACTAGAGAATCCCTCATTTCCCATGGGACAACCTACAAGTACCTCTCTTTTGATGCATTTTGTGATTCTTTGATAAGAGAGCAATAAAAACTCTTACACCTTGGTCTTATTAATACTAGAAACTCTTCTAAGAAAGCCTTAGTAGCCCAACAACAACCATATCCAAAGAATCTTAAGAAGCATCATCCTAAAATGAATGTTCCTAAACCAAACAAGGGTATTAAGAAATTTCAGCCGCAAACTGAAAAAGCAACTCAAAAAACTTATAAGGCAACTAAAAACAAAGGGAAGAAGACACATAGGTATTGAAACTTTTGTAATCATGATGGCCACGTAGAGTCAAAATGTTTTAAGAAGATGGAAGCCTTGGAAGCAGCAATGAAGAAGCACAACATCCATTTGGAGAACTCTTCAACTTCATCTTCAGGAATGACACTTTCTACATGTGGTTGTCAAGCATCAAGATATGGTTAACTGAGAAGAGGAGACTGGGATCGAGGAATATGATTTCTAGAAATAGTCAGATATTCACAGGAAGTGATTACAATATTAACCTCAAGTTTTTTGTGATATATTTATTGATGGGCCACTAAAGAATTTTTGTGTGAGAATATGGCCAAATATATTGGATGTCAAAACGAATTGAATCAAAGGAAAATTTGGCCACATCACATGGCTTTTATCATGGATCCATGTTAATTGTATTTTTATGTTTCTTCCACTTTATAGTCTATTATATATTTTCTTGGTGGAAACTTATAGAAATTTTTATTTCCAGTGCTTAACAGAGGTTGAAATTATGAATTTAAGATATTTTTATTATCAACAATTTGCTAAGCTTTATACTTTTTTATGGCACATAGGAAATGATTCTCTTGTAGTTTGTAATCATTTTTGTAGCAGAAAACCTTGTATCATTTGAATAATATACATACTACACAAAATTTCATATGTGGAGTGTTATCACTCTCCCCAACTTCCTAGGCTGAAAATAGGATTGAAGAAAGGTAACCAAAAACCAACTTTTAGCTAGGTAGCTAGCCCTACCTAACGAGAGAAGGCTCTCTCTATGTCACTTTTTAAAATATTCAATTTAAGGCTCAGTGCTAGGTTTTAGGATAGAAATAACTTAATATTTTTGAAATTTGTTTAATAATTTGTTTGCCGGATAAAAAAAAAAAGATTAGTGAAACCAAAGTTGATTTCAAAGACTGAATTGTAGAGAACAAAGTGAGGCATGGTAGGTAAACTATTTGAGCACAATTTGTCATTGTGTATGTGATGATAGTAAAAGTAGGAGTCCGACTGAGCATATAAAATGAATTAATTCTTTAGAAGAATGAAAATTTGTGAAAATATTAATAAACAAAGCATATTATTGATTTATGTTTATAAACTAGTAAGATTTTCATACAGAAGCTGAAATGAAAGTGAAATAATAGAGAAGAAACCACAACGCTAAAAATAAGTACCACATGAATCTCACGATATTTGCTGCAACTTCTTCGATTTCATTAAAAAGTGTACAAAAGCTCCACAGTAATACACAGAGTTCTCAAAACTCAAATTATCCAACCCAGAGTACTTCGCACAATGAAGTATTTATAGAAAAATTATTTTACAATAGATTACATAAATGTTATCTGAACATATAGCATTTTATTTTCAAAATTAGGATCTAACTGTAACATGGAAATAAAGTTGATTTGATGTGTTGGCGTTGCTCTAATAGAAAACGGTTGCTGAAAGGAGAGAATTGTGGACTGCACTGACTGTCAGCTGATTGATGACCTGGAAGAAGTTGAATTTTATCTTTTACCATTTACTCCTAAAATTCACACAAATTTTCCCAGCAACTTTCATCCGGGATGGTCAATTTAATTACCTTACGGTAAACTTCATCCATTTCATTGTACTTGGAAAAAGTGGGCCTCACCACAAAAACATGTTTAATCTCATACTGAATAAAAATATCATTGCTCAGTGTTCCCAACAATTCCCTTCCTGTCATTGTGCCTTTGATGTTTGAAAAATTGGCAGTATCTCTGGAAATTTCTTAAAGTCTTCTCCAATAATATTCTTTGGTCATCAATTTCTCATTAATTACAAACAAATAAGAAAATCATTTCTGTGTTAGAGGCTCTATTCTACTAAAAAATATCCGCACTGTGATTTCCAGACTGTGACACTTCTCCTCAAGCTAAAGAATTAAATTATTCTTTGCAAGAACCTTATTTACCTCCAGGATTGTTTTTGTTCTATCATCTATGCCCAAATCATCCAGCTCATACCTATTATTTGAATTCAAAAACTTGATAAGGTTGTTTTCTATAGCAGGTTTGTCTCTAAGCATGATTTAATTGTTACGATGGCTTCATTTTCTTTTTGTATCAACTCCTTTTGTTCAAATATAATCTGTATACTTGGCCAAATTTCATTAATAGATTCCATGATATCTTCCCAGATTATTTCTTTTACTTGGCCCAAAGTGTTTCCAATAATTGATTCCTTTTGTTATTTTTGCAACCTCTCAATTAGCTTATTAGCTCTTTGTGCTTCAACTGCATGTGAAGTTTCATCTTTGGACTTCTAATATTGTAGCATTTGTACCTGGTCTTGTAGTTTCTTTACCTCTTCTTCCTAAATTGACATATTCTGTACTACTTTAGTGAGCTGCTCAGCTCCATCTGCAGTACTCGCTGTAGAAGGTTTGGCTGTAGGAATAACTGCAAGAGGCACTTCTTCTAAAGGAACTTTATATGTTTTTGTTGTTTTTTCCCTTTCCTTTATCATTTTCTCGATTTCTAATTCCATTATGTTTTATTTTAGCATTTTGTTCCATGATCAGCTCATCATTTTTGCTTTCTAGGATTCAGTCTCTTCAATGTATTTTGTCAGAGGATCTTCTGTAGCTGGATTCTTCAATTAATTCCTTAATGTTGCTATGTCAAATTTTTTCTTTTTGATAATCTCTTCTGCTGCATTGACATTGGAAGGACCATATCCAACTTTTATCACTAGGTATTTCAGAGTTTTAATTCTTGTGTCTTTAGAAAATGAAGAAACTTTCTCTATCTTCAGTTGTGATTGGAAATTAGCCAATAAAACCTGCAATTTTGACAAACTCATAGAAGTGTTAGTGAGAGTGGATGAAATCATGTCACTAGTTTTTTTATGTAACTCCATTTGATATATTGGGTGTATCTCCTTAGTATCAAATTAAAATGTAGTCTTTTTGTAATCTACTGCTGATTTTGGCTGTGGAATTTGTGCTTGAAGAAAAGAAAACTGCATTTCTCCCTTATCTGAATCAAAATCTGAGATGAAACTGGTCTGAGACCTGGGAGTTTTCTTCCAAAATTGATTGTATGTGTCGGTCTTCAATACTTCATTCTTCAACTTTATCTCCCTGAAGGTATCAAAGATAATATTCTCCTTTTCCTTCGTAACAACTGTACTAGGTTGAATGATTTGATGTTGATCTTGAGAAACTGCTGAAGTAGTAGGAGTAGAAGTATTTTGACCATCTGCCTGTGTGGAAGGAGGTGTCTCTTTGGTAATAATAACCACTTCTTGCTATGAAACCTTACTAGGATTGACTTTTGGATTGAGTTTTGTCTTCTTTTTGTAATTAATTTTGAATTATTTGTAGGATGGGTCAGTCATTGGAGATGATTGATCTTCTTTGATTCTTTTTCCTGCTCTCTCTTGTGCAACAAGAGTCTATAATGCTGATGTGGATACTATTTTTTCTTCAGCTTCCTGTAAAGTACCCTCAGTCCATTCAATATGATTCATATATCTCTCAATTTCTGGTCTCTGTGTTTGAAAATAAGGTGTATATTTATTCTCTAACCTTAGTTTAGAAACAAAACCAACTAGATCATATGACAATGTGAAACTGAGGCAGAATTGCATCTCTTTCAAAAAAAATTCTGATATATTCTAATGCAAAAATCCTCATTGGGAGGAATTTGGAAATTTGTAAGGGGGAAGCTCACAGCCATAGACTCTGAGTTCTGTGTAATTTTGATAGAGATACCAATCTCCTGTTCTTGCTTGATATGATAGTTGCAACACTTTTCTAATTTCTTCACTGATCCTGAGCTCTGTAGTGTTGTTTAGTAAATTGAGTGTTGGATGTAGAAACAATTCTATAAACTGCTTATATGAATATTCCTTTTGTTCCTTCATCACTAATGTAGTCCAGAAAATAATTGATTGTTTATTTCTCTCCTCATCCAGTTTCTGTAATGAAAACTTGAATTTTTATCCCTAAGAATATAAAAATAAATAAACTAACACATAGGCATATTTGAATACCTCTTCATTTGGGAATTTAACAAACTACTCATGAATGGAATCTGCAATGAATTGAATGAAATTGAATATGATGGAGGGTTTGGAATCTGTGGAGAAAATGGACATGAATCCTATGATGGCTTCATCTACCCATTGGTCTGAGTAATAAACAAGAAGGTAAGAGATAACTGTGATGATTTTTTTGGATCTTTCACGGAAAATGGATGATGGAAATGGAGGATTCTTCTAGGGTAATGGAACATTTTCAATCATAATCAGCTCAAGAGTTTGAGCCCTTTTTGAAAAATCCAATTTCTAATATATTTCAATCAGTGCTTCCTAAGAAAATGGAGTGGAATTCTCTGTGATGGAGGCTTGTGTCATTTGTTCTATGATTTGGGTAGTTATGGTTACTAAAATCTCTCATGTAGGAGCGATAATATCCCTTTCGTTAGGCACATACCAAACTTGGAATTTTCTGACAAATTCTGTGGCACTTTGGGTGTGAGGAAATATATAATGGGGCAATTTTTAATCCCACAACCCTATATCATCAAATTTGTCAAGAAATTTATCTTCTAACCAACAATGCATTTCAAACAATTCATGCTCACAGAGGGTTTCATGAATCTTATGATCTCTGTTTTCTAATGGTATATGATAGAAATAAATTTGAGGATGAAGTATTAGACTTACTGGTTCTTTCCATCCTTTGTTCTTTGGAGGCATAATTGAATCTGTTTGAATGATGGAGGAGGATTTTCTGGTGGAAAAATGGAGGCCGAGATTGAGAGAAGCCTCTACAAATTGGAAGAATGTCAACAGCTGCAAAGAATGCTTTAAACGATGGTAAAATTTCTTTATTGGATTTTTGGTGATATATAGAGCAGAGTGAATGAAAATGAAGGTTTAAATAGGTTTTTTAGTGATGAATTTATAAACATTTTGGTTCAATTCCCGTTGAAATAGGCACGGGTACATTAGCTGAACAGTTAGCATTGAATTTAATTGGCTAGTGGTTATACAAGCATGGGAATTCAATTGATTTGAAAATGGCGCAGTCCATGTGGCATGACATGAATGGCAGGTAGAGCAGGTGGTTTTCATCTGGCACATAAGAAAAATTTCTGAGGGGTCTATCAGCGGTAAATGGTTTTATGAGGGGGGGAGGGGGGGGGGGGGAAATCACGCGAGGTTTCCATGTAGCTGTGGGGTCAGGTTATGAAATCACCATTTTCGTACCCCCCCCAATGTTAAGTTTCAGATTATGAGCGGGGGGTGAAGTCATGTATAGGTCATTGGATTTGATTATGGTGCACAGTGAGGTGAGAGATAGTTAACATATAGCGACGATTAATGAATGGTGGGGTAGGAAGGATATTAAGTGTGATGTGACTTGGATTAGTGATGGGTAGGGGCATGTAACATGTCATACATGTAGTGGAGGATGACGCGTAGGATGAACCCTATGGTCATACAAATTATTTTTCAGATTTTTGAAGAATAAACAGTCATAATCATGCTTTTTGAAATAACCTTCTCGCAATGCTTTTCCTTTCTTCGTGAATACAACAAAAAATTATGAGATTTATGTGACATCCAGAGTTTTATTCGAACTGTAAAAAAATTCTTGCTCCTTCAACCAGACTTTGTGAATAGAATGGAAGACAAACTGCTTTATCTGATAATGGATGTAAATATTTTCCATAGGAAATTAAAAAACTAGAATTGAACTATATGATATGAAAAACATGACTTTATACCTCTAAATGGTGATGAAATGATGTGAAGGAGTAGCATACCAAGATAAGACTTCTTGAGTGACCAAAATTATTGCTAAAAACTAACTAAAAAAGCAAAAAAAATTGGCTAATGACGTGATGAAAATCTCTCAAAAGAGATATTTTTTATCATTGATAAATTGACTCTAACATGGAGCATGCAACACTGTATTGGTAGTGACCGAGATTGTAATATGAATGTCGAGAATTCATTTCTATAATAATTTGGGGATTAGTAACTTATTTCATAGATTTATAAGATAATAAGCTATCTAATTTAATGTTCTTAAGCATTTTAATGTCTTTTTACCAAATTCCAATGGGCTTTTTTTGAATCGTAAATCACAATACAACAACTTGTGATGATCATGCAAATGCTAAAGGAGCACCTTCTAGAATTATATAATTTGGTATTTAATAAAATGTATTACCTAATCCTCAATAACAAGAAGTTAATTAAATTTCATTGGAAAAAATATAAGGTTATATATATCATATAGAAAAGTTGTTGGCGAGAAAGAAGGTCTCTAAGCAAGACCCAGGTTCAGGATGGAGGCCAACAAGATTTTCACAGTAGTCTAGCACAACGGCGACATTTTCACTCTACTCCGAGGAGAAGAGAGTCTCACCCGAGGCGTGTCGTGACCTTAGTAAGGTTAGGAACAGATCAGATATCGACCAATTACAACTACATAATAAAACAGATAGAACTCAGTACTCCGAATAGGTTTAACTACCTTGCACAAGATGCTACTGATGAACACATTCAGGATGGAAAAACAAAATTTAAAGGGACCAATCCATTCATCACAACCAGATGCTCATCACAGGATTCAGGAAATCAATCCCAAATAGGAGTATATTTCATTAATAGTAGCATAAAGTTACATTACTCCTCAAAGTGATCACAACAGGATTGATTACAACATTACAAAATAGAACAGAATAGAAAGAACATAATGAACAGAATGAACAGAACGACCAGAGCGAACAGAGCTCTCCTACGACTGTCTTCCTCTACTCTCCACTGCACCAACCTCTCGTTTACGTTGTCCGACTGCCTATTTTTTCCCTTTTCAACACGACTATTCGTTTTCCCTTATTTTTTGCTATGCTATTTGCTACATCTCCCTGAACACTGGGAGTTTTTCTGTGTGTTCTTGTCGCTCCCTTCTGCCATCTGTGCTAGTTTCTGCAACTGTCGCACCACCTGCTCTTCAACTCTTGGCAACTGTGACAACTCTCTATCTACCGTGGTTGTGCTCTGCCACCTATTATCCACGTCTCAAACCATTTTATCTTCAAAAAAAGGGCCCCAATAGGCCCTAACCACATGCTATTGACTCGTCCCGAGTCAATCCTTTTCTACTGCCCCAGTCTCCATCAGTCTGCTTGCCTTCCTCGCTGGCCCTGCCTTATCCTTTTCCTCTCCTTTTCCAAACAAGCACCCCACTTGGGGAATTTTGCCAACGCTAATGAATTGAGTTGCGGAAGTCGGAAATGTCTTATTTCCATCCCTTCATGAGCAGGTCCGTTTCTATGGTGATTTGTTCCGCTTCTTTTTCTCCCGAAATGGCCGATAGCTTGCTGAATACTTTCGTAATTTTGATCTCAGCCTCAACGGCCATTTGATGTATTGTTTGTGTAGTAAGCTTCACTAGTTGTCTCGATTCTTGGAGGAAATGTTTCGTTGCTGCTGGTTGTTCTTAAATCCTCTGTATCTTAGTCTTTAGCTCCTGTGCCTGTTTGTACAAATGGTTAAGGCCATCGGGGTCTGTGGCCTCCTGTATTTCTTTTGAGACTTGTTGTAGTGGTGCCGAGATCAGTTGTGCCTTCATAGGCAGCGAGGTTTAATACTCGTGCAAATGTTTGAGAAGGTCATAGGCTTCCTTCACCGTGGTGCCCAGGGTTTCTTGCATCCCGGTTACTTTCTTCTGCTTCTATGTTACCTTCTCTGAATATATGACAGTAGGGTCTGGCAGTGCTGGCTTGGTTGCTAGAGCTGCCTTCAACTCTTGTTTCTCCCTGCTAAGACTCGAACATTTTTATAGTGTTATTTATCACCTTCATATACTTGATGACTTACACTTTGGCCTTGGGCACCCTTTCCTCCAGACTTGAATATTTTTCTCAAAAACAGTATCTTAAAACCCATACGCGATTCTGCCCAGACTTTTTCGTGTACATACATGATTTTGTTCATAGATATCCACGTATACCTTTTTAATTATTAAAAATATATATAAAATCCCTATATTTGATGCGGGTTTGATGGTTATTCCAATAATTCAACCACCCTAGCCCATGGCCCAACTACTCCTAACTGCAGAAACTAATTTGAGGGAGTATAAAAGCCCCTCAAAGGTATGGCCTAAGAGAGAAAAGATATAATTATTATACTCTGTTGGAGCCCTATTCAAGTCTGATATTCCCGTGCCTCCTGCACTTCCCAGGTATATTCAGGAAACACTTGTTTCCTTGTGATGTTAATCACCATATATGACATCTATTGTGCACACATCTTGGAAGAATTCTTGCGAGGCTAGGGCTGGATGGATCCAGAGGACGGTATGCTCGAAGTCCGTGGCAGGATTCAAGTGATCTCTCCACATTTTGATTACTGTACGTGTCATTCATAATAAGAAGAGCCATCTTGTTCCCGAGATTTACGTGTTAATGATGCTTTATATATGTGTAATAATCATTAATTGAACATTTCATATTATTTTCATGATATTATACATGGCTTTCACTAACATCTACGAACTATATATGTTGTACAACTAGGTTTTTGTGTTCGTTCTTTGTGGATTTATAGGTTTCAGAGCACAAAGTGTTGCAGGGGGTTTACACCCCGCAGGATCTACAACAACCAAGGGACTTTCGGGTAAGATCTACAACCAGTAGTATCTAGTTTTCAGTATAGAAGTTGGTTAAAGTGAGTCCTTGAATGGCACACCCTTGATCTGTGAAGGTTGTTAACCCAAGAACTTTAGGGTATTAATTCCCGAAATAGAAATGGCGAATCCGCTGAGGATCACATTCTTGTGATTTCCCGTTTGGGTTGTTTCATCTGTCTTGTGGGTTCCCAACAGTTTCTATCACTTGTTGTCTGTCTAACAAGTCCTCTTTCAGTTAGACAGAAGACCTGGTCTCTTGATTAGGCTTAACTTTTTTTTTTCCTTATTCTGGTTTACATACGCAATTTTTTCTTTACACAATCGTGTATACATGTTGTTTTTTGCAAAGAGACCCACGTATACATGATTTTCCTTTGTTCTAGTCACGTATGCATGCTTGTTTCCTTCTAGAAAAGTGCATATGGCTAGAAAAATTTGAAATTTTTAGTTTCTAGCCCCTTTTGAGTGTTCCTATAGCATCTTGAAGACCTCTAGACTGTGTTTGAAGTGAATTCTTATCTGTTTCTCTCTTGCTTGAATGAAAACCTAGCCATTTGGTGAAATCCTTGCTTTGTGTGTTAGCAATTGCAGCTTGAGCACCAGGAACTTTTTTTGAAGATTCTTGGTTGTCCTGAACATTTAGAACAATGAGATCTTACTTATTTGATCTTCCAGGCCTTATGTGTTGCTTCGATTTTGATTTTTGCCTTCTTGGCGTACTTGGTTTGATTGATTTCGTAGACTTGTCTTGTTGCAATTCCTGAAAGATCTCTGTTGATTTTTTGGGGTTGTTGTTCACTGCAAGATTATGCTATTTCACTGAGTTGATTGATTGAGTTTCTTGCTGCTTTTTACTCGCATAAGCCCCGCTACGAAAGTTGCATGGGTGGCTTGAGTACTTTGAAGCCTTGGATTGGAATTCGTGTTTGCTTGATTCAATTTTTGGATAGTTTCACTTGTCTTTTTGAAATCACTTTTCTTTCTTTGATAAGTTGAAAAGCTTAAAAAACGTTTTGCATTTTCCGCTGCTTTTTTCTTTTACCTTTTTTTACGGTTTCTTTTTCATATTTTGAAGCTTTTTTGTCAAGTTTCCAGTCTTCGGTTCATGGCTTGATTTGGAAGGAAGTCGGTCTCTCATTTTCCTCTTTTACATCAAGTGATTTTTGACGTTTTAATACATAGGAGTTCTGATTTGGAACTAGCCTTGTTGACTGTCAAAAAGTGGTTGAAATTTTGGTTTCCTTAAAGACTTCCCTTTTTCTTCTTTAGAACTAACATCTTATAATTTTCATTGCATTGGTAGTTTTCATTTAAGTGCACTCAAGCATTTTTGTAGTCTTTTTCATAAATTTCTGAGTTGTGAATGACTGAAAAGAAAACAAAAAATTTTTGTTGTTAGTTTCGTAGAACTTGAGTAGAAATAACTCTTCATCGAAAGGAAATCATCACATTTTCATGTAGTTTGGTTTTCATTGGTTTCTTTTGTGTCTTACAAACACCATTAGTTTCACTTCCATGCACCTCTAACTTAAATAACAACCCATATAAAATAAGCGATATAATTAAAAAAAACTAGTAGTTTTTGTATTATTGTCATTAATCATACACCAACTAGCTAGGTTGTAGGGTGTTGGAATAGGTGAGTGGAGAGTTAAATATCCAAGGCCTCTCAAACTGTTAAACATAGAAGTTGATTAATGAGAGAAATCCAACACTGTTAAGTGTACTGGGAAAGCTCTCCTCCAGAGAGTCAAGCGCGAGGGATAGTGCAGGCAAATAAGAGAGATACCCCCTCTCCTATTTGTTGAATCTTGACCTAAGACCGTTCCTCCTGGTTGTTGATACGGAATGGTGCCCATATTTTCCTATCTTAGGGATCACACAGGTGACTGCGGGGGGGGAATACCCTTGGTACTTGAGGCAGATGTTGCATCACTTCCATCAGTACTTTTGGAGGGTGCCCTTCCGAAGCTTGGGTACTTGCACCGACAATGGATTTTGTTAGGAGGTTAGTGTAACTGTTTCTGTTACCTTCGTTAGTGGATCTAGTTCATAATTACCCCAGACTACTTTCAGAAGGTCCTCTTATTTCTCTTTCTCGTATTTTGGTGTTTGGTCCTCATCACCCGAAGCGGAAATACTTGAGAGTTTTTTATTTGGCTAGATATTAGGAAATTTTTAGAGAGTGTTCTTTGCTCCTAGATATCTTAGCTTCACATATTTTTTGAGTCTAATATAAATCTCTGAAAGTGGCTGATTGATCGCCTCGTTGATCGAGAAGGCTTTGTGGGTTGTCTCCCGCGAGTGTCGAGCCTTCTTTAAGAAGGCGTAGGAGTAATTTGGAAAGTGATTTTCACCCGGTGGTTTTAGATGCCATGGAGAGAGATCCTCTGCCAGGGCTTGTTGTTTCTGTGGGTGGTTCTAGTGTTTGTGTCAGTTCAGAGAGGAGTCCATCACTCATCTCGGGAGTCTTATTTCCTACAGAAGAGGTAGAAGTAGAAGAAGTTCCTCATCCTGTTGAGTCTCTTCCATCTCCTCTTCCTGCTGATCATCCTTTCATTATTCAGTACATTAGACCTGAGTCTCAAAGACCTGCAAGTCCTTATCCTTCATATTCGCACCTTTCGATGACCATGAATGGGAACACAACTTCGGCTGTGAGTGCTGCAAGTGTTCAGACCCCTCTTTCGGTAGAAGGAAGGGGCACTATTTTTGTACCTACGATCACTTCTAGTACTGTTGCGTTTGGCTTTGGTCACACCCAGGCACATGATTCACAATCTGGTCCCTTCTCTTTTGGGATGCCCACTAGTGGGGTTCCTTCTTTCTCCTTTTCTGCTGCTTCAGCTGCATTTTCACCCATGTCTTCTATGGCTAGTAGATCAACTTATTTTCAAGGTTTCCCATTTGGGAGTGGGCATATACATCATTTGACCCCTTCCTTAGGATCTTTACCTTTTGATTCTCAGACCTAGGGTTTCAATCCATGGTTTGGAGGTCAAATCTCTAATACCTTTATAGGTTGGAACCCTATTTTTATGACGATGGGAGCGAGGAATAAGTTTCTCGTTGGTCAGCAAGGGAATGCTCCTTTCCCTTCATCGAGTACTTCACAAGCCTTTTCCCCGTTTGCAAATGCTTGGAACTCTTATCAAGGGGTTTCCTCTCCATTCACTACTTCGGTGGGGGGAAATGGTCCTGTTTACAGTAACTATATGTTTGGGGGTCCTTCTCCAAATGCTGGGTCGCAAGGATTTTCCTATGGCCCAAAATTCTCTATGAAAAATTTTTGGCAACCTAGTGCCTCAACAAATCCAGGGTATTATTTTTAGAACGTTGGGAATTCTTCCTTTGGAGGATGGAATTCCCAGGCTCCTCCTCGGTTACCATTTCTAGCAATGTTAAACTTGCCATATTTTTCGAAATTGACTAATGATCCGATTCGATATAGTCCTGGATGGCCTCTGGTCCCACCAAACTCCCCTCAGACATTTCAAAGTTTTAAGGGAAGAATGGAGAGGATCCGACAGATCAAATCACCACTTTCCTTTTATGGTGCTCATCCAACTCCCTAATTTACGATTCGATTAGGTTGAGGTTATTTCAACACACCTTAACTGGAAATGCTTCCAAGTGGTATATTGAGTTAACTGGGGACAATTTTTCCACTTTTGGAGATTTGGCTACTATGTACTTAAACCACTTTCATTTTCATGTTCATTATGACGTCGGGACTAACCTCATGGCTAATTTTCAGCAGGATAAGGCAACTCACATTTTTTATCATATTCAGGAATGGCGCAGAAGGAAGAGGCTCATTAAAGCCCATATTTTGAATTAATTCTTTCTCGAATGGTTTTTGAAGTCTTTGCAGCTAGATATTTCTAAAGATGTATCCCTATCAGGGGTATTTTATGAAGAGTAAGCTATTTTTATGGCTCGATAATTGGAATTGATTTATTCTCAGTCTGGGGTCCTCAATAAAATATCGTCAGATGCTCCTCACTCCAAATTGGACTTGTCCAAAATTAAACCCGATCCTCATGGTGATGGGCTTATTGGGTTAATCGATAGCGGTGCAACTAACCTGCTTAGTCAATTGTAGTAGTTGTCTATTCAATCTGCTTCTTCTGGTCAGGATGTGCCTTCAGTGTCTACCCCTTCTCAGTCCTTGGAAATTAATGCTATCCATAATTCTAATTTAAAAGGAAATCAACAATCTGATGGGAAGAAGAAAGGATGGAATTAAAAAAATAAAGGCAAGGATGGGAAGGGGAATGCGAACAAAACCAACGACAATGTTGGAGAGGGTCAAAAGGACAATAAGAGGAAAGCAAAGTTTCCATGCAAATTATGCATTGCAGACCATCTTACGCACCTTTGCCCTAAAATTTAGGATGTGCAACACTTGTTAGCTCAACAGGGTTCTTCTAGTTCCTAGGTTGTACTAATAAACCCTTTTCCCCAAGGGCAACAATTGATTGCTGGCGCGAATCAAAATACTGGGGCTCCCTGTGGGGGTAGCCAGGAAGGGGAAATTTCATCAAACACATATATGATGAGTGCTCATGCAGACATCATTACGAGATCTCATGATTACAGCGAAGATGAGTCTTTGAAAACTAAGGGTACTCCTGATAGTGTTGAACCACTTCATATTACGAAGCCTATTGTTGAGCTTATACCTCGGATGCTGAAGGCATCTTTAAAATGCACGACGATTAATCCAAATGCCAAGGCTGCTCAGAACTACTCCATTGTAGAAGATCTAGCCCAGAGTCCTTGTGTTATGTCTGCATTAGAGGTGCTCCAGTCTTGTCCTTCTCAGAGAAGTACTTTTCTCACTACTATTGGGGCTGTAGATCCAAAAAAATCTCTTATGATTACCTTTGATATGTCTAATTTTAAAAAGAGACTCCCTCATCATATGGCTTTCCATATTAGATTGAGTTATCGAAAATGTAATATCTTTCGAATGGTTGTTGATGAAGGTGCTTCCACGTGTGTAATGTCTCTTGCATGTTGTAAGGCTATTGGATCTCCCGCATTTGTTCCTTCAGCTACTCTTATGACTGCATTTGACGATCATTCTCACAGGCCGCATGGTATTGTTCCAGCTTTACCCATCTGTGTTGGGGGAAAAACTGTTGATATTGAAGTTGAGATAGTCGATGCAAGCTTAGACTATAACCTTCTGTTGGGGCAAAACTGGGTCTATGACATGGATTCCATTGCATCCTCTTTATTTCGTATTGTTTGTTTCCCTCACAAAGGGAGAATCGTCACAGTTGACCAACTGGATTTTTCTCTTATAGATCAGAATGCATCTTCTGACTCAACCATTCCTTTGGTGGATAATATGAAGGCACCTGTTGAGAATTTGGGGGTTGAAATGTATTCTTCTTTGATGGGTACTTTTGATCTTCCACCTCCCTCGGTTCATATTAATGCAATTTCATCCTCCAGGGCTCCCATTCGAGGAGAGTTCTTCAGAACTCATTATTTTTCAGACCCTTGGGCCTTACCTTCTCCTACCTCCACTTTAGTAGAAGGTCAAGTGGGTGGAATGAAATTTCCAATGTCTACAGCTAAGATTTCTTATAAATCTATTGTTGACTCTGTAGAATCCATCCTAGTTTCTCTTTCACTAGAGGAATTGGATGGAGATGTGGCTTTGGCTTGGACTCTTAGTTCATCTTCAGCCCAAGGTTGTCTTGATACCACTCTTCCATCTGAAGAGGCCATCCTGGAAGAAATGACTGGCGTAGAGAGACTGTGGCCATCATCGGTATTACTTTCTACCAGATTTAAGTGAAGTTGAATCAAGTTTTCCTGGCCCTCAGTCTTCTGGTTCTGTTCACCCAGTCCTGAATCCTTTAGCACCAACACAGGTTTTTGCTGAAGGGAACATGGTTGTGATTTTGCCTACTATCCCGGTGAACATTTCCATAAATTCCAACGTTATAGAGAACGTTTTCATCGGCGTTGAATGTTCCCCTAAAGAGGTTCAAATTTATACTGATCTCTTTCAAGAGTTTAGGGATGTGTTCACTTGGTCTTATGAGGAAATGTCGGGTATTGATCCATCTGTTGGCCAGCATGAGATCAAGGTGTATGAAAACACTAAGCCTGTTAGGCGAAAGCTTCGTCCGGTCAACCCTAGGAAGGCAACAACTATCAAAGCTGAGGTGGAGAAGTTGCTTAAGGCAGGGTTCATTTTTCCTGTTCCTTTGAAATAATTGGTGTCGAATCCAGTTCCTGTGGACAAGAAACAAGGAAAAGTTTGAGTTTGCATTTATTTCAGGGACTTAAATAAAGCATGTCCTAAAGATAACTACCCCACACCATTTATAGATCAGATTATCTATGAGTGTGTGGGAAATGAGATTTTCTCCTTCATGGATGGTTTCTCCGTATATAATAAAATTACTATCCATCCTGAAGATCAGCATAAGACTGTGTTTATTTTTCCCTGGGGTGCCTTTGCTTACAAGAATATGCCCTTTGGCCTTAAAAATGCTGGAGCTACTTTTCAGCGGGCTATGTCCTATGCCTTCCACAACATCAAGCATATCATCGAGGCATATTTGGATGATTTAGCTGCTCGTTCTCGTAAGAGAATTGATCATCCTTCTCACCTCTGTCAAGTATTTGAACAATGTCGTTATTATAAAATCTGGTTGAATCCAAGCAAGTGTGTTTTCACGGTCACATCCGGTTGGTTGTTGGGATTTATTGTGTCTACGAAAGGGATTCAGGTAGATCCCGTCAAGGTTGAGGCAATAACTGAGTTGCCTCCCTCGCCTTCAATTCGTCAACTTAAAAGTCTACAAGGAAAAGCTAATTTTTTGTGGAGATTTATCGTAAATTATGTCGAGATTACAAAATGGTTTATGTGATTATTAAAGAAAGGAGTTCCATTCTTTTGGGATGACTTTTCTTAGCGCTCGTTCGATGCTTTGAAAAAAGCATTGACCTCTGCACCTCTACTGAGTCCACCTGATTATAGCAGAGATTTCCTTTTGTATCTTGGGGCATCATAATCTACCATTGGTATGGTTCAAGATGATGGTCTTTTAGAGCATGTTATTTACTATCTTAGTCGAGGCTTGGTAGGACCTAAAATCTGGTACTCTCCAATAGAAAATCTTGCTTTGGCACCTATCCATGTTGTGCATCGGCTCAGACATTATATTATTCTTCGAAAAACCTATGTTTTGGCAGCAGTCAATCCATTTCAATTTTTTCTCAGTAGGTGAGTGATTGGGGGAAAATAAAATCGATGGATTGCAATTTTGCAGGAATTTGATCTTGAGTTTGTGTCTGCCAAGTTCAAGAAATCATTGGTTTTTGCGGAATTGATTTCTAAGTTTCTCTGTGGAGAAGAGATGGTTTATGATGAATCCTTCCCGGATGAGAATACTTTTCTCATTTCTTCACAGGATCCTTGGTATGGGGATCTCATAGTATATCTCCAAACTGCGAAGTTTCCCTTGACTTTTTCGAAAGATGAGCACCGTAAAGTTACGTCACCTGGCTAAAAGTTACTTGATCATTGGGGACACTTTATATCGCCGCGGGGTTGATTCAATCCTTAGGTAAATCTCGAAGAAGCTGAGGTTGTGCTGAATGATTGCCATAGTGGAGCATGTGGTGGTCATTTATTTGGGCTTGCTACAACCCAAAAAATTCTACGTGCAGGATATTTTTGGCCTTTGATTTTCAAAGTTTGTATGGAAGTGGTCAAAAAGTGTCATCCGTGTCAGGTTTATACTTGAAAGATGCGCGCTCATCTAGTTTCGCTCTTTCCTGTCATCACTGTTGGCCCCTTTACAAAGTGGGGTATTGATTATACTACTTGTAACCTGCCTTCGACAAAAGTGTAGAAATTATATACAATAAGCGTGCATATATCCGAACTCTCCCGATCTCACAATATTTATCTTCTTGCAAAATACAGAATCCTTCCACTATAATTCTTGCGGAAATTTAATCAACAATTGCAAAACACATGAAGCAATAAAAACACACATAACACAGTTGTTTAACAGGAAAGCCTGAAGCTGAAAACCCCAACTATCTATAATTTAACATGGAGATCATATGACAATCTCATACAAAGCATACAAAGCTTATCACAAGCTCTCAGTACAGTACAATATTCATACACTAATCAGGCCCAATCTTGCAAATCCATGCCATAGATCTTGCCCTCACGCCTTTGCCTCCCTTTAAGTAATCAGCTGATTACAAAGACCAATTCGATGTAATCACACTCTCCTTATTTAATGTTATTATCATTGGAAAATCCAATGTATATATGAATTCAATTCATCACTATTAGTCACAACTGATAGTTAACCTCCTCTTTCACCTATCTCTGCACTGATCTCCACTGAAATTGTCCATGCACTAAAGTTAAATGATGTATTCTTTAGTTGATTAATGAGTTTATAATTAGTGAATTAATTCACACCACTCTCACTAGTGTATCAATCAGTTAGACTAAATACAACTATCTCAACTATGTTTAGATTAGTTAAACTGAACACAACTCCATTAACTCCTCAATCAACTCCACCAAACTCTCTCACATGAGTTCTAACTGAAGTATCCATGCAATAGCTCCACTTAACCCTCAAGAATAGCGTAATTCCTTCTGTCAGCTCCTGTGCCACATCTGTGCACTTAACTGAAGTGCTCCGAGAGAATAAGATAATGTTTAGAGTCCAAATATTATTAAGAGCTAATAATATTCGACATATCTATTTTTAGACTGGAAATCTAAAAATAGATTCCGCCCAATATGTCTAAAAATATAAGTCCATCTATTTTTCCAACTTGACCAGCCATTCTACAAATAGCATCACGCAACTTATAGAATATTCTCACCATGTCTAAAAATAGACATACACCTAAAAATAGCCTGTGTGGGCCCCACCTAGTTTAGGTGATTATTTTCCAACTAGGATCAAGGATGATGTTTCAGGATGCCTCCTTCACTGTTTCTTGTTGCAATATTCAACACTCCCTCTCAACAAGAAAGGATTGTATTTGCATGCGACATGCAACTCCATGCATTCGCCCTGCAACCTTTGCAAGCGCCCTGCAATTCCATGCATCTGCTCTGCAACTCTTCTGAAACTGAATAGGCTCCAAAAACCTCAATCAATCTGATGCATCTGTCATCAAAGTCTTTGACTTCTGCTTAGCTACTGCACATGTCTTCAGGAACCACTGCGCTATTGAACTCTGCACCCATGCACTCTGCACTTGCTGTCAACTCTGAACCGCGCTCCAGTATCCGACACTGTCACTTTGATCTGCCTGCATCAATCCAACTGATCATGCTACTGCTGCTCTATGTGGGCACCTCGTAGCCAGGTTCAATTCATGAGATCCACACCATCTCGATGAATCCTGCCTAGAAATATCCTCTTGGGATTACTCATGCATGTCGCCCCACCTCTCACTTGGTGGTATAGCTGCATGCACTCCCTCTGCCCATTTGGAAAGAAATTTCTCTGCATGAGTGGTTGCTCCCACTCCATGATCCTCATCTTGTGGCTGCTCCACACCCCAAGGTTCACTCTTACCTGCATGCAAATCCTACTCCCTCTCAAGCTTCAATTGCATGTCTTTCTTGCACTTCCCAACAATAGGAAGCTCTGTAGAAATCCCATCAACATCAAATCTGTAAATATTATTTTGCATCTCCAGTTGTGGCTGCTCCACAACCTTCTGAGACTGCTTCTCACGCTGCATGTTGAGAGGCTCCATCTCAACCACCAAGTCACTAACCTCTGCTTTTCTCCTCAAAGCTTTTCATGCATCTTGTACCTCAGTGCATGTAGATTCTTGGCTCGCACACATTGGAATTTTCCCATCGTCGAAAAACACATGAAGCAATAAAAACACACATAACACATTTGTTTAACGGGAAAGCCTGAAGCTGAAAACCCCAACTATATATTATGTAACATGGATATCATATGACAATCTCATACAAAGCATACAAAGCTTATCACAAGCTCTCAGTACAGTACAATCCTCATACACTAATCAGGAACAATCTTGCAAATCCATGCATCGATCTTGCCCTCCTGCTAGCCCGCCTCCACTACGCAATCCAAGCTGATTACAAAGACCAATTCGATGTAATCCCACTCTCCTTGACTGCACTATTATGATTGGCAACTCCAATGTATATATAGATGCAATTCATGCATCACTATTAGTCACAACAGATAGTCTATCTTGCCCTTTCACCTATCTCTCCACTGGGTGTCCACTAAACTGTCCATGCACTGTAGTTAACTGATGTATTATTCAGTTGATTAATGAGTTATTAATTAGTGAATTAATTAGTTAATTAATTCACACCACTCTCACTAGTGTATCATTCAGTTAGACTAAATACAACTAGCTCAACTAAGTCTAACTGAGTTAAACTAAATACAACTCCACCAACTACTTCTATAACTCAACCAAACTCTGTCACATGAGTTCTAACTGAAGTCCTCATGCATTAGCTCCAGTAAACCCTCAGGAATAGCGTAATTCCTTTTTTCAGCTACTGTGCCACATCTGTGCACTTAACTGAAGTGCTCCAAGAGAATAAGATAATGTTTAGAGTCCAGATATTATTAAGAGCTAAAAATATTCGACATACCCAAAAGGCGAAATCATACCCCATATTTATGGTGCCCCTAAAATCCATAAAGCCGATGTTCCTTTAAGGCCTATCGTTAACACTATAGGTGCGCCAACTTATGAATTAGCCAAATATGTGGCTCGCACCCTCGCCCCTATGGTGGGCAATAGTAGCTCTTTCATCAAAGACTCCAACCAATACGTTGATTTCATTAAAAAATCTAAATTAGACCCTGGTGACAAAATTGTTAGCTTTGATGTTGTCCAACTTTTCACCAAAATCCCACTTGATGAAGCCATGCAGGTAGTAAAAGAAGTAGCAGACCCGCAAATTGCAAAAATCGCTGAAATATGTCTTCGCTCTACCTTTTTCACCTTCCAAGGGGAAATATTTGAACAAACATCTGGTGTTGCCATGGGTTCTCCGTTATCCCCTATAGTAGCAAACCTCTTCATGGAGAAATTCGAAAAGAAGGCTTTGGAATCCTACCCATTAAAACCCAAGTTTTGGATAAGGTTCGTAGACGACACCAATGTCAATTGGCCCCATGGAGATGAGGAATTAAAGAACTTCCTTGACCATCTCAACAACATATCCAAATATATCCAATTTACAATGGAAGGCGAAGAAAACAACTGCATCCCTTTCCTTGACGTAATCCTCTCAAGAAATGAAGACAGATCCCTTGGACACAAAGTGTTCAGAAAGAAATCACACATAGACAATTATCTACATGCCAACTCACATCACTGCCCAGCCCAGAAGATAGGAGTGTTGCTGACTCTCTTTACTCGTTCTTTTAGAATATCAGAAAAAACTCATGTAGAAGAATAAATTGAATATATGAAGAAATCCTTCATAAACTTGGGATATAGCAATAAGGACATCAACAAAGCTATACAAAAAGCTAGATCTGGAAGCAAAAGAATGGTTACTGACAAACCCTCCACTACAAAAGCTTACCTCCCTTATATTCAAGGAGTCACAGACAAGATAACCAAGGTTCTAGCCAAAAAATACATTAGAGCAACCTTCAAGCCTCTAGTAACCATCAGGCAAAGAATGAATTCAGTTAAGGATGACCCCGACCACCTCCAACAAAAAGGTGTCTACAAAATCAATTGTTCCTGTGGAGATTGCTATAATGGGGAAACAGGCAGAACCTTTAAAATAAGGTTTAAAGAACATGGGGCAGACATTAGGCTTGGAAGAATTAAAACCTCAGCTTTGGCAGAACATTTGAGCAAAACATGTCACCACATATGCCTAGAAGAAGCAGTAGTCATTTCCAAAGAAAAACATCATTTCAAACGCAAAATACGTGAAGCCTTGGAAATCTTAAAGCACCTGCACAACCTTAATAGAGATGGAGGCTTAGAAATTAGCAGAAATTGGGTCCATGTGTTGTCTGGTTAAAGCTTCTTTCTCTCTTGAATCACTGGTCTCCTTGTACCTCTTCCCTTCCTTCATCCCTTTATGATTCTCTTTCTCTACCTTGTACCCTTTCCTCTCCCCTCCGTTTCGCACCTTACCCTTACCCTTCTCCTTAACCTTACCATTCTACCCTTCTTTAAAAAATTAATTAGTGTAATTATTAAAATCAACCCTATGAATCCCCTTTCATAACCTTAAACCTTAGTCTAACCCATACCTTCTGCATACTTAGTTTATTGGATCTATTGGTTACAATCCTTATCTATGGGTTATAATCAATTGACCTTTCCTATCCCGTTCTAATATCTCCTCCATCTTCATTATTATAATATTAAGCACATAGGACAGTATTATCATAATATTAGTATAAGGGGATACTATAACTCTAAAACATATCTAATAATACTGCTCTTCTTTAAAACAAATCCATTAATCTAAAACGTTAGCTAATAGAGGATAAAAAGCTTAAGACTCTTGATTCTTATTAATAAAATAGTAATCATTATAATCTCCTTTTGACCTTATAATATTGATAGAGTCAAATCCTTAATCTTTAAGTATAATCACCTTAGGCCCTTTACATAATATTAGGTTATCAATGAAAATTCTATTCTTTAATAATAAAAAACTTGAACTATTAGTATAATTCATAAAGCCAAAATTATATAAAAAACTTAGAACTTTTTAAGGTTAAATAATAATAGTAGATTTTATAATTTGCATAGGGTCTTATAAAACTAATAGGAATCAAGCCATCAAATCTAACCTTTAAATCATTCTTCTAGGACCCCTCTTCACAAAATTAGGATATGAATATTATTAATACACTTTGATTTTACTTGACATTTAGAAACCATTAACATAATAAATTAAATATCCTTAAATAAGATAAACATAAAACTTTATTAATATGAATATTAATATTTAGAAACATTAAAACATTATTAGCATTATAGCTTAAAATATCAGAATAATGATTTTGATAAATAAATAAAAAAAAAACTAAAAAACTCATCTAAATAAAAATACAAAAATAAAAAAAATTCGAAACCAAACCATTTAATGGATATCTGGTTGGCTCTCTTTCTTGTCATTTTTCCACTATTTATTTAACACAATTTGTCTCTCTTTTTTGCAGATTTGTCCTAATGATGGGTCTTGCTTTAGACCCGAAACGTAGACTGAAAAATGAGAACTGTGGAGATTCCGAGCTCTGATTCTAAAAATCTACACCACAGAAATCTACAATCCATCAATATTCGACATATCTATTTTTAGACTGGCAATCTAAAAATAGATTCCACCCAATATGTCTAAAAATAGAAGTCCATCTATTTTTCCAACTTGACCAACCATCCACAAATAGCATCCTGCAACTCATAGAATATGATCGACATGTCTAAAAATAGACTTTGTGCCAAAAATCACCTGTGTGGGCTCCACCTAGTTTAGGTGATCACTTTCCAACTAGGATCAGGAATGATGTTTTAGGATGCCTCCTTCGCTGTTTCTTGTTGCAATATTCAACACTCCCTCTCAAAAAGAAAGGACTATCTTTGCATGCGACATGCAACTCCATGCATTTTCCCTACAACCTTTTCAAGCGCCATGCAACTCCACGCATCTTCTCTACAACTCTTCCGAAACTGAATAGGCTCCAAACACCTCAATCAATCTGATGCATCTGTCATCAAAGTCTTCGACTTCTACTTAGCTACTGCACATGTCTTCAGGAACCACTGCGCTGTTGAACTCTGCACCCATGCACTCTGCACTTGCTATCAACTCTGAACCATGCTCCAGTATCCGACACTGTCACTTTGATATGCCTGCATTAATCCAACTGATCATGCTACTGCTGCTCTATGTGGGCACTTCGTAGCCAGGTTCAATTCATGAGATCCACACCATCTCTATGAATCCTGCCCAGAAATCTCCTCTTGGGATTACTCATGCATGTCGCCCCACCTCTCACCTGGTGGTATAGCTGCATGCACTCCCTTTGCCCATCTGGCACGAAATTTCTCTGCATGAGTGGTTGCTCCCACTCCATGATCCTTATCTTGTGGCTGCTCCACACCCCGAGGTTCACTCTTACCTGCTTGAAAATCCTACTCCCTCTCAAGCTTCAATTTCATGTCTTTCTTGCACTTCCCAACAATAGGAAGCTCTGTAGAAATCCCATCTACATCAAATCTATAAAGATTCTTTTGCATCTCCAGTTGTGGCTGCTCCACAACCTTCTGAGACCGCTTCTCACACTGCATGTTGAGAGGCTCCCTCTCAAACACCAAGTCACTAACCTTTGCTTTTCTCCTCAGATCTTTTCATGCATCTTGTACCTCAGTGCATGTAGATTCTTGGCTCGCGCACATTGCAATTGTCCCGCCGTTGCAAAATTTTCTAACAAAAAGAGTTGATTTTAAATCAATGATATCTCCATCATCCGAGATCCGATTCAACCGATTTTTTTTTTCAATTTGGGTATTTTTTCGCAAGGAATCCAAATATGCTCTTTTTTTTCTGAAAATATTTCACCAAAATTTTCAGATATTCTCTGCAAACTCGCGCACCCAAAAATTCCTACTCTCATTCCATGTAGAAAATATATAACACAACTCCGATACCATATAGAAATTATATACAATAAGCATGCATATATCCAGACTCTCCTGATCTCACAATATTTATATTCTTGAAAAATACAGAATCCTTCCACTATAATTCTTGCGGAAATTTAATCAACAATTGCAAAACACATGAAGCAATAAAAACACACATAACACAGTTGTTTAATGGGAAAGCCTGAAGCTGAAAACCCCAAATATATATTATGTAACATGGAGATCATATGACAATCTCATACAAAGCATACAAAGCTTATCACAAGCTCTGAGTACAGTACAATTTTCATACACTAATCAGGAACAATCTTGCAAATCCATGCATTGATCTTGCCCTCCTGCTAGCCTGCCTCCACTGCGCAATCCAAGCTGATTACAAAGACCAATTCGATGTAATCCCACTCTCCTTGACTAAGTTATTATCATTGGAAACTCCAATATATATATAGATGCAATTCATGCATCACTATTAGTCACAACAGATAGTCTATCTTGCCCTTTCACCTATCTCTCCATTGGGTGTCCACTGAACTGTCCATGCACTGTAGTTAACTGATGTATTCTTCAGTTGATTAATGAGTTATTAATTAGTGAATTAATTAGTTAATTAATTCACACCACTCTCACTAGTGTATCATTCAGTTAGAATAAATACAACTAGCTCAACTGAGTCTAACTGAGTTAAACTAAATACAACTCCACCAACTACTTCTATAACTCAACCAAACTCTGTCACATGAGTTCTAACAGAAGTCCTCATGCATTAGCTCCAGTAAACCCTCAGGAATAGCGCAATTCCTTCTGTCAGATGCTGTGCCACATCTGTGCACTTAACTGAAGTGCTCCAAGAGAATAAGATAATGTTTAGAGTCCAAATATTATTAAGAGATAATAATATTCAACATATCTATTTTTAGACTGGCAATCTAAAAATAAACTCCGCCCAATATGTCTAAAAATAGAAGTCCATCTATTTTTCCAACTTGACCAACCATCCACAAATAGCATCCTGCAACTCATAGAATATGATCGACATATCTAAAAATAGACATAGTCTAAAAATAAACTTTGCGCCAAAAATCACCTGTGTGGGACCCACCTAGTTTAGGTGATCACTTTCCAACTAGGATCAGGAATGATGTTTCAGGATGCCTCCTTCATTGTTTCTTGTTGAAATCTTCAACAAGAAGGTCACAAGTTCATTATTGTAGCCATAGAATACTTTACGAAGTGGGTCGAGGCTATGCCTACTTTTGGGAATGATGGTGAGATAACAGCTCTTTTCCTCTTCAATCAAATCATTTTTCGCTTTGGTATTCCAAAAGAGATTGTCACTGATCATGGCAGGCATTTTCATAACAGCATGATGGTTGAGTTGGCTCTGAAATTAGGTTTTCGGCAGGAGCACTCATCTCCGTATTATCCTCAAGCCAATGGGCAGGTGGAAGCCATAAACAAATCCTTGAAGACCATTCTTCAACGGACAATTGATAAAGCTAGATCCAATTGGCATATTATGTTGTATCCTACACTTTGGGCATACCAGATGTTAGTTAAAACTGCAACTAGTTTTACTCCATTTCAACTAGCTTACGGGTTGGAATCTATCTTTCCCATTGAATGTGAAATTCCTTCTCTTAAGTTAGTTGTAGAGCTTCTTCCTGACACCTCCAGTATTGAAGAATGCCTCCTTCAACTGGAACATCTCGATGGGCAGCATCGAGATGCCGCCACGATGAATGAGGCAGATAAGAAACGGATTAAGGTTCAGTTCGATAAAGTAGTCAAACCTAGGGTTTTCTCCGAAGGAGACCTTGTCTTGATTTATGCACAAGAGAAGGATGCCCTAGGAGCAGGCAAGTTTAAATCTATGTGGTATGGCCCCTTCATCGCTAAAAAGGTCCTCAAAAAAGGAGCTTACGTCTTGGTTGATTTTGACGGGAATGAGTTGGCAGAGCCCATAAATGGGCTCTATTTGAAAAAGTACTATGCCTAGGATTTGGCCTAGCATCTTGCTTTTGTATATATATATATATATATATATATATATATATATATATATATATATATATATATTGTACATATCTGAGTTTTTGGTTTTTGATGTGATTATGATGCATTTGATCTGCTTCGGTAGGTTGTTTTGGATGTCATGAGTCATTTTGGTTTCGCTGATGGTGCTAGTAGACATACCCGGAACTTGGCTTATGCGGCTTGGGTACTTCATTATCCATCCTGTCAGTTGTTGGCTTCAAGAGGTGTCTACATTGGTCCTGCTTCGAACAACATAGCAGAATACATTGCAGTGGTTTATCTAGTCTCGGAAGTAATACCTTTGGGTGTTGATTCGTTAGTAGTGTTCTTGGTCCCGGCTGGCGGTTTCACAGTTGAAAAACACAAATCGGGTTCGAGACCCATTTTTGCATCGATTGTTTTTGAGGGCTCGTTTGTTACAGAGATAATTTCAATTCATAACATTCATTCATATTCATCGAGCTGATAATTGGATGGTAGACTTATTGGCTAATCAAGAAATTGATTGGCATATTCATCATTCAACATTTTAATCAATATATCAAATACATCATCTATTTTTCATACATTTGAATCATCACATCACATTAATCGTTGTGTATATATATATATATCATCAGAGTGTTCAAAAATACACAAAATCTGGACCATCTGTCCTACAAAATTTGGGCTTAAGCCCTATCATGTTTAGTATCAAAAATATATTACAGTCATTTGGTAAAATCTATATATCTAATCCTATGGTACCTGCCCAACATTCGTGTTCCTATAGAACACGATAACAGTTGCTACAAAACGGAATAACGACACCCAGTCTTGTGGTACTCCCACTACCCATATTTGGATAGCCTTTAGTAAGTCCTCTACTGCAGACATAGACACTTGGTGAGTCAAACTCTTCAAGTTCCTCTTAATGGCATGGAGGGTCCTACCCGGGTCTTCAACATCCGCCTCATCTCTGCGACGATTATGCCTTGGATATCCTTCAGGTTTTACTAGTCCCATATCTGCATCATGATCATCATAATACTGTAATTCACTTGAGTCTATTTAAAAAACATTTTTTCATTTTCATATTTTGAAAAAATCCAAAAAATCATGTTATCAAAAATAAAAAATAGCAATCTCACCGATTACACCCCATGCTGCACCGGGTGGAAGCACTAGAGATGGATCACTGCAAAAATCCATCCCAGCATAGGGATAATTCTCCGTAATGATAACTTTTTCCTCCCACCATTGGAAGAACTCGTCATCCCATGTGGTCTAGGGAACTTCACTTCCCCCCAATCTCTTCATCAGGTCAGCCCACCGGGCTATTCTTGGATCTTTGTGGCTGTTGATGGTAGAGATCACTTTGCGTCGAAGCCCTGCAATCCTCTCAAAGAATAATGTCATTAAAATGGTTCCATATCCAAAATTTTTAGTTTTATCCTTCTGGATCGAAGTCAACTGTCTATTCATGTTGCTCAACAAGGCCGTGCACCAATCAAAGAGGTGAATCAAGCATTCTACTGCAATACTCATCTGAGTCCTGGATGCCTGATGTAGGGAAGCAGATCCTGCTACCCTGCCGATGGTAAAAAGGATAATTTTCATGAATAATTCTTTCAAATCTTTGATTTCAATCTGAGTCCCTACTTTTTGAGACCCCTCTACGTAATAGACTTGGACGTAGTCTTCCACAGTAAGCCCTCCCAAAGGCTTTCCGTGCAAATATACTGGATCTCCTCTTCGTGAGAGTCCAGTAATGAAGTATATGTCTTCCACCTCTATGCGTATAGGCATTTGATCTATCATGAAGCAGTATTCCTCTAGTTCCTAGTGATCTACCAACATTTGGAGCAACCAGACATTACTTTTCATATTTGGCATTTTGAAAAATTTGAGAAATCCACAATTTCGAAGGATATCAAGCGAATTTTGATCCTCCATCACTTCATTATAAATGGTACTATCCTCACTCTCCCTCCAACTTATATTCATCCTGAAAAATTCATCAATTCATTCATTAGGTTCATATTTTAAATTTTCAGTCTGCACATACGCGGCTTCCTTTACACAAAGTTGTGTATCATACGCAGGTTCGTCCAACCAAACCTGCGTATGAGAAAAGGGTTTCATAAAAAAAAATGTTTCCTACGGTCAAATTTCAAAATTTCTCTCTTAAAATGGAACGAAATTGATGGCAAAGATAAATTAAGAGCCTACTTGACTGATTCAGTGCGATTTGACGGCTGATTGCTCCTGTTCTAAGAAGGGGAATTTTTGCTCCAAAAGTTGCTCCTCCACTTCTACAATGTGAAAATGATCCAAATATGAGGTAAATGGTCTATTTATACCCAAAATTTGAAAATTTTTTGCCAAATTTCTTTATGCTTATTTTTCAAATTTGTCTCAAGCTGTATAACCGTGTTGCTTGTAAGTTTTGGGAAAGGTATTCTTTCAGGGACATTTTACCAGAGTTGAGATTTTTTCCGATTTATTTGAATCCATGACTGCTGACCTGTCATGGCAGGTACATGATTTTGAGCTGGCATATAGGTTAGGGAATCCACTTTCCATTGCATTATGCATACTAGCCTCCATTTTGATCACTTTCCATAGGGTCGATCCCACCTTGTCATGAGTATTTAACCCATTTCACTCGCTGATTTTTTAATCATGACTTGGTGGTAGAGCCTTCCTTTACATGGGCTTCCTAGTTAGTTCCTCGCTAGAATTTTTCGCCCATGCTGCAATATATGTAGGCTCAGGAGTCCTATTTAGTTCCGCCATAACATATACGTTGAAGCTACATTCTTCTTCTTCTTTGCTACCATTTTTCTGGCCATTACCTTAGAGGCTCCCTTTTGTTGGTTGTCGAGTTGTATTTCTACATTGCATATTGACCACTTGTTGATCTTGGCCTTTGGCTAGCTTCATTTGGACTCAATGTTTAAGCAATCTTTTGACCTTGACTTTATGTACAAGTTAACCATGCAATAATTTAGCTACCGCGACTTGACACTTTGCTACCCATGGATGGAACACTCCTTTGAGTATCACTTACCAGTTTCCGCCTCCTTGCATTGCACATAGGATTGTTCCCATCCCCTGAACTAGTGCATCTATTTTATGATACTCATTTTATCCATTGTACTATAGCATTCTTAATATTTTTTTTTAGGATTTGAATATGAAAAATACAAAAAAAATGTGAAAAAGAGCGGGAACGAGATATTACTTTATATTTGATGGTAGCTACAGTGTTAGTTTTGTCGCCCTTGAACAAAGCACAAATAACTATGTCTTTCCTTCATTTGGGATGGTTTTAGTTTTTACTTAGGAGAAGCCATAACCTTGTTACATGTGTCAGTTCTCCCTCGGTTGGTTATCTCTTCCAATCATATGGAGGGTTTGTTCATGCCTCCTGCATGAAAAACTTATACAAAGTTATCATCTACTACCATAGTCAATATGAGTTGTGCTTTTGTTCAAGGGAAGTTAACCTAAGTCGACCTATCTGCGGTGTCTCTTAACTCATTTTTTAGTCGGCCCTCCCGGTCTTGTTAGTGTCTTATTCTATCACATCGGATATTTGGTCCTATGCTCGTGCTGGTTTGAGAAGGTCTCCATTGACTTCTTGCTAGTGGGTTTGTCTCTTATCGACTACGACATATTTCTATGAGAGCAAACCTAGAGTTGCACCCTGGCCCTATTTACATCATTGATAGATGACATTGTACTCAACATTTGATCATCATCATGGGTCTTTGACTGAGTCGTTTCCCTTGTGTTCGACATCAGCTTACATTATCACACCTGGGATTCATGCAGTAACTTGATTTCCATTTGACCCTATCGGTGGATATCTCGCCTCTTTGTCAGCTTTCATTATTGGTTGGTTCAGAGGGTTTCTGCCGTGCGCTAGCTTCATCTTGTGCATGCCAGAAACGTACTTTAGGTTGGTTGCTTCACTCTAATCCATCTATTCCTTCCAAATTTTGGTCTGTGGGTTACACTCGCGCTGGATTGATGTGGGGTGCCTTAATGCCTTCCTTCCAGCAGATCTTTTCCCATCGACTCCAACTCATTGTTATGGAATAAGATCTAGAGTCCTTTTGTCATTACCTTAGGGTTTGCAGTCATCAGTGGCAGATTATTCACCATCGACAGTGAGGATACATCATTACCTCCTGATTGGTGGATTCTTTCAAGTGTTTGACTTCAACTCATTTATTCGCACTTGTTGGATTGTACTGGGGCACCTTGACACTCATTATCTTTATCGGTGGGTTGTCTCGTGTTTGTTAATGGTATACATTAATGACCAGTAATCAAATGATTTCTCACATGGTCGACTTCAGCTCATTTATTCCCATTGTGTAGAATTGTTCCATAGTGATCGGTGAAGACCTCGGGTTTGCATCAACATGATTCAGTTCACTTAGACAACTTCTTTAGTTTTCTGCCAGTGATGCCATACACCCTTATATGTTGCAGTTTCACCATAGCAGCATCTTATATGTTGGCTCCCGAGTTGCGTGTTGTACCATTTGTTCCACCACTTATGATTTGATACTTGGAGATTTAGTTGTGACTTTTATGATCAGATATCTATTGCAACATCATTGATCAGCCTTCTATATGTGATACTTGGACCTGATTTTGACTTGTACTTCCGGGCAGTCATCAATGATCATATGATTCATTATGTACATTTTGTTGGCTATACTTGTATAAATTTTGGATCCGCTCTATATTACATATGTGGCCATGATTTTTATTTTACTGAGCATGGGTATGCCCGCCTCAGACATGAGCTATCTCTCTGATTTCTCTCACTAGTATTTTGGCAGGCTGAAATTTGGTGAAGTCCTCTCTAGTCCTTGCAAGGTTCTTTCTATGCACATAATACATTTCGGCCATCATGTACCCCTTCTGACCTCATATATTAAGGGGCATCTATTATAGTGTTATTTCTCACCTTCATATACTTGATGATTTAAAATTTGGCCTTGGGCACCCTTTCCTCCAGGCTTGGATATTTTTCTCAAAAACAATATCTTAAAACCCATACGCGATTCTGCCCAGACGTTTCCATGTATATACGCGAGTCCATTCATATATATCCGCGTATAAATTTTTAATTATTAAAAAATATATAAAATCCCTATATTTGAGGCAGGTTTGATGGTTATTCTAGTAATTCAACCACCCCAACCCGGGCCCAACTGCTCCTAACTGTAGAAACTAATTTGAGGGAGTATAAAAGCCCCTCAAAGGTATGGCCTAAGAAAGAAAAGATATAGATATTATACTTTGTTGGAGACCTATCAAGTCTGATATTCCCGTGCCTCCTGTACTTCCCAGGTATATTCAGGGAACCCTTGTTTCCTTGTGACGTTCATCACCATATATGACATCTATTGTGCACACACCTTGGAAGAATTCTTGCGAGTCTAGGGCTGGACGGATCCAGAGGACAGTATGCTTGAAGGCTATGGCAGGATTCAAGTGATCTCTCCATGTTTTGATTATTGTACATGTCATTCATAATAAGAAGAGCCATCTTGTTCCTGAGATTTACGTGTTAATGATGCTTTATATATGTTCAATAATCGTTAATTAAACATTTCATATTGTTTTCATGATATTATACATTGCTTTCACTAACATATAGGAACTATATATGCTGTACAACTAGGTTTTTGTGTTCGTTCTTTGTGGATTTATAGGTTTCAGAGCACAAAGTGTTTTAGGGGGTTTACACCCCGCGGGATCTACATCAACCGAGGGACTTTCGGGTAAGATCTGCAACCAGTAGTATCTAGTTTTTAGTATAGAAGTTGGTTAAAGTGAGTCCTTCTTGAATGGCACGCCCCTGATCTGTGAAGGTTGTCAACCCAAGACCTTTAGGGTATTAATTCCCGAAACAAACATGCAATATTGACATGAATGGACCATTTGACCAGGGTACCAGCCAATATATCGCTCGGTTTCTGGTCATCTTGAGCCATTATGGTCGGCCAGAGATCCCTAAAAACATCTATCACCTTCTCTAGCTGTTCCTGCAAGCTATCTTTTACTACTCTCAACTGATCACGCTCTTCAGTAAGCGTAGTAATCTGCAGCTGTTTTTGATCAAACCTCTACTAGAGGTCAGTGTGGAGTCCTTCGGCTTGCTGGGCTGCTTTTTGAATGAAACTATATAGTTGTGTTGTTCCCCAGGTCTGCATACTCTTAGCCCCGACATATCTTGGTTCGGCGGTCTCTCCCTAAGTGGCTGATCGCTGCCTATTGACCTAGCTGAGTGCTCCTGTGGTGATGTCAGTTGGGTCTATTGCGGTGGCGGATTGCTTGGGTTACCCATGCTTGGGGTGGGCTGAACCTATTGTAGTATTAATTTTTCTTTTTGAAATGGGTTCAGCTCCTTGTTGAGGGCGTCGTATCTGCAGTAAAAGATCCCCCGCGCACAAATAAGTTCAGAAAAGTGCTTTTTTCTGTCGAAGGTTGGTTAACCTCAAGTAACATGGCCGTACTCGAGTTAACCTTTGCCTCAGTTTCTCTATTTGTCTTTCTTAGCATTTTCACTGGGTTTGAAATGGTTGCTAATGTGGAAGGACTGTGGACGGAACGGTCTTTTGAAGTGAATTATGTGTGTGGGGATGATTGATGATTGTGGGGAGATGAGGTATGAGGTTTGACCAGGGATGAAGTTTGAACATTTAGCATTGATAATGGGTCAAAAATAGGTAGCTCAGAGGTTACCTGTGGGGTTATATCTGGTTCCTCTTGGATCGGGGCTCCCGTATACATAGGTTGTGTTGGATCCTCCCTAGTGAGATCAATGACCTGGCTAGATGCCATAAATTTTTCCTTCTTAGCCTTGGGTGTAGCTACAGGTGGCTTAGATGCTTTATTATTTTTTATTGGAACTATGGTGCTTGCTAGTGGTGAATTAAATAGGGTAGACGGTAGGGTCATGACTATGGGTGCAACTATTGAAGAAGATGTAGAATTGGAGGCCTGAAACTATGAAAAAGTAGGGAATAGAGGAGAAGCACTCGTTGGAGTTTGAATTACCCGATTAAAGACTTGTATCTTCATGTTTAGCTCCTCGATTATCAGCGTCAGCTGCAGCCAAGACACTCTGGTCAGTGTTTCATCTGGAATTTCTCCTGGTAGTGGATTCGGCAACATGCCATCAAAAGAATAGTGATAGACCCTGCTTCGACCTCCATTCCAACCCCTGGCCAAGAACATACTTCGGTGTGGAATGCTTTCTCATCAATTTGGAACTTCAATGGTCTCATTTTGAATGTCGTTTCTGCCACGTAGGTGGGTCGAATGTAGGTTTGCTTGTGGCTGACTCCAAACCATATCTGTGTAGAATAATTATCTAACAAAATCTTTGGGATTATGTGTTTTCTTGCCACTATGTCCACCATCCATCTGTACCAGAATGCGAATGCCTCTTCATTCACCTCCTTGGTGTTGGGGTCCCCTGATAACTTCTAGGGCGTAAATTTCATTTCCAATGGATGACCTCTTGTGAGTTCCATGGGATGTCTGACTCCTGAGAAAGTCCATTTCCACATAGAAAACGCCATGATAAGGTAACTATAAATGAACCAAGTGGCTCTTTTGTAGTTATCCTCACAGGCTTCAAATAGTTCATTCAGCAGAAACGAACACCAATTAAATTGTGTCCCCTGGAGGCAGTGCTCTGCAACTAAGATGGTATCGAGTGTACACTCGCCCTTCGTATAATGCCTTATGGTTTTGCTTGCAATCAGGTAACAGGAGAATTTGACTGCTGGGCTGTTTATAAGGTCTATATTTTCCCCCTTTCCTCCTCTCTTAGTATCGTATTTCCTGTAGTAGTCACCATCTCCTGCCTTATTTTCTCTCTTGGAGATAGTCTGGAACGCTGTGGAGACGTCTCTTCCTTCTATTGATAATCCAGTGAGCCTGTGAATATCTTATGTGTGTATTGGTATTTCCCTTCCTAGCCATAGTGACCCGTTCTAGATCCTGCTCAGCAGGAATTTCGTACACTGCATCGCAGCTTCTGTGGTTTCGAACACTGGAAGATTTCTGAGATTCAATATCGTTGATTGTTCGATACCTCTGAAGTCTAGGTGCACTTTTGCTGCTTCTTCTCCCACTTCGGTAGTGTAATTTTCCATATAGACCTGTCTCTTCATTGCCAGAAACTGGTAGGAATCTGTAAGGTCTGTGTCGATCAACGACGCATTATCATATTTCCCCACCAGCGACTCCATTTTATGAATTCTCTCGTCAAGCTCCTGCTCGATGACTACTGGTGCTACCTTGGTCATTTTTTCTCTTCTTTGGTATGCTCGCAAAGCTACTCCTGCTCTCTCTTTGTAAATTCCTGCCTCTGAATGCTCCCTCTGGACTTCTTCTGATGAAGTTTCTCTCACTGTTTTTTTTGTTTCTGGTTCTAACTCAGAATTCTCCAACATTCTTGCGCCTTCTTTCATGCAGGTTATGTAAGTAACCAGCACGAATGAGGTTGATAAGACCCCATAACTAATTAACTTTTCATGCTTCCCCCGCGGCTATAATCGTGTGATTAGTTACTGCGATGACGTGGTTTTTGACATGGCTAACTGTGGCTTCGGGAGTTGGGCAGACATGATGGGTAATGCTTATGGCCTAATATGGAAAATTATTGCGGTATGGAAGATACTAATTATAGCAATTACTTCTCAAATCCAGGTAATCCTACGGACTCACATGGGAATGATGAGTTATGATGATGGAATGATATTCGAAACATTTGGCTCTCTGACATGGATGACATGCTGGACACTACCCTCCCCCCAACCACAATTGGTTGCGATGTGGTCTCTCCATCGCAACTGTGAGTTTTTTCTGTTACTGCATTTTTTTTCCCTCATATTTATTATATTCTCGATTGCGAGAGATTTATTGACTCTAATTACTCTGATATATCCTACTGACTTCTCTCGGTTGTGAGAGTTACTGAAAAATTAAATAAGGGAACTTACCTGTGATAGGGCTTCAGGTGTGTGTCGTTCACCCATCCTGGTGACACCTGGTCGTCTAGTTGTGCCAACCGAACTGCTCTTGAATCTCAGACTTCAATCACATGATACGGTCCTAGCCAATGCATTCTTAGTTTACCTGGGAACTTTTGGAACTTTTTGTCATACAAAAAAACTTTTTCTCTGACCATAAATGTTTTGCGCTTGATATGGCGGTCGTGCCAAGATTTTTGTCTGTCTTTCTGGATGGTCTGGTGGAACTTTGCTAGAAACCTGTCCTCTTCCAGCTCTTGTAGCTCTCATAATCACTCTTTCAATGAGTCTTCCTCTGATAAGTGTAGTGACGATGCGATTATCAGGCTCGGTATGACAAACTCGGATGGTACCACTACTTCCCTCTCGTACACCAGCTGGAACGGGGTCTCTTTGTTCAGTCTTTTGACAATTGTTCTGTATGCCCACAATGTTATTGGTATACGTTCATCCCAGTCAGCACGATCAACGTTGCAAATCTTCATTAGGCCCTTTTCCAGAATCTTATTGAATTCTTCTACTGTACCATTTGCTTGTGGATGGTATGGACTGCTTTTATGATGTTGTACCATGAAATTTTCTAGCAGAGATCTGATTGTTGCATTGATAAAATGCGTACCTTGATCACTGGTCAGACTTCTTGGGCAACCAAAACTGTTGATGATATTTTCAAATATGAATCAAGCTGTTGTTTCGGTTGTGCAGTCCTTCACTAGTATCGCTTCTGCCCACCTAGTCAAATAGTTTGTTGCGGTTATGATGTACTTGGCCTGTGAGTGTCTTGCGACCGGTGCAATCGGTCCTATAAAATCAATGACCCACTTCTCAAATGGCTGCAATACTTTTACAGGGTGAAGTGGTAGCTCGTCTTTGTGTGATGGAAGTCTCGTCCTCTGGCACACATCACATTTTTTTACAAATGCCTTACTGTCTGTGTGTACTGTCGGCCACCATTGGCCTGCCTGCATTATTTTCCTCGCCGTTGGTTTTGCTCCGACATGTCCTCCGGCAACTCCACAGTGGAATTCCCATGGTATGCCTTCCCTCTCATGATCCAAGACGCATCTCCGCAAGATTTTTTCTAACCCCATTTTATACAGGTGTCCTGCTATTAGCTGATACTTTGCTGCTCAGACTACAAGATGTCTTTTCTAGGCTACTGTATATCATTCGAGCATTGTCATGTTGTCAGATAGGTTGCTATCTAGTCTAAGTAATCTTGGATGGCTTCTACTTTATAAAGATAAGCATCTGGCAGCTGAACATCCAGATACCCTCCCTTTTCTATATTTTCTAGCCCTAACAAGTGGTCAGGACCCACGTTCAGTATCTTGGGCTTCACTATCACCTCGAAGGTGAACTCCTGAAAGAGTAGGAGCCATCTACATATTCTTCCCTCCAAGACCGGTTTGTTAACTAGGTACTTTAAAGCTGAATGGTCTGTGAAAAACTTAAACATACCTCCTAGTAGGTAGTGGCAAAATTTTTGAAGGGAATACACCATTGCCAACGCTTCCTGTTTTGTTGTAGTGTAGTTCCTTTTAGTTGTTGATAACTTGCGACTTCCAAAATAAACTGGGTGATCCACTGAAGTATCTCTTGGTTGAGCCAAAACTGCTCCAAGTGTGATGCTGAAAGCATCAATGTGGACATGAAATTGCTTGTCCCAATTAGGGTGAACTAATATGGGTGTGTTTGCCAAATTTTCTTTCAAGATGTTCAGGGCAGTAGTCTTGGCATCTGTCCAAATAAATTTCTCCGATTTCCGCAATAGTTTCTCCAATGGGGCTATTATCTTCACATAGTTGTGGATGAATCGCCTATAGTAGCCGGTGTGGCCTAGTAATGAACTTAATTGCTTCACGGTTTTTGGTGCCTCTATGTTGATTATGACCACCACTTTTGCTGGATCAACGCAAACCCCTTGTTTGCATACCACATGTCCTAGCAACGTCCCAAAGGGTACTGCAAAGATGCACTTCTTGAGGTTTAATGAAATCTGGAGTTGCCTACATCTATCGAACATTATCCTTAACAAAATTGCATGGTTCTTTAACAGGCTATAGACTATCCAGTAATCCATATAGACTTCCAGGAATTTATGGATATATTCCTGAAACATTGCTATAACAATCCTTGAAAATACTGCTAGTGCATTTTTCAACCTGAATGACATTACATGATATGCAAATGAGCCCCATTCGATTGTGAAATTTGTCTTCTTCTTATCCTCTTCAACTATCCTTACTTGATGGAATCTTGAAAATCCATCCATAAATTAATAAACCTTATTCCCCGCAACATTTTTGAGAACCTCGTCATTGAACGGAGTGCGGAATGGGTCATTTATACATGCATTGTTTAGGTTCCTGTAGTCAACATAGACTCAAATTTCAGACTTTTCCTTTTTATTTTGTATGACTATAGGACTTACCCACTCTGCTTCTTCCACCGGGAATATCAATCCTGCCTTTAGCATCTTATCAATCTTTGCCTTGAACTTTTATTTTACTCTTGGATTCAGACGGTATGGTCTGTGCTTTACTGGTCTTGCGTCAGGCTTCAGAATGATATGAATTTCCCCCATGTCTCCTTTTATTCCCTTCAACTCTTCTACTGAGGATGGGAACAAGTCTTCATATTCTTGTAGCATATTGAATATCTCCTTAGTCGTTTCAGCATCCCAGTAGTCGCCAATTGATGCTAGTTTGGGCTTTTTCGGTGTCCCGACGTTCAGCTTCTGGGTTCTCAATGGTAGAAGATGAATTCCTTCTGTTGTCAGTTCTTCTTGAATATCCCTCTCCCCTTCTTTTTCTTCAAAATATAGATATCTAAGATCTTCTATATCATCATCATCCATTTCACTATTGATCTTTTTACATGCTATCGACTATTTGATGCTTTGTTGTGGGAGAGGTTATTCTTCCTCTTCTTGAATCTCTAGAAAGAACAATACCCTTTTAATAGCCTGCAATGCTTGTGTGACTAGCTTTGTTTTTCCTTCAAAGGAAAAGCATTGCGTAAATTTATCCGCAACTATTTTCCAAGTACTGGTTCATATTTTCTTCTCTTTAGTTAGGTACCAAGCCTGTGGAATCACATCTAGTGAATGTAAAAATTTGTGTACCCATAGTTATTCTGGGTACCCTGCATTCTTCCATTGGTCCTCACAATATTGTAAATGTTTTCTGGGGTCGGAGTCCCCTTGGTATTTTTTGGTGAATTGTGGTCCCTCCTCTTCCTTGTATTTGGCCCTCAATGTTGCCGCAACTTTGTCCCACTGCGACAGGGAGTTGCGTTGGTTGCTCCACCACCTTGCTGATGTGGATTGTAAAGCCACATTCATGAGTGGGACCCTATGGTCCACTGGTACATTATCTCCTATTCTGGCACTAAAGGTATTCACAACATTCACATTTGACAGAGTAGGGTATTCTCTTACCTCAGTTCTGATCCAATTGATCCTTCTGATATTAGCACATCTTCTTTTATTTGTCTCATATCCCCCCTGCTGCCAATCATCCCAAGATATTTCTGAACCTAATTCTAAGCTTTGAGCACTTCGCCAGCTCATAGTCCCCCCCGCTGTTGGGTTGATATAATATTCTCTTTTCCCTGCTGTCATTTGATAAAGATGATCAAGGAACTGAGCATCTTCTCTATTGTCGACAGACTCTGTATATCTTGGTCCTTGATAAGGGTCAAGTGTTTATGTGACCCTGACTTCCCCGTATTCAAAGATCATTAGTTCCTTCTTCAAATCTATTACTGCATAGTTTTCAAACGCCCAGTCGATCCCCAATAATGCTAGATAGGGATCCCTATCCCCCATAATATCTATCACCTCGAAGTCTGTGTATGTCTTAACCCTTGCAACATTGACTTCGACCTCCTCTAGCCTGCCTATGGGCACAATGTAGTACTGGTTTTCCATGTGCCGTTGGATTGGTGAATATGCCAGCTTTGGTCTTCCCAATGCTTTCCATGTCTTCCTTGGTAGAATGTTGACATCTGACCCTAGGTCAAGCATTGTGTCCTTAATTTGGAATCTCGTGCCTTGAGTATTTACACGAAACTATTTCCCTATTCTTCTCTTATTTCTTTTGACTCTTTGTATGTATTTCTAAGTCGTTTCAGTCGATTCTCTTGGTTCTGTGGCTTCCTGCACCACCATCTCCAGATTCTGCTTCAATTTTTCCAGCATTAGTGCATTGGTAACAATTTTTAGAAGTAGCTGGAACCATTCTTCAATCGTAATCTCCCCTGGGTTGTGGTAACCCAGTGCCTTTGTTTCCTCCAATTTGGGAAAATTTTTCCACTGCTTCTTTAAAGTATTGATTCTGTGTTTCTAGCCTGAACGCTGGCTTTGGAGATGCTTGCCTTATCAGCTTTATCGAGTCTGTATTCTGTGCATCTTCTCCAGTTCTCTTTCCTCCTCGTGTCACTATGGTTACGTTCTACATAGGATAAGCCTCTACTATTATTGGCTTTGCATTTACCAGATTTTCTCCTCTTTTTCTGGATCTTTCTTCCCATTTTTTAATCATCTTTGGGCAGTCTTACGTTGCGTGCATATTAAATCTGCACTGAGAGCACCATGGTCTTCTAGGAAGTGGAAATTCCTTGGCTACGTGGCCCTCTTGGTCATAGTTGTAACATCGTACAGGTCCTCTTCCTCCAGCTCAGCTTGCTCTCAAGCCCCCTCCTTGTGCCCTGGGAGCCTCATTCACTCTATATAAAGGCTTGTCCAATCATTCCACTAAAGCATCCAGAGCTTTACACTGCTCTGTGTTGTGTGTTGTGGAAGCACAGAACTCAGAGTATATGTTGTTTGGAACATTAGAGTATTTTTGCAAGATTAGGAATAGGCGCAGTGGATGACCCATGCTTTTTCATGTTTCGCAATATTCAGTTGCGGCCTGATTCTTTTGCGCGGGGAACCCTGGGTAATGGGGTTGCAGTGAATATAGTCCTTGAGTGTTTATCTACGCAACCCCTTCTATCGGTGGAGCTCCCTGTGTCCCTGCTTTTGATGTCCCCGCACTCTGCCCCCGTAACTGTGGACATTCAGTGACCATATGTCCCTCCATTATACAGTGCGTACACCATACGTTGGGTCTTTCAGGCCTCATTGGTTGAATTTCTTTAAAATTTTCTGTAAGGCTAGCTATCTGGTGTTTTAACCCCAATATGGAAGGGTCTTGAGCTGCGGCCCCTCCTTTGAACTCCTGCGGATATCCTACCATGGCTTATGTCTTCATATCTTGCTCCAATGTGTCTTGTTATGTATCAATCTTTTGTTGTGTTAATGGAGTTCTTCTCAATGGAAGAAGGGCCTTGATGAACCAATCTCTATGATGATTTGGATCGATTGGGTAACTTAGTTTCCCAACTGCATCCTTGAATCTTCTCATCAGATTCCATTCAGTCTCTCCCTCTCACTGTTTAATCTCCCACATCTATGACAAACCTTGCTGATCTGTTTGAGGTAGCTTGAATTCTTTAAGGAATTCTCTCTTGACATCTTCTATTGCTGGGTTTGGATGAGCCTTAGACCATTTAATAAACCAACGTAGAGCTCTCTCTCTAAGATTATTTTGCAACTTGATCAATTGAACTGCCTCTGGTGTCTACCGAGCCCTCCATATGGCTTCGTAGAGATACCAATGCTGCTCCACATCATCATTACTCCTCCCAGAGAACTCTAGTTATCAGGTAAATGATCCCGCCATTCTTCTTTGTGTGGGTGATACTAGAATAAAACCTCTATTTCCCGACTATGAAATGGTATTAATAGCACTACTGCTAGTGTGCATTACTGTTGTGGATTGAACGCTATTCAACTTTCTCAATTCTTGTAACTTAACAAAAAATTCACCTAGTGGATGATAGAGTACTAGGGGAAGGTCGGTACTAGAGCTACTTGAACTTTTGGCAATATATTTACCTTGAGTTATGGGTGTTGGCCCCTCTCGGAATAGTTGCTCCATCACAACATGAAACTCCACATCAGACATCTCCTCGGGGCGCACGTCCTTCACATTGGACTTTCCTCCCTTTTTTGTTTGGGCTGGACTCCTATACATTTCCTTGACTTCCTTCACAGCCCCTCCTATTCCTTGGGATTCTGTCTGACCTTCCATATCCTTTTTCATCTGCGACGCCTTCTCCTTGTGTTGACGACTACTTTCTTGTTTCTCCAACTTCTTCATCACTCTCTCCCGCCACTTCTCAGCTATCTGTGCCCTTCAATGTGCTCGTCGCTCTCTCAACCTACTGGAGGTCTCGACATCCATATCCCTACTCCCCCTTCCAACTTACTTGTAGCATCTCTCCCTCAGCTCCTTCCCCCCCAGTACTGGAGGTTTAAGTCTCCATCTCAGATTTTTGAAACTCCATTAATCCCTCATCTACCATTAAAGCTTTGATCCACAAGGAAATTTCCTGCAACAACTCTCCTCGTAATCTGGATCTGAACATGTCTTCTGCTTTTGAAAAGGACTGATAACACTCAGCTAAAAATTCCACTATGTATCCTTCCAAGGTAGATTGCACCCAGAAATCTACAGCTTGGGTCAAATCGGTATCTAACTGATGGACGGCTACCAGATCCTTGCGCACCCACTTGTGACAGATCTTCCTCGAGATTTCTTGGACTGTCTTGAATTGTAGTCTCTGCAACCAATTATAGAGTTCCTTTGGAAAATTTCCCTCGAAGATTTCGTAGATATCACTCACAAATTTAGATAATAGAAACTTATTCTTAATATTTTTCTCCCTCTATTGTCTCAACTCAGATTGTTGCGCTATGAACTGATCTAAGTGGTTATCCCACCAGCTTCGTATTTCCCTTTCAAAGATCCGTGATACCATGATCTAGCTCCTAAATGAAATTTGGGGGTCCCGGCAACGGAACCATTTGTTGGTGAGAAATAAGGTCTCTGAGCAAGACCCAGGTTCAAGATGGAGGCCAACAAGGTTTCTACAGTAGTCTATCACAATGCCGACATTTTCACTCTACTCCGAGGAGAAGAGAGTCTCACCCAAGGCATGTCGTGACCTTAGTAAGGTTAGGAACAGATCACATATCGACCAATCACAACTACAGAATAAAATATACAAAACTAAGTACTCTGAATAGGTTTAACTACTTTGCACAAGATACTACTCATGAACACATTCAGGATGGAAAAAAAAAATTGAAGGGACCAATCCATTCATCACAACTAGATGCTCATCACAGGATTCAGGACATCAATCCAAAATAAGAGTATATTTCATTAATAGTAGTATACAGTTACATTACTCCTTAGAGTGATCAAAATATGACTGATTACAACATTACCAAATAGAACAGAACATAAAGAACTGAATGAATAGAAAAAACAAAACGACCAGAGCGAACAGAGCTCTCCTACGGATCTCTTCCTCTGCTCTCCACTACACCAACCTCTCGTCTATGCTGGTCGACTGCCTATTTTTTCCTTTGCCAATGCGACTCTCAGTTTCCCCTTCTTTTCCGCTCTGCTATTTGCTACATCTCCTTGATCACTGGGAGTTTTGCTTTGTGTTCTTGTCACTCCCTTCTGCCATCTGTGCTAGTTTCCGCAACTGCCGCGCCACCTGCTCTTCAGCTCTTCGCAACCATGACATCTCCCTGTCTACCGTGGTTGTGCTCTGCCACCTGTTATCTGCAACTCAAAAACATTTTATTTTAAAAACAAGGGCCCCAAAAAAAGCACCAAAATGGTTGTTGTTTTCTATAGAAGAAGTTAGAGGAGGGAGTCTTGAGGATGCATAGAAAATGTTTGTTGAAATTATAATTGAACTCACAATTGATCCATTTGGGAATTATCTTGTTCAAAAGTTATCTGGAGATGTACAATGAAGAAAAAAGGGTGCAAATTCTTATTGCATTAACTAGAAAACTAGGCGAGCTTGTCACTATATCTCTTAACATGCATGGGAACTGAGTTGTCCATTAAATTTTCCACTGACTTAAGAAGAAAAAAGGGAATGTTCTCTTAAGGATAGGGCATTCAACATACAATATGTCAAAGAGGATAAATTGCAATGAAATGGGAGGCAATGTTGACTATTCTTTTATAGTTTGAAACTTCAAGAGACTAGCATATGTGGAGTACAGGTCAACATAAAATCCCTGTGAGTTTTAGAGAAATTGATGGTTTACAGTGCTCATCATCTTGATTAATGGAATTATAAAAAGTCAACCAAATAAAAATTTAAGTGACAGGAACCGTCGAAATAGTTATTTTCCAAAATTTCCTATCTGAAGATTGACGACTATAGTTCATCTCGAAAGCACCGCTAGAACTTTCCATAAACCACCAAATGTGGTCCTGAGGGAAATAAATGGTTTTTCAAAATAATCCAATGTTTGATGTGTTGAATGTTTTAGGGAGAAAAGGGTTCCTTGATTTGTGTCTTAATAATATGATCCATAATGAGTTCCTTCTTGTGCATGACTCTATTTCATAAACATTAGGAGATTCTCTATAAATAAGGATGAGTTCCTATAATTTAGGAATCAATCACTAAAAATTAGGATGAGTTTGGATGAAATTAGCTGATATGTCAAAATTGAAAGTCGAGTTCTTGATTTTCTAGTGAGATTTGATTGAGGAAAAACAAAAGTGATTGAGTTTCAAGTGGTGATTTGAAATAAGACAAGTTGCATGAGAAGTTAACTCATGCTAATTCAATCAATCGAAAAAATAATTCCTTAATTATAAAACCCACTAATTTAGTTATCCATATTTCCTTTAAAAGGAGGAATGAAGGCACAACCATAATCATAGTTTTGGTGAGCACGAGTTGGTGAGACCAAGAAATAGGAAGCACAAGTTTGTGTGTGGAGCTTGTGAGAGGAAGAATGTGAAATATAAGCTTGTGAATAGGTTGGTATATGGAATTAGAAATCAAGAGTCTTAAAAGGGTTTCAAGGTTAGAACAAGCAAAAAGACAAGTGTGTCTTTCAGGTTGAAACAATTTTATTTTGTAAGAGTCAACTGCTTAGTTTCTCTATCAATAAAATTCTAAAAAAAGTATAGGTTTTTCCGAGTTGGGTTCCATATAAAATTATGTGTTTTTTAATTGAGTTATTATGTTTTTATTTATGTTCCTATTCTGCTGCATCTAGTAGAAAAATTATGTGTTTATGTGAGAAGAAATTTTATTTCAGATTGCTCATATTAGAAGATCATAATTTCATGGATTTTATGCGTGGTATCTTAGCATGGAACAAAATAAAGATAGCACATATAAGATAAAATTATTCATAGTGAAGAGGAACATGGTTTTAGGTATACGCAAGCACTTGAGGAGCTAGTTCAGATGGATAGAAGGGGAAAAAATTGTATCTTTTTAAGTTTGAATAGGTCCAAGTAAAGGGAATATTGCAGGTAGTGTAGAGGGCAGATCTGTGTATTGTTTTATGGAGTATTTCTAAATCACATCGGCCAAGATTTTTTTATGTTCTGGAAAAAGGATCTAGCCTTTTAGCCTCTAAAAAGTGATAGAACAACCCTATATTCCAGTGCCTATAAAAGGGTTGTAGAAGGTGGATAACCACAGGTTCCAAGGGAGTTTTGGACCAAGTTTAGGGGAAATAATGTGAATAGTCACTATCCCTAACCAAAGATTCTAAGCTTCAGACTTATATACACAGGCCAAGTTGATTTGGGGATAGAAGTAATCATCCAAAACAAATGTATGTTTGTATTATTCCAAGGTTGATGTTTTTTCTAAGTGTTTGATTCTAGATTTAGGATAGTTTTGGTGGAAATTTTATGTATTGTTTGGAGGGTAGTTAGAAGGTGTATTTGGTGCCCTAATTCTAGCATTTTAGGAGGATATCAAATCTGGTTGGAGCAGAATAATTGTTGAATCTCAAGGTTAATCCTTGAAGGGACAAAGGAAGCATCCAAGATGGACTTCTACAGTGAGAATGGGCATCCTTGACGGAAAAATGAGCATCTAGAGGGAAAATTGTTTGGGCCAAACATCAGTGACCTAAAGGAGCTATGTTCATTGATAGTGGCAGATTATGGCACTGGAAATGAATGCCTTCAAAGGGAGCAACCTTGAAAATAAAAGAAGGAAGTGCTCATAGTAGAGAAATGGTGGTTGATCGAGAGAAGGATAGAGCTCTCAAGATGGAGCCTTAGTCAGTATCTCACTTTTAGGTTAGCTAGTTGGAAATTGGGCTAAACAACAGGATGATGATGATGATAAGGACCATAGATGAGGGCGAGTGGAGGCAACCACTCAGCTAGAGACTTCCAATATAGGGAAATTTTGAGCCAAGTGGGTAGAGGAGTTAGTCAAGGGAGGTCATAAGAGAGTAAAGTCTTATAACATCAAGAAGTATCCATAGAGGTACACTGGGTACATGGAACTTATGACAAAAGAAGCAAACTCACAGAACATGGTGGGAAAGATTAGGTCTTCAGAATTGGTTAAATAAGCATTATAGTTCAGAGGGAGCAGCTATAGCAGCGAAGAACTTGGTAGTGTTGGAGACAGATCTAGATGTATGTGGTTCTTCCAGGAACACCTTCCTCACCAAGAGGGAGTGTTGAAATTTTTAGCAAGAGAAGGATTCCTTGATTTTTTCCTTAATCATAGGAGTTAAAGAATTCTTTCTTATGCATGACTCGAGTTCCTAAAAATTAGGAGAATCCCTAAAAATTACGATGAGCTCCTATAATTTAGGAATAACTCCCTAAAAATTAGGATGAGTTCATATAATTTAGGAACAAGTCACTAAAAGTTAGGATGAGTTCCTATAATTTAGTAGTTAACTAAAAATTAGGATGAGTTAGTGTGCAGTTAATTGATGTGATAATATTGAAAGTCGAGTTCTTTATTTTCTAGTGTGAGTTGAGTGATGAAAAACACAAGTGATTAAGTTTCAAGTGGTTGAATTAAAATAGGATGAGTTGCGTGAGCAGTTAACTCATGCTTACTCAATCAATCACAAAATCATTCCTTAATTAGAAATCTCACTAATTTTGACCATTTGAATTTCCTTTAAAAGGAGGAATGAATGCACAAATTTAATCATTGTTTTGGTGAGCACGAGTTGGTGAGACCAAGAAATAGGAGCACAAGTTTGTGTGTGGATATTGTGAGAGGAAGAGTGTGCAATAGAAGCTTATGCACAGGTTGCTATAGGGAAGTAGATATCAACAGTCTCTCAAGGGTTTAAAACTTAGAACAAGAAGGAAGCAATTGTGTCTTACAGATTGAAAATATTGTATTTTGTAAGAGATCAATTGCTTAGTTACTCTATCAATAAAATTCTCAAACAAGTAAAGGGTTTTCCTAGTTGGGTTCCATAAAAAAATATGTGTTTTTGAATTGTATGGTTGTGATTTTATTTTTGTTCCTATTATGTTGCATCTAGTAGAGAAATTATGCATTTATTTGAGAATAAATTTTATTTTAAATTGCTCATATTAACTTATCAGAAATTTGAGGATTTTCCACATGATGATATCAACTAGGACCCACATCGACATCCATCCTCCCTTGAAATATTTGACAAAGACTCGTGCCCACACATTTAATATTATGTTTAATTTAAAATATCGATATATGTATATTTATATTGTGAAACTTTAAAAAGGGGTGAAAGTTTTGGTTTTTTAAAAGAAAGTCATAATATATATATATATATATTCAAACAATATTTTTGTAACTTAATTATTTCAAAAACCTAAGTCTGAAGGGAAATTTTTGTAGCAGTTGGGAGGTGGAGAGCAGAAAAAACACAAAGACAATGTAATGGGTGAAGCTCTTTGAAATTGAAGAATATAAATCAGCTTGATTCAAGTTCTTGGGGTATTGCATGAATCTTCCCTTTGTTTTGTTTTCATTATTTTCATTGTATTTTTCTTATGCTATCATGAGTATAATGAAGTTGTTGACTTATTTTATTAACAAATATACTAATGTTTTGACCATAGCAGAGAGTACCTGTAAATTTTACTTAAATAAGCCTTAATAAAGTGCTCCACCATGTTGGAAATTCAACCATAATTAGTTTCTTTTTCATTATTTATTTTATAGAGCTTAAGCTCGGATTCTTAACTACCTGTGTCATAAAGTTTTGTCCTCCTTATTTTTCTTCCTACCCACGTTCTAATATAAAACCATGTAAACCTCAATTATCTTGGCTAGTCTAGTTTTAATCCTAGGTTTCAAAATTATATCATTTGTTTTGAGATCTCATGCTCTATGGGCCTTTGACCACATATTTTAAAAGTTTTTCATCAATCCTTAGATGTCTTGAGCACTGTTTCCCTATAGCTAGGAATTGTCTCTAGGGAAACAACATCATTCTTAGAATATCAATTTGTTCACTAAGATTAACAAGAATATCCATTTTAAAGTTATCAAGAAATTTACTAAGTTATGCTTGATTTATCGTTATTGATGCAAATTTACTTTTTACATAATTGTCTCTATAGGATTCTTGCCATATGTTGTCTTCCTCTTGAGATATGTTTTCACAATTCATAAATCTCTTCAAATGATAGTTGAGACACATCTCCTTTACCCATGAGGTTCCTAAGGTCAATCCATTGATCCCTTATAGATCTAAGTAAGAGATTTTTTAATGTATCAAATCCTAAATTATAAAATTTTGTTATTTTAACATTATGTGTTCAAGGCTCACATGATCTTCTCGAGTCATTTCAAAAAATTCCTCTCTAAGGTCATGATGTATATATTAATCCTTATATTTTTATAAGAATGATATTTTTATGTCATCCCATGTCCTTATAGAATTAGTTCCTAAACCACTAAACCATTTGTGAGCCCCATCTTTCAACGTGGTTGGAAACAATTTCAACTTTTGAGCATCAAGCAAATAATCATAAGATCTACATAATACTTAAAATTAAAAGAGTGATGTTTATGGATCCTTAATACTCATACCATGGAATTTAGTAATAATGGATGGGGAGATATTTTTAACAGTAATATTAGTTTCAATATCTTGAATGGGAAATCCAAAGGGATCTTATTCTTCATTGTTGTCTCCATCATTTCCTTTTCCACCTTTATCACGTCCCGTAGGAGTTCTTATTCCTCCTCTTCCACCACCAAATGGTGATATTTCTTCTCCTCATCCTATCAATGTGTGTCCATCATGAATTTCTCCTTATCCTTTTTCCATTAATGATTCTTCAACTGGATTGTCTTCCCCTGGTTCCTCTAACAATGGTTCTTCCAGAAAAGCTTCTTCTTATTCCTCTTCTGCTGTTATTCACTAGATACTTCTAATTATTTTCCAATATGTTGTTCACTTGTTGATGAAAGGAATATGAATCCTTCAACTGAATATGTAGGTTATTTTTCCACTACTTATGTAGATGGAGTTGGTTCTTCTCTAGGTGGAATTTTTTATCTTTGTACCTCAAGAATTCTTATTCTACCTATAACATATGGAATGTGTGATATGGATGGTGATGTGGCTCTTACTACACCACATGATCTAGTGGGGGTGGTTGGTGATTATGGAATTGAACTACGTCCTCTAAAAAATCTACCCCTAGAATCTATTTCCCTATAATTGGATCCTTTTTTTTTTTTTTTTTTTTTTTTTTTTTTTTTTTTTTCAGTTGAATTTTAATTATCTGTCTAAAATTAATGAATGTAACTAACAATAAGATGAAAACACAACAACTCTAGTTACAAACAACCCCACAATTGTGATGAATAAGTTTTTACCTCTCGTCTTATTACGCTTCCTAATCAGAGTTGTGTAAAATAAAAAGACATTCTAAATTAAAATTAAATTCCCATATGATACTTCCCTAGAAACAATGTCAAAAATGTTGGGTAATTTAATTGTGAATTAAATTACTTAGCATTAAATTATCAATCCATGTTCATACACTTATGAAACACACATGCACAATATATGCTAGGAAATTGACTTTCAATTTTAGGAGGAAATCTAATCTATTGAAAGAAATTACAGGAATAAAATTTAAAATAAAATCCTACTCATGAGATGATATAAAAAATGAGCACACACACTTTATTATGAAAATCAGAGATTTATTATATGAAGGAAAAACACAAATTATTATAGGAATGCAATAAAATTCAGTCTAAAGAAAGAAATAGATTTTAAATTAGAAAGAAATGAAATCTTAATTTAAGTGAAATGAAAGGAATTCTAATCTGTTGGGTCAATTTACTAGGTAAACTAACACAAGTATTTTATTATCAATCCAGGTTTGTAAGTCTTGGAAGCATCTCCAAAATATACGGATTTCAACTATAGTAAATTTTATAAGATGACTTATTGAATTTAAATGAAATGCATATTACAAATATAAAACTTAACTAAATAGTTTCTAATTCAATTACGTAATAAGTAGAAGAAGAAGCTCCTAACTTAGGAGAACTTGTTTGTCCTTCTCAACAATACTACTTCATGAACAGAAACCAAAACCACTATTGAACAATATATCAAGATGCATGAAAGAATAATAGAAGAGGCTCCTAACTAAGGATGTCCTTTTTGTCCTTCATTACAAATTCATTCATCATTAATGCCATTGTTTGAAAACAATAAATTTAGAAAATCACTTAAAAGCAGGAAAGATGAATTCTAGTTTCTAGTTCTTGATCAGATAGAAGGAATGTTTAACTTAAACATTGGTTTGACCCTTCATATGTAGATTAGAAATTAGATTAAGATCCATCAACATACATAATAAATCATCATACATCTAATTGACTGAACAAAATTGAAGTAAAACTAGCTAATTTAACCAGGAAGTGTCTTAGCTCAATGTGGGGGCCCTCCACCCTTGCCTCGCACACTGAAAGTAATTCTCAGCTACTGGAACTTATTCAACTTCATGCATAAGAAAATGATAAATTATTTCTTCAATTAACTTCATAAAATAAGAAACTCAAAGTCTCAAGTTTTTCCTACTACCTTCCTTTTTTTCTCTTGGAGAGAGAGCACTCATATTTATACATATGAGTTTCTTTGAAAAGAGATAAGAAAATCATAAATACAACTCCACTTTTCTTTCAACCAATTTCCAAAATTACAAAATATGATGTGATATCCCAAAGGGAAATAGACAGCAATACAAACATATGACAATATAGAAAATGCCAGAAATGGAACATAAAGCAAATACTCATAAAAATGCCGGGAATGCTAAGCCATTTTATTAATTTGAGAATATAATGAAATACAATGGATAATCAGAATGATAGCACCTATTCTTTCTCAAGGCAAGTGAAGAGCTCTCTCAGAAGAATAGGAAATGGCTGCTACAAGAAACTGCATCCCAGCTACTAGGAAACTGCTGTAAACTGCTGCTGCTGGAATGGACTGAAACTAGGGGCTGATCCCCTTGCCGGAATGAGCTGAAAATCTGCAGATCACCTACTCTCACCACCCTGAACAAAACCCAGAAACCATATCAACAATGGTCAGCCTCCGAAAATCACCCCAGAAACCCTCCTCAAGGAATCACGCTGCCTCTGCCAGGCTCTGCGCAGATGCCAAAGATAATAGCTGAAACGGGGCCACAAACTCCTCAAGAAACCTCATGCCGGAAATAATGATCCTCTCCTCTGGATATCCACTGAAACTCCTGCAGAAAACCCCCGCAACGGAACACCTCCAACTGGAACTGTGTCCTCTCTCCCAGGGACTGCGTAGTCACTAAAAGAAGCCCAGCTCCTCCACAAAACAACAACCAAATCTCCCGCAAAAGACTGAAGAAACAACCTTACCCGAGTAGGCACTCGAAGTCCCCTGGGGCTAAGGGCAAGATCTCCGACCGGAGACACTCAACGCACTAAACAGTGCTGCAGACAGGCTAAACAGTCAGCGTGCTCAAGAAGAAAAAATGTCTAGCTCCAATATCATCAAAAACAAGAATGCCCCAAATGAGGAGGCTCCTCCACCTTTTATAGCATTGGTTTCCCTCCAAAACCAACGTAGTCTCTCTCTCCTCCACGTGGTGTGCGGCCCCCCTTGGCTTCCCCCCTTAAGTTACAACGTTGTGCTACTAGGAAGGTGTTTTATTCCACTAAAGTGAGTTAGACCTCCTTTTACTCACTTTTTTATTTATCTACAAATCACATATGGCAAAACAATACAAAGTCGAATATTCCAATTAGCTGTCGCTAATTAGGAATATTACAGTCCCCCCCGGCAAAATGTTGCTTGCCCTCAAGCAACTGAAGTGATGGATGCTGCAAAATCTGCTCGCTCTCCCAAGTGGCATCCTCATCCGGCAAAATTGCTTGTCCTCAAGCAACGCTTGAACAAGCCTCCTCTCTAGCTGATGCTCCCTACCGATACTGCAAAATGTGCCTGGGTCCCACTGAAACCTCTCTGACCTCTGCATCACCCTGATACGAAGGGATATCTCAATGCCAGGATCCCAAAGTGACCTCTCATAGTACCAGCCAACCAATAATCCTCCCGGATCCCATCGCCACCGTGGCCAATAATCGCACAAGTCCCACGGCTCAGACTGTGCACTGCCTCTAGCTATGACCAATGCTCTAAGAGGTGAAGACCACCAACAAGCATCAATGCTCCCGGGCTCCTGCTGCGTTGTACCTGTAGCTGCATATGCTACCCCTCCAACTGCATACCAACTTATCACCTCTCTCCAATCCAAGTTGTGACTCAATCCCATGTTGATCCTGCTCTCCTGAAATCGGGATGGAGTGCTGAAGAAACAATTTCCTATGCCGCCTTGCCAACTGGAATCTATAACCTCTGTTATGTCCAAGGGCCCCTGCTTGACTGTGCTCCCTACGAAGAATACCATACCATCTAGAGGGTACCAACTCATGATCTCCCGCCAGTCCATCCTAGAAGAAGAATCCGATGTAGCAATGACAACGGCATATGGAACACGCCTGAAGTGTTCCCGCCAACCCGTAATCAACTCCCACTGCTCTGCCCTGTCTGCCAATGAGAGCTGCATGTAGAAGGAAACCCCTCTCTCTATAATGGGCCAAAGTGGGCAAGATATGCTGCAAGCTCCATCGATGTACTCCTGGAGAGTACTACTCACTGAAAGTACTGCAGCTCGACTGACTGTATGTACATCTATCTGTATCTCATCAATGTGTCGGCCAAAAGATGAATGCTCCACCATATCCAACAGCTCCTGCTATCTAATAGCCCCCTACATAACAATCCCATCAACCTCCAACATCTCTAGAGGATATGGATCTGCAACTGCCGTCACTGTACTCAGTGTCAATGCATCTGACTGCTCCTCCTCAATGGCTGACCCCGCGGTTAGCCGCATATCCATCACCGACTCGATGTGAGCCTCCATCTGGCTCTCCCTCAAAGGACTATCATGCATGATGTGCATAGCATCCTCCTCTACTGACTCAGGCTCCATCACATATAGCTCTGACTGGATCGTCACAAGTGTCTCATCGCCTAGGGCATCTCCCATAGAGTTCCCTGACTACTCACCCTGTATACTGGAATGCAGCTCTGGTCTACTGTCTCCATCTCTGCGTGATTGTTCTCGCTCCCCAGAAGCGACCTCAACTGGTCCTATGGACTCATATGAAGAAGAGTCCTCACCCTGGCATACAGAAGGAATTCCCTCCTGTTTTACCTCTGCCACCTCATCTGCACTGAATATGCCATCCACCCTCTCGATGAAGTGTAGATACAATGTCTAGAGTCCAAACGTATGCTGGGATGTTACCTCTGCTGAACCCAGTATCCTCTGCTCATGCATGATCTCAACATGCCCTGAGGGAAAAATGATGCATGTCTCCCTCATGACCCGCTCCCCAAGCGTAGGCCCAACAATGACTGATGTGCCACCACTGCAGAGGATCATCTCATCCCCTAACCTGTGGCTGTCAACTAGCACTCCAACCCAGTGCCACTGCTGAGAAGTCTTTCCCCTAGTGTGCTGAGTGTCATCCAAATATCTTGGGTGAGCTTCGCGTACCCTGCTGCTCATGCCCAAAGTGCCAAAGGACAACAACAAAATCGGATGTGCCAGTGAGTGATGTAGAAGAGAGGCAGGTGTATGAGTCTCCACAGATACCGCCAAGTATCGCTCATCCATCCCCCCATCGATCCTGGGTGAACTACTCCCAAAGGTGAGCTCGGTGTCCCTGTCCATGAGTCTCCCTAGCGGCAATGCTCTAAGATCCTGCTGTGCAGCACCGTATGCCCTCGCATACCACTGATCATCCATGCACTCCTCGCCATGCCACTGCACACTGAGGTATACCCCTGTATACTGTTGGATACCCCAAGTTACTGTCGTACCACCCAGTACCGTCTCGTGCCCTGACTGCGTCCAGGCATCGGTCACTCTTTGCGAGCTCTCAATGTGATGTAGGACACTCCTACTCCACAATGCAATCCCACACACTAGGGTAGTACACCATGCAACTCCATGTCCACTGGCAGTCCACTGCTCAATGCTAGAGGCTCCCACACATCCCTGGATGTGATGACCTAGAGCTATGCCCCTACCTGTCGGACTACCACCAATTGGTATCATCGTCTCCATCGTCGCATCACTATACCTGCCGACGAATGGAACATCACTCCAAATCCTCCTCAAGGGGTTCGAGAAGTGAATCTCCCTGTGTGTCAGTAGTGTTACCACCACTGCTCGGCTCCGCTGCGTCCTCTGTGCCCCACACAAAAGTGAAGAATCCTTGGCCCCATACAAGGTGCCATCTGGTGGCCTGCCAATGCCACCTCCTCCGACAAGCTCCTGCCAAGGTGTGCTGACCACCCCGTGATCCCGTGTATGAATGTCATTCCAAGACAACCTAGGGAGTCTGCCCATAAACTGGTTGGCCTCTGGAGCTGACCGAAACTGCACATGCTCTACTGCTAGGCCAACTGTACTCTCCAAGACATAGTCAGCCGACCTGCCTGGGAAACGATAGGTGATCCCACCTGGATCCCAATGCCAATCTGTGGTTCCTATATTCCCCATGCATAGAAAATCCTGCTGAGCTACACTCGGATCCATCACTATCTCCATAGCCCGCTCCACCGAGTACCAACTCAAAATCTCTCGCCATCCAACCTCAACATGTGGATGTTGTACCCTGTGCAACTCTGATCGTCTCATACCGCTATCCAAGTCAACATATGAGATCTGACTAGGTGGCTCTGCCTCTCTCTCTCCAATGGGAAGAGATGACCCAACAACACTGCTAGTCCCATCCATGTATGCCTGAAGGGGAATGATCTGACACTCCAACGTGCCCTCTGATTGTACCATCATGGAATCCAGTTGTTCCCCAATGCGGGCCAACTTGGCCGCCGACTCGGCACAAGCCACTCTCATGCCCTCCAGCTCCTTGTCCTGCAACAAAATGGCCTCTTGTACTGATGTGGCCTTCCCTTTTAAGACTCGAAGGTCTGTCCGAAGCCGATGATACCGTTGTCTGCGACCATCATCCAATACCTCTGTATCTCCTAGTGCCTCATCGAAAGTGGATACATCTCCTGATACCGCACCCATCTGTGTGCTGCTACCACCCGAAGACTAGAACGCGACCCCCGTCATCACCTCAATGGATGGCTCTACCGGGGTAGGCTCTACCTTCTCCACTACCACATCAACTGACACGGCCAAGGAGGTCTCCAATGAGGGTGAATCCTGTGTCACACTAGGTGTAACCTCGGACTCCCTGCAATCCTGTGTGTCCTCATCCTCCAAGTGCGAGGTAACCATTTTGATGGTTTCCCCCTCCGATACTCGGTCAAGCTGGAAATATGTATCCAACTTCTCCACCCAAGCTTTTTCTGAACGCTTGGATGACCCGTCAAATGTCGGTAGATACGATCTATCCACTGTGCGCTGTAAGCCCCCATCATGTGAGCGCCTGTTCCCTCTGTGAAAGTTGTGAGGTCTGCTATCCCGCTGGAGCTGAACAAAATCTCTGAATGAGATAAGATCTCTGAAATATGGCCCGTATGCCCGGTACTCCGCAAGATAGTCACCCATGTGGCCCGGTTCGGGCTCCTGTTGTGCTCCTGCCCCTGTGTCCTCATCAAGAAAAGTGGGCATAGTGGGACGTGTGGGTGTATGTGATGCCATAAAGGGGATAGCCTCACGCTTCGGCATATGGTGGGATGTGCCTGATCCCTCACCAACCTAAAAACCCCTTGGGATCTCACGCTGCCTAACCTCCATAGCGGTGATTCTCTGCCCCATCACCTCAATCTGCCTTAACAGATCCTGTGCTGATTTGAGGAGAATCTCCTCAAATCTCTTCGCACCATCATCACCTGCCATTGGCACTTTCTGCTATGTGTCTACAGGCTCCTCAGAAACTGCACGGCTGTGCAAAACCATACTATTTCTTGACTTCGACCTCCGATTTACCCACTGAAAACTACTCAGAAAATTCTAGGAATTTGGGAAGGTGATCCTTGCCCAAAACCCAGAAAAACCCAGAAAACGTTTCTTCTAATTCCAACCTTCAAAATTTGACCCTTATATTTTGGCCCTTTTTCCAATTTCGTTTTTGGTACTGCAACTGCTAGTGCTCTCCAAAATTCCAGCAAACCTCTGTATGATCTCTTTCCCGATGTCATAGACCACAGGCTGAGCCAGAACTATGCTCTGATACCACTGTAATATCCCGAAAGGGAAATAGACAGCAATACAAGCATACGACAAAATAGAAAATGCCGGAAATGGAACATAAAGCAAATACTCATAAAAATGCCGGGAATGCTAAGCCATTTTATTAATCTGAGAATATAATGAAATACAATGGATAATCAGAATGATAGCACCTATTCTTGCTCAAGGCAAGTGAAGATCTCTCTCAGAAGAATAGGAAATGGCTGCTACAAGAAACTGCATCCCAGCCGCTAGGAAACTGCCGTAAACTGCTGCTGCTGGAATGGACTGAAACTAGGGGCTGATCCCCTTGCCAGAATGAGCTGAAAATCTGCAGATCACCTACTCTCACCACCCCGGACAAAACCCAGAAACCATATCAATAATGGTCAGCCTCCGAAAATCACCCCAGAAACCCTCCTCAAGGAATCACGTTGCCTCTGCTAGGCTCTGCGCATATGCCAAAGATAATAGTTGAAATGGGGACACAAACTCCTCAAGAAACCTCCTGCCGGCAATACTGATCCTCTCCTCTGGATATCCACTGAAACTCATGCAAAAAACCCCCGCAACGGAACACCTCCAACTGGAACTGTGTCCTCTCTCCCAGGGACTGCGCAGTCACTAAAAGAAGCCTAGCTCCTCCACAAAACAACAACCAAATCTCCCACAAAATACTGAAGAAACAACCTTACCTAAGCAGGCACTCGAAGTCCCCCGGGGCTAAGGGCGAGATCTCCGGCCGGAGACACTCAACGCACTAAACAGTGCTGCAGACAGGCTAAACAGCCAGCGTGCTCAAGAAGACAAAATGTCTAGCTCCAATATCATCAACAACAAGAATGCCCCAAATGAGGAGGCTCCTCCACCTTTTATAGCATTGGTTTCCCTCCAAAACCAACGTAGTCTCTCTCTCCTCCACGTGGTGTGCGACCCCCCTTGGCTTCCCCCCTTAAGTTACAACGTTGTGCTACTAGGAAGGTGTTTTATTCCACTAAAGTGAGTTAGACCCCCTTTTACTCACTTTTTTATTTATCTACAAACCACATATGGAAAAACAATACAGAGTCGAATGTTCCAATTAGCTGTCGCTAATTAGGAATATTACAGTGATCCTTATAAATATTTACATAAATATTGGATGAGATGTCCATATCCTCATGATATTCTCCTTGAAATGAGCTTGAATGATTATCTCCTCAAATCTCTTTGATCCCTTCAAATCATCACACAAATCTTGGATGAGATTTCCATGATATTCTCCTTGAAATGAGCTTGAATAATTATCTCCTCAAATCTCTTTGAAATATTCCTACACATTACAAGACTCACACAACTTTTGAGACATATATGAAAACATATTAATTTTCTAATAATTAATCACAAATTCTCTCAAAATGCATGAAAATAAATAAATTGTAAAATAATGAGTGTTACGCAGTAATTTGTCACCATCCCTGCAATCCCCCGTCCCGCACATTGGAGGGCCTATTCAGTGACTTGTGAGCAGTGATATGACCTAAAACCACTTTCATGGCATCCCCCTTAACAAGGACAATCATTCCTCTGAAGACAATTTCCTGTGAAAAGCCCTAAAAATGGACCTTTTGGCCTTAGCGAGACCAGCCAGTTTAGCCCTCGCGCTAATGGGGGAAATCCACCAAAGAGGGCGCACCAACTGGCGCTCTATCATAGTGTATTACTCACGCCAAGCTTAATAAGGATTGTTTTTTAAAAATAAATGGCGGAATTTTGATTCCAACCAACTCCTGAACGAGTCTCTAAAATGAGTTGGGAGGTTTGGCTCCGGATCTCCATGTAGGGGAAGTGGTTTTCCACCTATCATGGAAGCTTCCTTGAGGATAGGGCCAATCCCACCATTGTAGGGATCCAAACTCCCCTTCCACCATCTATATAAGCTTGTCATTTTCCCCTTTGCAAGATAGCCTGAATAGAGCTGAATCAGTAGTAAGGAGATTATCATCAGACAGCCGAAGAAAGAGAGACTTGTCCCATTCGCGACGAGATTTATCGAGACGTACTCCGCTATCGACCCTCCAAGGAAGATCCAGCGTCAGAGCTCAGGTTGTATCCTTCTTTCGTTGTGATTGATAATAAACGACTTTGATTATGGTTCCATTCATATGTTCATGTCTTATGTTATGAATTATATCTTCTCTGACTGATACATAGTGCATGTATTAAGTTTTACACTTGTGTGTTGTTGTTTCTTCGTGTACGTGCAGGTGTTCGAACGTGCTATGCGGGAGAATTGTGATCTGCCAAAGCGAAGGACGGAAGCGCCATATTCTTTGCAAACAACAGTAGCGTGGGACTTAAGGTAGGCCTCTTGTCGCATCTTGGTCTTTTGTAACTAGGAACCTGCGTCTTAGTGTGACTCAGTTGTTGCTAGACCCGATCTGGGCTAGTAGGGATAGCCTCTATCCGCAGAGGGGATTTACCTCTCCAACAAACTGGCAACTCCGCTGGGGACACATTGATTGGAGTTTGTCTTTCCTTTTCGGTTGATTTTGGTCTTTGTTTGCTTGATCAGCTCTTTTGGTTCGCTTTCTTCTAGTGTTAAACCTATGTTTAGCCTCACCATACCTGATATGCTCCTTGTTAGCTCTTTTTTATTTTTTCTCCTTAGTAAACTCGACTGGTGCGGTTTTTTCCCTGACAGTTGCGCCAACTGGCGCTTGTTGCTAGTTCAGCCCCCGTGCCAATCATGTTCTGGCGCTAGTTGCAGCCTGACAGTCGCGCCAATCTTATGTGGTGCTAGAGTTTGCTTCTTTCTCAGCTTTCTGAGCTTGATTTGTGGTTTTGGTGTCATTTTTTCGATTGCCTGAGTGTTTTGGAGCCTTGGTTGACTGTGTGTGACCTTCATCCTCCGGTTTTTTGCCCTCTACTATCGGTTTTACATTCTAGCCCTAGGACATCTAGGTGCTATAGTGTGTCGAGCCTCCCGTGGGAGTTTTTGGTTTTCGTTTGATCAGTCAATTTCATTGTTGCTTCTTTTCATTCGTTTGGTGGTTTTCCATTGTTTTATTGTGTTATTTGAGTGATTGGTCTCTTTCTCATTTGAATTTTGTTTTGTCTTGTTTCGAGCCTAGATTACATGGTTCGTATGAGTCTTTGGGATTCCTCTTTGATTTGAGGGATTTCTCTATCAGTTTGAGGTATGATTGTGTGTTTTGCATTGAGTGAGCTTGCTTGTCTTTGCTCTTTTTCCATCACTTCTCAAATTGTTATTTTCATTAGTTTTCATTGTGTTTAGTGCACTTTGCTCTTAAAACATTGAAAATACAAATATCAAGTCTTTTTGCTTTTTATTAGTTAGTGAAAATTGAAAACTTTTCTGTGTTATTAGTGATTTATAACTCTCAAAGAAAAGCTGTTAGTTTCATTAGCGTGCATTAGAGACGCTAGTGGTTGTTTTGTGATCATTTTGTTATTGTGTGAAAGCTCTCAACCTTCCCATAGTTAGCTATTCATTGAACAAAGTGATATATTGTGGCATGTAGTGTGCATTTAGAGGATTTTGAGACATAACATTCGTAGGGCCTGGAAATTGAAACATAATTGAAGATCAACACTAAAATTTATTCAATTTACCTTAAGGCAACATTGAAACATTAACGAAATATTTAGAAGTCTAGGCTAGTGACGTGTTCCGACGTCGTTAAACCTAGTAGTTTTCGTTCGCCTCTTGGCTTTGGACAACACTAGTACGGACTTGTGCTCCCCATACTGTCGCATATATAAAGGGAGACCCCACTAGGTTGTTATCCTTTATCCGTAGGAAGCCGAGTCTGTTGCCTTATACCCGTGATACACCGAACACATCATTTGGGGAGATTGCCTGCACGTACGTCAAGTCCTTGGTTGATTTCTATTTCATTTTGAAACCAAGGTGTATATTGCAGTTCACGGATATCTGGTAGAACCTTTGCCTAGAGTTCCAGAGTAGTCATTTTGATCTTTTCTGACTCATTAAATTTGAAAGGATCATCAAGCGCTTGTCATTTCACGCTTGTTTCAAAATTGAAAGAGATAGAGTCACCTTTCATCCGTTTCTTGACTCTTAAAACATGAAATGGTGAAGTTTCTAAGTTTCAATATGGTAAAATAAATCACCTATGATCACACTCCCTTTTTAGAGTTTGCTTGTCGGCCGTTTGATTGAGTGCCTTGGTTTTTAGCCCATGTGCTCTTGTTTGATCTATTCCTCTTGTCATTACTGTCACAGTGGCGGAACCCTCAGTTTCGTCTACTGGTATTCCTTACACAGAAAATTCATCAGAGGTCTCTCAATCCTTTGCTGAACCTCAGCAGCCTATAGTCTCCAAGTTTCCCGACGGGGGACCCGTTCTATCTGAGCTTCCCTTTGGATGACCAATTGAGTTCAATTGGCCCTTATCCAACGCTTGGTTTTGATTTTGAGTAGGGGAATATTTCCCTCCTCTTACATCGAGTTCTCCTTTTCTAGCTGTTGTTATTCCTCACGTCATCTCCTCAGGTCACATCAGTACCTGTTAGGCCTACCGTCTGTGTGGCTTCATCTACACCTGCTTTTACTACTCAGTCCGTAAGGACTATGTCACTTCCCGAAGACGTCTACATAACATCTGCTATTCCAGAGAACGTCTCTCCTGAGGAGTATCGGTTGTCTCTACAACAGTTGAACTCCGAGGTTGGTCAATCCTCCCAAGATCCCAACCGTCCTTATTTTTCGCATTATGCACAGGATGGTACACCCGTCTACATTTTTCCATATCAGTATGATGAGTAGGGAAACCCTCTACGTTTTCCCGCTCCAGAGGCTTATCAGTATGTTCAAGGTTTTCTGTCTGCCCAGGCTGGGCAACCTTCCAACCCACAAGGACAACCCTTCCAAGGCCAACCTTCGGGCCAGCCTAGTTATCTTTATGACCCACAAGGACAACCCTTACAGGGCCAACCTTCGGGCTAGCAGGGGTTGTTATACGGTCTGCAAGGACAGTCCTACAACCCTTAAGGTAAACCTATACAGCCTCACCCTGTGGTCCAACCAGGGAAGCCTCAAGGACCCACAGGTCAATCGAGGTACCAACTGGGGCCGTTGTACGGTCCTGGGGGGAAAATCCAACCCTCTCAACCTATGGTGCAACCTCTGCAACCTCAGTTCCCTATCGGTCTGAATGTTGCACATCCAGGGCCCTCTTACGGTCCTGTTACAGGTCAAACTGGTTATCAAGCACAACCTGGCCCTATACCACCAATAGGCCAACCGGCTCATCTAGGGAAACCTGGTGTCCCTCATCAGCCAGGTCAACCTATTCAACCAGGGCAACCTGTTCACCCAGGTCAACCTGTTCAGCCAGGGAAACCCGCTCAGCCAGGTCAACCTGTCCAACCAGGCCAGCCTGCACATCCTGTCAACCCTGTTCAACAGTCGATTTACTCGATGCCACAGCCAAATCCGCCTGTGTGCCCCACTTATCAGGCTCAGCAGGGCCCCACTTACCAACAGCCCGCTCAACCCCAAGGCGATTATTATCTCCAAGGTCAATCTTGACTGGTTTACAACCCGCCCCAAGGTTCTAATTATTATCTTCAACAACCAGGCTATACCTATACTCAGCAGTCAAATCCATATACTGTTCAAACGGGGTCGACATATAATCAGGGTCCATACCTCGATTATCAACCCCCATACACTAGTTATCAGCAACCGTATCAGACCAAATATACGGCTTACACCCCCTATGGTCAGAATCCCCCAGGACAGAACCAATGAGGGAAAGGTTATGCTCAACCAGGGTGGAGTATAGGTACAGGTCCTTATCGAGGGCCTGGTATGCCTTTCAATCCTCAGTTGCCATTCCTTGCTATGTTGGAATTGCCGAACGTTTCTAAATTGACCAATGATCTGATTCTTCATAATCCTTATTGGCCTCCGGTTCCAACCAAGGTGCCCGGTGACTGTCCTAAATTCGAAGGTAAAGCTAGAGAGGACCCCCAAGCTCATGTAATGACCTACCATCTGTGGTGTTCTTCCAACTCTTGGGTGGATGATTCAATTCATCTACGTCTCTTCCAGTGCACTCTTACCGGGGCTGCCGCTAAGTGGTATATAGAACTACCCCGCGGTATCTTTCAAGACTTCAATACGTTAGCTATGGCTTTTCTGAAACACTTCCAGTTATCGGTTCGTTATGAAGCCGGGACGCATCTCCTGACTTCTCTCAAGCAGGATAAAGCCACCCACATATCTGATCATATTCATGAGTGGGGATGTCGTCGTAGACTGATCAAGTTTGATATACCTAGTCAACTACTAACGCATTGGTTCAATACCTCCTTTGTTAACAAGATTGCTCAAGATATTGCTATGGGGGCATGTGTGACTGAAGAACAAGCCATCGTGCGTGCCTAGTACCTTGATCTGGTGTACTCTCAGTCTGGTACGCTTTATAATATTTTGACTGATGCTCCGCGGCCAGGGACCTCTAAAGCACCAACTACCCCATCGATGGATGGTGTTATTGGTTCCGTTTCTCAAAATTCTCGGAAATCCTCTAATGGGAAGCAGAAGTCTAATTCTTCCAATAATTCTTCTCTTCCCGCCCCTCCGGATTCTGGTAAAACTGCGAAGGTCAACGCTATTCAGGCTAATCCTACAGAAAAAAGAAGGGCAAAGGAAAATCCAAACCTGATGCCCTGAAACCACACTCTTCTAAACTTCGTACTGACAATGGTTCTCAACGTAAGCTGAAGTACCCCTGCCTTATCTGTGAAGGAGACCATTATACCAAAGTTTGTCCCCGAAGATCTGAATTTAGTCAACTTCTGAAGGGCTCCAAAGGGACTCTGGCAGTTCTCAAAGAACCGTTCCCATCTCAACAGACCCAGATGGTTGAGTAGCCTTCACCATCTGTCCCATTTGGGTCCCAAATCTTTATGATGAATGGTGTTGCACCTGTCTCAATTGCTACGTGTTTGAAGGATTATGCTAGATCACACCAGGCAGCTGGGAAGGAAGTTGTGGATGGCCCACCTCCCCCACCTATCTCCGGTCCTTTAGAAATTGAGAAGCCCAACGCTGAACTAGCTGTGAGGCCACCTTCTAAAGGTGTTCTGCGAAAATCTTCCTATAACCCAAACGCCCATGCCACTCAGCACTACAGTATTGTTGAGGATTTGGCATAGGCGCCTTCGACAATGTCTGCATTGGAAGTGCTTCAAAGTTTCCCTTCACAACGGAAAGCTCTGTTGTCCGCAATTAGTGGAATCGATCCTGCCGATTCTAATCTTCTCACCTTCGACCTATAAAATTTTGTCCCTCGACTTCCACATCAAATCGCTCTTGTTATCCAAGTCGAGATCAATGGCCTCAACATCCATAGAGCCGTTGTGGACGAAGGTGCTTCCACCTGTGTTATGTCATCCGCCTGCTGGAAGGCCACTGGCTCTCCAGCTCTCACTTCGTCTCCCAATGCCCTAGAGGCATTTGATGGTCGGGAATCAAAACCCTGGGTGTTCTTGAGAGTTTTCCGATCATGTTATAGGGGAAGACAGTCAACGTATAAGTAGAAGTGGTTGACGCCAAGCTCAACTACAATCTCCTTCTTGGCCGCAGTTGGACTCACGCCATGCTATGCGTTCCGTCCACCCTCTTTTGGCTTCTGAAGTTCCCTCATGAGGGTAAAATTATAATTGTGGATCAGTTGTCTTTATTCACCTCATCCTCCGAGAACAACGTTCCTTATGTGGATCAGATCCCCAATCCCCCCGATAGTGTAGGACCCGGTCTTTTCAAAGACCCCTTCCTCATGGGTATTTTTCTCATGCCATCACCGCACACCGTTCAAGTTAACATGATCTCTAGGTCAGACGACCCTTGGATCATCCCTTCGCCTGAACAGGTGACCTCTTTCGGAGAATCGATGCCTTTAACTCCAATTGAGATTAATTATTGCGAGATTGTCGCCGCATCTGATCCTCCTTCTTCTGAACATGCTCCTTCGAGCATGGCTCTGGACATATATTCTCAATCCCCTTGGCTAGGCGATGCAGATTAGCCTGATCCTTTAAGAGAAGTCTTCCCTTCTGATGAAACTATTGTTGAAACAATGTCTCTTAAAGATCTATCATGGAGTGATGGAAATCATTGTTCCTCATTCATGCCTGGCTTGGGGGCAATGTCTGATTGTCTAGAGCCTTTTGTATCTATTTATCCACCCCATGCACCTGCTCCCTTGAGCTTGTTGGAGCATAGTTCCTCTTCTTGTGGCAAGCTCCTAAAACAATGAAACAAGCTGCTATGAGGACAGTTCTTTTAAGTGTGTCAACCTCGTTAAAATAATGAAACATGAGCCTGTTCAATTCGAGTTTTGTTAGATTTAGATAAAATCTCTTGTGTTTTGAACCTTTACTCCATTTCCCATGGACTTAAGCTTGGGGGGCATGTACCTCGAATTGAGACACCATGCTGGGGGCATGCTTACTTTTTCAAGCATAGTTTGTTTCCGTTTCAAGCTTGTGTAAAAATGAAACCGGTTTCAAGCATAGTTTATCTTTGTTTCAATCTTGTGTAAAAATGAAACCAACTTCAAGAAGAGTTTCTTGATTTCAAGCTTGTGTAAAAATGAAACCTTTCCTATTTTACCTCTTGTGATTGCCATGTTATCAGCCTGTTTTTTGCCAGATGAGCCTTGGTTTTCTCACTCCATTGTCATTATCTACTTGGCCGATCATATGCCTTCACTTGGTTGTTTTACCCATTCTTGAGGAACCGCTGCGATGAGTGGTCTTGTTAGCCAACCTCTTAACCTTTACTTGTTTTGAGCAGTTCCACCATCACCGGAACCAGTTGCTATGCTTTATACCACTCGTTCCTCCAGGAGGAGTCATCTTTTAGCTCTTTTCTGAGTCTCTAAAACTGAAAAGATTGCCAAGACACTTGTCATTTTGATCTCGTTAAATTGGCTGTGAAACGACATCTACCCAGTATACGTTTGCCCCTTTTTCGGGCTAGGATAGATTATTTACGAAAAAGGAATACCCTAGCCTATCGCGACTAGGAGGTTTTCGCAGACACAGTTTTCTACCTTTTCGGATCTGAGGAACTATTTACGAAAAGGGACTGTTGGAATTTACTTTTCCGCTGTCTTTTCAAACTCTCTAAACATGAAAAGATGCCGAGTTATTCCTTTGTCAGAGTCATTAAAGCCTGATGACATCGAATTCAGTCATAATGACGATATTCAAGTTTCTCCTTCCTAGGGCTCGTTAAATGTACTAGGACAGATTCGTCCAAAGGACGAACTTATATCACAAGCATATGCTATCCCCTTCAAGCTTGTTTTAAAAAATAATTGGGGTACTCGCCAGAAATGGTGGGGAAAATGGAACCAATATCATCGTCATGTCGGCAGTATGTCGCTCTTGAACATGGCATTTGTTTGCGTTCATGTCGGGTTGGGGAAATCTCATCTCGTTATTTGCTTGCCTCCGTGGGTTTGGGTTATCTTTTTTGACCTCTCATCTGTTCTTTGCCACGTCATCATGACCTCAGATATTTTGATGTCAAATACTGCCAAATCCATTGTTGTGCTGCAGATATGTTCAAGAGAAGTTGACCTCTGCAGTTTCAACCTTCCTCTGATTCTCATCTGATCCTGATTCACAAACATATGTTCCTCTGTCTCACGTCGATGATGTGGGAAACACTATGGCCCACCTTCGATCAAGGTTACTTCCTGTCGACTTTAGCTCATTATCCAAGAAGCTAATCTAGAGACTCCCTTTCGGTACCTTGGAGCCTGCATGCCTCAATGGCAGGTTCTTCGCATTCGACGCAAGGTTTTCATCATTGACCTTCGATCGGATGATTCTACGGGTGTTCGACGCCAGCTCATTGTTCACATTCCGTGGATTGTACCTATAGTACCTTGATGGCCATTGTCATTATTGGTGGTCCCTCTCGCATCTGATAACAACTTTCATCATTGGCTGGTAATCAGACGATGTTCTTGCATGTTCGACTTCAGCTTGCTTATTCGCATGCTTGAACTTGTACTCTGTTCGGGTCGAGATGGAGCACAAGACCCTGGATTTTTTCTGTTGGGATCCAGGCTGTGGATTTTGTGGATTATCATGATTTTCTACATGACTCATCGATTGGATGGCTGTGACCATACTTGAGTCTATTTATTGATCCTCACTGGATGGTTGCGTCCATACCTGGGATCTTGATTATTGTATACTCTATTATGGATGGATGCGCCCATACCACATATCATGTATTTGAGATATCAGTTGTCCTTGTCTACGCAGGTTTTCCGACGGTAGTGTTTTCAGTTGGACACGTTCTCGTAAACCATATCACCCCTCTCTCTCGGGCCTCATGCTTTAGGGGGCATCTGTTACACAGTAATTTTTCACCGTCCCTGCAATCCCCTGTCCCGCACATTGGAGGGCCTATTCCATGACCTATGAGCAGTGACATGACCTGAAACCACTTTCATGGCATCCCCCTTGACAGGGAAAATCATTCCTCTAAAGACAGTTTCCTGTGAAAAGTCCTAAAAATAGACCTTTTGGCCTTGGTGTGACCAACCAATTTAGCCCTCGCGCCAATGGGGGAAATCCACCAAAGAGGGCGCGCCAACTGGCGCTCTGTCCCAGTGTATTACTCGCGCCAAGCTTAATAAGGATTTAAAAAAAAAATAAATGGCAGAATTTTGATTCCAACCAACTCCTGAACGAGTCTCTAAAATGAGTTGGGAGGTTTGGCTTCGGATCTCCATGTAGGGGAAGTGGTTTTCCACCTATCATGGAAGCTTCCTTGAAGATGGGGCCAATCCCACCATTGTAGGGATCCCAACTCCCCTTCCACCATTTATATAGGATTGTCATTTTCCCCTTTGCAAGCTAGCCTGAATAGAGCTGAATCAATAGTAAGGAGATTATCGTCAGACAGCTGAAGAGAGAGAGACTTGTCCCATTCCCGACGAGCTTTATCGAGACGTACTCCATGGTCGACCCGCCGAAGGAAGATCCAACGTCAGAGCTCAAGTTGTATCCTTCTTTAATTTTGATTAATAATAAACGACTTCGATTATGGTTCAATTAATATGTTCATGTCTTATGTTATGAATTGTATCTTCTCTGACTGATACATAGTTGCGTGTATTAGGTTTTACGCTTGTGTGTTGTTGTTTCTTCGTGTATGTGCAGGTGTTCGAATGTGCTAGGTGGGAGAATTGTGATCTGCCAAAGCGAAGGATGAAAGCGCCATCTTCTTTGCAAACAATAGTAGCGTGGGACTTAAGGTAGGCCTCTTATCGCATCTTGGTCTTTTGTAACTAGGAACCTACGTCTTAGCGTGACTTGGTTTTTGCTAGACCCGATCTGGGCTAGTAGGGATTGCCTCTGTCCGCAGAGGGGATTTACCTCTCCAACAATGAGGGAGACCCATATTTATCATGGAAAGAGTATGATAAATAGTGAATTTAGAAATATATTATGGATAAATGTGAGGAATAACGAAAGGAAAAGAGGATGAAAATACGACATTTTTGAGGCCCAAAATTCCCCCCCACTGAACTTGTTGCATGTCCTCATGCAACCTTGCACAAATTTTCTTTTATACTTTTGGCTTCTTAGTTTTGGCTTTATGTGTTTTTAGCAATAAATCATTCCATGATGATAAGTTCGTGAGTGGCAGCTGATAGTTCTTATGGTTGGTTCTTGTGTGACAACCATGAATATGATAAATGCTGGTTCTTGTGTTAACAACATTCATATTTTACTTTGTTTGCTGCAATAATATTTTTAAGAATATATGCACTAGAAATGATAAGCTATCGACGTATATAAGAAAGCCTTTTTCTTCATGTTTGTACATCATGCCAGTATATATTTTCATGTTTTTGAATCAAGTGCAACAAAGTATAATTGGAAGAGAGATGTAAGTCAATGGTATAGAAGATGAAATTATGAGATGGTAATGAGTATAATCCCCCCTCCAACTGAAGATATGCTATGTTTATGAAAATGAGAAAGGAAATGGCGCATGGTGAGGGAATTTTCCAAATTCATTCATTTCTAGCAATTAAGGAATTATATGATTAAAAATTATAAAATATATACCTCCATTTAACCAAAAAGTTGATGAACTATGCAATAGGAATGTGACTGATGTTGCCGCATGGATCATGGAAAATGTGGTTGATGTTGTTGGATCACAGATCATGTGGTTGCTACTGTTGGGTCACATATCAGAAGATGGAGTCTGAAAGTGGAACTGCAGTAATCTCATATGGCTGAAAACATACTGCTACAACTATTGATGGAGTCATGAAAAGTATATAGTCTTCACCTACTACAAAATCTGATGGTACAAATATAATCATGCGAATGAATGTGTCTGTGTCGAGCATGAAAAGAAGTCATTGGATTACCAACCATTCATTGGTTTCATTAACCAATGCGAGTCAAACTCACCATTGATGTCGATGAGTGCCAAGGTACCCTAGCACATCTTGCAAAGTGTGAATATATGATATGATGTCGAGCTACTTTCAAGATCCAATGATCAAGGGAAACTGATGTATTTCCATGATTGTCGGTGAGAGAACTTATCATTAGGGCATACAAGCCTCAAGGTACTAATGAAGACTCTAGTCTCTATCCCAGATAAGATGCTGATTTCGACGGGTTAAGACCTGTTGAAAGGTGGGCCTTAAGGAATCCCACATCATTCAATGCGAGTTCATACAATTTTTTTGGTAGGACTATAGATAAAATATCTCACTTTCAAATAGTTTTTATGGTAAGGAAAACAAGGCAATGTAGAGAGTTGGATGGTTTATTTGTAAGGTAAAAAGATGAACTGAAATGAAGGTGAAAATGTATGCGAATCAGAAAAGTAGTTATGTGTGAAGTCATGATGGATGAGGCAATGAATCATTGGACTCCAACATGGATGACTAATGAAATTTGAAGAAGAAATATGGGTGAACATATCGCGGTGCAGAAAGGTTTCTGTATAATGGAAAATGTCACGACATTTATATGACGAATAAGCTCCTCCAAACTTCAATGATGCATGTTTTATTGTGATTTCTAGAGATTTTGTCTGCACGATATTGGATCGTCCACGTACCTGTAAAAGCTCAGTACAAATCCTGCATGAAAATTGTGAGAGATTTTGAAAAACTTAAAATGCAGGAATGTTGATGTATATTTCTTACATGTTTCGTTTCTGTGAAATTTCCTTTGAAGTGACTCGAAAAATTGTTTTCAAGATTTTTATGAAATTTCATTTGCGAAATGTTTTTTTATTTATTTAATTTTTTATTATATATATATATAATTTTTTTGATATATATTTTTTTAACAAAGAAAATTATTATCAAATATGAAACATTTATTTTTATTTTTATTAATTTTTTTATTTTTTTTATTAATTTTTTTTTTAGTAAAATATCCATAAAGCGTTTTTATTACTAAACAACTGATGTTTCTTTGAAACTCATGGATTTCGAACTCTCAATGAAGACTGGTTTTTTTGTCAACTGCTCACGACAACGGCAGTTGTGGCAACTTCTCACGGAAACTTCTCGATATTGTGGGGCTCTGCAGCAGGACTCCTTTCGGATCTGCGCACTGTACCCGCACTCTCTCGGATTTGCACGTTGTACCGACACTCCAAATGTGCATAAAAAAGAACCTCTTTATTGTCTTCAACAACTGCTTCAATATTTTACAAATTCCTGAAGGTAAATGTTTGTTTGATTTTTTTTTTAATCCTCATTGATTCAAAATGGTCTTGGTCGTCGGTTTTTTCAATGCTCTGTCCCAATCTTTTATGGTCATGGATTTATTATTATTTTTTTGTTTTGTTATTTTTTTTTATGTATTTGTTTGTTTTATTTAATTTTTGTGATTTTATGTTTTTTTTTTAATTATTATTTTAATTTGTATTTTTTTTATTTGGTTTTGTTTTTTTATTATTATTTTTGTTTGTTTGCAATTGTGTTTTGTGTTTTATTTTTATTTTTATTTGTTTAATGTTTTTTTTTATGAGTACGTGGTTGCCTTTTATGATTTTTTAATGGTTTGTTTTTGTTTATTTTGTTTATTTATTGTTTTTATTTGTTTTCTTGTGTTTTTGTTTTGTTTTAATTATTATTTTTTTAAATGAGTTTTATATTTTTTAAATGGTTATATATATATTATCTTAATTTTTTGAAAAATAGTTTAGAAAATTTTATTGAAATTAAAAATCTTTTTAGTAGATGGACACAAATTAATTTGCGGATCTAAAGTTGAAATTGATTAAGCATGTTTCAAATTCTCATTTATTCAAGCAGCAGGAGAGCATACTTATTTCAAATAGAAGAAAATAATATCCTACCTACTTTATTGCAGAAAAATAAATTATTTTCTAAGTATAGGACAATTTCCAATCCATCCATTTGCGTAGCAAGATCATAAATAAATTCATATCCAAGTTTGAAAAATATACTTTAATGAATGTTTGGACATGAAAAATTATCTGATCATAAAGATTTGATGAGAAATAATGTTGAAAAATGGAGTGGTGTTGTGGCCTAATGACTAATTGAAACCAAGTTTTGAGATGATTTATGTTTGATTGGCTCTCCTTAGTTTTCATATCACAAAATTATTCGTGTGGCACTTGTCCAAAATCTTGAATACACAGGGGATCTTGTGATATATATGCTAGAAATTCTTCAATTTCGGGTTCTAATATTTGATCTTCATCGCATGTGATCCATGACTCATTCATCTCCTTACTAGAAGAAGATTCTAAGTTTTCTTCTTGTGGATCCTCTTCATGGATGCTTTGTTCCTCTTCTAACTTTTGGAATGAAGATTCATCCCTAGTGATCACTCTAAATTGTGGACAAGGATTTAAGAAGATCCTTGTGGTGGCATACCCTCCTCTAAATGGATTCTTTAACATCATGTTTTTTTAGATCTTGTTTTGCAGATGGATTTTGTAGTTATCTAGTTTTTTTTTTTTAAGGGATCTACCTTTCTAATTTCTATGTTTAAGCATTAATAACCATAATGAAAAGTGTTTTTTTGTTTTGTTTATATATATATATATATTCTAAACAATCTTCCTAATTAACTATATTGAAGTATGCTTCCCCAGAAACGACAAAAATGTTGGGTCAATTTACTTCGTAAAATAACACAAGTATTTTATTATCAATCCGGGTTTATAAGACTTGGAAGCATCTCCAAAATATATGGATTTCAACTACAGTCAATTTTAGAAGCTGAATTATTGAATTTAAAGGAAATGCATATTACAAATATAAAACTTAACTAAATAGTTTCTCATTCAATTATGTAATAAGTAGAAGAAGAAGCTCGTAACTTAAGAGAACTTGTTTGTCCTTCTATACAATACTACTTCATGAACATAAACCAAAACCACTAATGAACAATAGATCAAGATGCATGAAAGGATAATATAAGAGGCCCCTAATTAAGGAGGTCCTTGCTTTCCTTCATTACAAATTCATTCATCATTAATGTCATTGTTAGAAAACAAGAAATTCAGAAAATTGCTTAAAAGCATGAAAGATGAATTCTACTTTCTAGTTCTTGATCAAATATAAGGAATGTTTAACTTAAACATTGGTTTGACCCTTCATATGCAGATTAGAAATTAGATTAATATCCATCAGCAGGCATAATAAATCATCATACCTCTAATTAACTGAACAAAACTGAAGCAAAACTAGCTAATTTAATCAGGAAGTGTACTTAGCTCGGTGTGGGGGCCCTCCACCCTTGCCTCACACACTGAAAGTACTTCTCAGCTACTGGAACTTATTCAACTCTCATGCATAAGAAAATGATAGATTATGTCTTCAATTAACTTCAGAAAATAAGAATCTCAAAGTCTCAAGTTTTTCCTACTACCTTCCTCTTTTTCTCTTGGAGAGAGAGCGCTCTTATTTATACATATGAGTTTCTTTGAAAATAGATAAGAAACTCATAAATACAACTCCACTTTTTTTTCAACCAATTTCTAAAATTACAAAATATGATCCCTATAAATCTTTACACAAACCTTGTATTAGATATCCATATCCTCACGAGCTTTTCCTTTAAATGAGCTTGAATGATTATCTCCTCAAATCTCTTCAAGATCCCTTCAAATCCTCACACAAATCTTGGATGAGATATCCATGATCTTCTCCTTGAAATTATCTTGAATAATTATCTCCTCAAATCTCTTTGAAATGTTCCTACACATTACAAGGCTCACACAACTTTTGGGACATATATGAAAATATATTAATTTTCTAATAATTAATCACAAATTCTCTCAAACTTCATGAAAATAAATAAATTGGAAAATAATGAGGGAGACCCTGGAAAGAGTATGATATATAGTGAATGGAGAAATATATTATGGATAAACGTGAGGAATAACGAAAGGAAAAGATGATGGAAACAGGACATTTTGGAGGCCCAACATAATCTATAAAGAATAAATGTAGTATAAAATCAATCAAACTTTAGTCTATGAAAGACTTCCAATTTCTATTTCTATGAAGGCATTTAAAGTTCCTATTTTATGAAGGCATTACAAATCTATTCTTAAGTATATTCTATGAAAACTCTTAAATTATATTCTAAAGAATGTAAAAGTATATTTACCCTATTAAAACAAATCGAATATATTTTATAATATCTTAATTGAAAACTATGTTCTAGGAAATAATTTAAACTATATTTCTAAAGAAGAAATTGAACTCTATTTTGAGGAAATTAGCATATTCTATTCTAGGAAAGATCAATTCGAAATGACATTTATCAAAGTACTCTTAAATTTACTAGAGTGCATGTAGTAAGTTCATAGTTCATTCATGTCTGTGCAATATCTCTAAATTTGATACTAAAATAAATGCAGAGGTAAAAGACTAATAAAAAGAAGTGATTAATAAATGTTTTTGTTGCTTTTAGAGGTGTTTTCAAGTTCTTGTATCTGCATAAGAACAATAATTGAATGAGCAAAAGACATCGTGTAAATGAAAAATGAGAAATAGAGCATTCAAATGAAATACTTGGAACAAACCTTGTAGAAAGTAAGCATAAGGAAAACTAAGCTAAACTCGTACTCATCAAGGGGGGCCTCTTAAGGTGCACCAGAGATGGAAAACTAGAAGAATATATTGATCAAACATCAATTCTTGTCATGAAGAAGCAACCATAAAATAGAAATGCATTAAATGAGCAATGTGTGTATAGTCAAAATAAATTCACTAGTATTCAAAAATACATTGAAAATATTGAGCATATCCAACATATGGTCTAGTTCTGAGTGAGGAATTTTATAGTGTTTTAAAATAACTACCCTAAAAAACTAATTGCTAGATGTTATATCTATGAATTGAGATCTCGGTGTTTCATTTCCATCAAAATTCTAATTCACATGATTCGCTATCAAGGAAGTGAATCATGTGAATAAACACAATCATCCTTTGAATTCTTTGTTCCTTCATGATATCTATCACTTGATATGATATTGGGCTCACTTGATACTTTATTCTAATGCCAAGTATATTTTGAATGTGCCATGTCCTAGTTTGACCAAAGGTTTGACTTTGATGTTATGGTCAACTAGGATTCTTCTACTTATGCCCAATAGGTGGAAGTCCATGTAGGCACCATTTGGCATCTTCCCATGTACTTTGGTTGATCTTTCTTCCATCAGATCTATTCAAACCTTGGGTTCAGTTGAAAAATATTAGTGAGGTTGTAAAATGTGTTGAATTATGCAACTCATCCAAATTAAGTAAGGTTACAAAGAAAAACATATATAACTAAGAGAATATTGGACCTTTTACCTTATTTCTTATTTATGTAGCTTTGATGGCTTTTTATTTCAAATTTGTAGCATAGTGATGTGAGGATAACTGCCAAATAAGTGAAAGAGAAGGGTAACAATCTGTCAAAAATATGTAATTCCCATGTCCCAACAACATGTTCTTGTGGAGCAACTACAATGTCAATTTCTTCACTACTTTATATTGTAGTTGGTTCTTGTGTGACAACCACAATGTTAATTTCATCTTCATTCTTTATGCTTGCAACGTCCTTCATGCCAATTGGTTGTTTTGTACATGGTTTTTGTGTGATAGGTACAATATCAGCTTCTAAATTTGCATTGGGTTCTTATGTGATCGACACATCATTCTTTAACGTAGTTGGTTCTTGAATAAAAAATATAGTGTCAATTATATCACCAATTACTTCAGTAATTTCCTCATCAATTCCATCAATTCCACTTCTACTTAGTTCGTGTGGAAAAATATTGACATCTCATATTCTCAATATTGGTGGTGTGACTAAGCGTTCTTTGTTTGATTCAAGTTCCATTGACCTCATTCTCCTCCTCGGTAAGAATTCCACAAAATATTCAACAAAATTATTTCTCTTCCAAGGAATTACTAGCATCATAGATGGTTTTTCCTTGGTTTATGGTATCCAAGATTCTTCATCTAGAAGGTTAATTCCATAATTCCCCTCATTTTCCTCTAAGGGTGGTAGAATGGGCCTTCTATTCACCTTCAACTTCCTTAGGATCATCATTCTAATCAAAAAATCCTTCCTCACTCTGCATAGGATCACTTATTTCTCTTGTCCCTTCTTCACTGTGTTGCCCCTCCACCGGCCCATCCAGTAATTCTAGGAATTTCCTCCATGTTCTCTATGTATTCCTCAAGGAATCAAGGATTAGAATCTTGTCTAACTCGTGATTCATAATTTTTTTGCAGGGTGCTTCATAGTGAGAGCCATATGTTGTAGTGTTTACAACAAAAAATATGGAATGTTTAACATGCTATTATTAAGTGCGATAAAAATTTCATATCGTAAGTGAATATCACCTTGTATCAACCCTCGCATGTCAAATACTTTTGAACAAAAATAGTTATATCCTTTTAGAGGTATGGCAAGGAATCCTATGTGTATCCTTTTCCAAATGGTTTTAGGATTTCCCCTTCCCTAGTGAACTTATTTGTTGATTTATCCAATGATTTCCTTCTACCAAAACAACATTATCCTTTCCGATGAAGGCCTATCACGCTTATTATTTCTACTTATTTTATCACAACTTCCATTCCTTTGACTACAAACTTTCATCATCCAAATTATGTGTGAATTATAATGTAACACGAGCATCAAAGCCCCATAAATTTGTGAAGCTCACCATCCAAACAACATCTTGAAACACCTACGAAACTACATGGCTACCCTGCAATTGTGCCACATTATCTAGTTCATCGTAGACTCCTAGTCCTCCCTGTTAGTGTCTACGATTCAACGGTGATAAAATGTACTCTTTCCATATGATTGATAGGGTCATTAGGTCAAATTTATATATTTTAAAATAAAATTTGGGATCTCTTTGTTGTCAAATGATCATTGGTTATTGTCTAGTTCAGTGCTACTCCATCCACTTGCTCATGGTCATCATCACTCATCATGGTTATGTCATCATTTAGGTGTCCTAGGTCATAAAAAGAGTTAATGTGCCATCATATAGGTCATGGTCTAGGATTTACATTTTATTGTCATCATAATGTCAGTCATAAAATGAAAAAGGAGATTCATTTCTATTCTTTGGGTCACCATCATGGAAGTTGATGTAATGTTCCAAATTTTTCTTCAATAAATTGGAACATTAATTTTTGCCTAAATTTATTTAGGAGATGAATAATTGGGTAAGGAGGCCCAATGACAATAAAAACATAAATAAAATCCCTCTATTATGGAAAGGGATCAGCCATGGAACCAAATTTCACACCCTCATGTGTGAAAGGAGATATTTGCAAAGAGGTTTGACCAAGTCAACCAACGCAGGATATGAGGTGGAAAGCACTACATGGGACAATGTAGGAGGGAAGATTCTAGAGGAAGGGAAACCATAATTCAAAGTAGGGCCCATGGAGAGCCTTCACTTTCTATATATGGAGAGGAGGAGAGCCATTGTCATTCATGCATATGTTTATGATTTCATGTCTATTCAGACATAGTGCATTCTCTGTTGTTTAGCAAGAATTTCCTGGAAACTCCTGTTTAGGATTTCCTCACCTTCTTGAGAGGCCTCTTGAAGGTTGGTTCTTCATTTTCCACATATCTTGGCTCAAGGCCAAAGCATCCTCCTCCAGGACATCGTTATTGCTGCAACAACATAATACTGTGTTGTAGGGTGTTGCAGTGGAGACTTCACAACACCTCTTCCATTGCTTGTTTTTCAGAGGGAGAGTCTTTCTTGCCTTTGGAGGATCAGTTGGAAGAATTGGAGCTTATTTTCAGATCTTGGCACTTGGCCATAGTGTTCTATTCCACTCACTGCGCAGTCCCTTTTAGTGATTGCATTATTTTCATGGAGTATCTGCAGTGAGGGTTTGCAGATTGATTAGAGGGTGAGATTTCAAGTGTAAGGATCAGCCTTCCACTTAGGAGATCCATTGGAGGAGGTCTACTTCAGATTTTTCATCATCTTCAGACTTCTCTATTGAGTTCCAGATTTGAGTTGCAGCTGCCGCCCAACAACTCCGACATTTTTTCCATTTTGTATATTTCAGCCGATCCTTTAGAGGATTGATGTATTATTGTTTCTAAGGGTTAGAGCTTTACTCCCCTATTGTATTTGAGCCATATATTGTCATATTCATGTATTGAATTCATTTTGCAGTATAATTCTATCATAGACTGTGTCCTCATATCCTGGGTTTATGCATAAATAGCAGTGTTCTTTTATATTCATGTACATGTATTGTTGAGGCTTGCATTGCCTTTCTTGAGTTGATGTTTCCTCAAGAACTTGTACTCTTCTTGCTGCTATAAAATTATTTGTTGGCTATCTATATCTTCTTGTCTCACAGCTCATAAAATAACGTTGTCTCTTCATGGTATGCTCATGTATATGTTTACATATTGTTGTAGCCCACTTTTGAGTGGGATTCTTCAAGAATCTCTATAGACAGAGTCTGAAAAGGGCCAGATAGACTCTGGATCTCACACTTCCTTGAGAATGTGACACATCCAGTAAATGCCCCTTCAGTCAATCTCTAGAATATATTTTTGATTGCTGACATTCCTGAAAAGGGAAAATTACAGCGGTATCAGAGCAACTTTCTTGGCTCAGCCTGTGAGTCTAAGCCGAAGAAGATCAGAATGTTGAAGAAGATGTGTTTATTCTCATCTATGTTCAGATCCAGAGGAGACCTCTCCAAGGAGGTCAAGAAGATTGAAGAAGAAGAAGAGGAAGTACCATGCACTTCCTATTCTCATCAAGAAGAAGACATTGAGCATGGAAGACACTTGGATTATCAGATTCTAAGTGATTACCTTGTTAAGTATAGATCTCAACCTAGAGCCTTCAAGGAGACTCTGGATTTTCCTCATTTCATCCAGCTGAAGGAAGAAAAGAGACCATGTAGAAAAAAATAAATCAAGGGCAATAGATTTTTGTTGTCTACCTTTGATGGGTCATCTACTACAATAGCTTGGGTGAAAGAGTTGGTAGCATTCTTCTTTCTACATCCTGTGATAGAGAAAGAAGCTGTTGAAATCTCAGCGCTGCACTTGAAGGGTGAAGCCTATTATTGGTGGAACAACCACTTGAGCCATGAAGGGGTGAAAACATTTGCAAAGTTCACCCGAGGGTTGATCAAAACCTTTGATGATGAAGGGGCAAAGAAAGAAAGGATCACATCACCACTTAAGGAGCCTTGTGATAACGTTGTCACACTCATGGAGGAGCATCCACATACATCAACAGTTGGGGAAGCCAACAATTTTGAGGAAGGAACTCTTGCAACCCTACAAGAAGTTCCAAATGCACATCAATGTATGAAATAATTTCCACAATCTATTGTTGCAACAAATTCTTTTGAAAATTGTGGAAGTTTACTTTTGGATGACCAAGGGTCAAATCACATTGCTATCATAGAGCAACTTGGTTGCATTGTGCTGTGCAACATGGAAAAATTTAAGGAAGAAGAAAACCATCACTCTCATGAACCATTGTTGGATTGTACATCACATTGGATGTTGGGGTTTGAAGCCTTGAAGGATGGTGGTAGACATATTGCAGTGAGAAACCCTTTCTCCCTTCAAGATGAAACTTTCTCAATGAGCTCCTCTCATCTCAAAGAGAAACCTCTACTTGCAGATCCAAGACCTCATTGGTTTTGGAAAACTATTGATGAGAGGGAGGTCTCAAGGAGAGATCTCATTGGAGGTGCACTTCAACACACCATGGAGTGCAATGTTTTTCTTCCTTTCTCACAAGAACAGATAGAAGATGGAGGACATATTAGGATGGATAACATCTCTCATGATTGTGTTGGACATTCCTTGAGCCATACACATCATGATGGGAGGTTTTTTCCTACCACCTATTTGGGTCTTGATAGGGTCTCATTTATCCTTGAGAAATTTGCATTTCAAAATCCCATGAAGTGCAAAGACAGGAGAATGATTTGGGAGGATGGTAGCCCTCATGGGAGGAGTACCAAGGTGAAGAGAAGAAGAAAGCATCCACAAGTGGTTGAGTGGATGTGGTTGATGAGCAAGGAGCGAGGAGGCTACTTGCAGATTTATGATACCGGGCAGCAGGAGGCTTGGCTGCACTGGTTACTATTGAAAGAGTTTGGCCATCACTTGGCAAACACTCTTCCTAAGAATAAGAGGATGGATACTTGCATCATTGAGCAGCATAGAGTATGAATGCATGGTGTTGATATGATACTCATATCATTCATTATGTCTTCATCACATGATCGGTATGATGGAGGTATGGGGAGGTAACAAAATGTCTTGTTGCTTTGCTTGTTTCTGGGAGAGCAAGAGCAGATTTTCCCTCACACTTTGCATGATGTTGCAGGAGGAGGAGATGGAATTATCTCCTTGGTATTTGATGATTTGGGAGCTCTTCCATATTGGGGATTATTCCATATTTTTTGCAGCATTATTAGAGGAATATTTGACAAGGATCATGTCAAAGAACAGATTTTGGTATTGATAGGGTCTTATTTAAGAAAAGGGGAGGTAATGATGATAGAGCCATCTACCACTATGGCATGTTATTCTTGACTTGGGGTTCCAAGCATCTTCTTGCAGCACATGGTTCATTCTTCTTCATAGCATGCCGAAACACTATGGAGGACTCATTTATGGACTCATGTACCATCTTACTTCCAGCATATGGTAAGAATTTTGTTTATAAATTCATTGATTTGCACACTCTTACCATTCTTATGCAATGCATTGCTTCACAAGAGGGCAAGCTTGTCACATTGCTCCATGAGTTGTATTGGGCCAGTCTACATGATGGAGGTAGCCATCTCTTTTGTGGCCTTGGGAAAATGTTTTATCATCACATGTATGTTCAGTTGCTGCACTATAACATGTATCATATGAAGACATGCATGATTAACCATGTAGAAAGAAACATTTTGCCTTGAACTTTCCTCAAGCAGCAGCTTGTAAAACAATGTTGTACTTGTTTGGGAAGCTGTTGTTACCTTCTTGCACCACATGAAACCTTTAGAATTTTCTTCATTTTATTTCTGATCATGACTTCATATGCTGATATAGATCATATTTGTAAAGGGAGCATGATTATGAGAGAGACACATGAGATGGATGTGTCCTTGAGTGGGGAGAATTCCCACATTTTCTTCACTACATGTTCTAATCGGAGCATGGGAGGAGATATGGCCACCACAACCACATGTTTGTTTCCTTTTGAGGTGGGCCATGAGGTTGATATTCATCCATTGTATAGCCATGGTCAAGTGCTTGATCATGTATTGTTGTTACATTCAGCCATTTACTATCTTTTAGTAGATGTGATGAATCTTGTACATTACTTGCCATGTAATTTTCTAAAGTTGCAGTGGGTGAAACTGCATTGTATCCTATTGAGATATTGTTTGTATCATGCACTATCATGTATAACTTGCAACAAAATTCTCATTGGGACACTCTATGGTGATCTTGTCCTATTCATCATGGATGGATTGTTTTGGGTCAGCATGTTCTTCATTGTTGGAGGAGAACTCTTTGGAGGATTGCTCTTCACTTTTCCATTTGAGGGCAATACTTTCGCAGCCCAGGGTTAGCACATACTCTACATTTATCATAAGTGGAGAGGAGGACAGCTTGGGGTAGGCTACAATGCTTGCCATGTTCATATTTTCAGCCCACCTTCATTTCTAGAGCTTGAGGTGGAAGGAGATTTTCGGGAGTTGCCTTGTTGGGAGGTGGCTCATTTTGTTTGGATGATTTCTTGGGGAAGGAGGATCCACATGGGGGAAATGTTCCTCATTATATTTCAGCCTCCATGCCTTGAGTGGAAATTATTTAGTTCTATCCTTGCAGTTGCTTGGGGACAAGCAACATTTGGGAGGGGAGGACTGTAAGTTCCAAATTTTTCTTCAATAAATTGGAACATTAATTTTTGCCTAAATTCATTTAGGAGATGAATAATTGGGTAAGGAAGCCCAATGACAATAAAAACATAAATAAAATCCCTCTATTATGGAAAGGGATCAACCATGGAACCAGATTTCACACCCTCATGTGTGAAAGGAGATATTTGCAAAGAGGTTTGACCAAGTCAACCAGAGCAGGATATGAGGTGGAAATCACTACATGGGACAATGTAGGAGGGAAGCTTCTAGAGGAAGGGAAACCCTAATTTGAAGTAGGGCACATGGAGAGCCTTCACTTGTTATATATGGAGAGGAGGAGAGCCATTGCCATTCATGCATATGTTTATGATTTCATGTCTATTCAGACATTGTGCATTCTCTATTGTTTAGCAAGAATTGCCGAGAAACTCCTGTTTAGGATTTCCTCACATTCTTGAGAGGCCTCTTGAATGCTGGTTCTTCATTTTTCACATATCTTGGCTCAAGGCCAAAGCATCCTCCTCCAGGACAACGTTATTGCTGTAGCAGCATAATACTGTGTTGTAGGGTGTTGCAGTGGATACTTCACAACACCTCTTCCATTGCTTGTTTTTCAGAGGGAGAGTCTTTCTTGACATTGGAGGATTAGTTGGAAGCATTGGAGCTTATTTTCAGATCTTGGCACTTGGCCATAGTGTTCTATTCCACTCACTGCGCAGTCCCTCTTAGTGACTACGTTATTTTCATGGAGTATCTGCAGTGAGGGTTTGCAGATTGATTAGAGGGTGAGATCTCAAGTGTAAGGATCAACCTTCCACTTAGGAGATCCATTGGAGGAGGTCTACTTCAGATTTTTCATCATCTTCAACCTTCTCTATTGAGTTCTAGATTTGAGTTGCAGCTGCTGCCCAACAACTCCGGCATTTTTGCCATTTTGTATATTTTAGCCGATCCTTTAGAGGATTGATGTATTATTGTTTCTAAGGGTTAGATATTTACTCCCCTATTGTATTTGAGCCATATATTGTCATATTAATGTATTGACATCATTTTGCAGCAACATTCTATCATACACTACATCCTCATAGCCTGGGTTTATGCATAAATAGCAGTGTTCTTTCATATTCATGTACATGTATTGTTGAGGCTTGCATTGCCTTTCCTGAGTTGATGTTTTCTCAAGAACTTGTACTCTTCTTGCTGCTATAACATTATTTTTTGGCTATATATATCTTCTTGTCTCACATCTCATAAAATAACGTTGTCTCTTCATGGTATACTCATGTATATGTTTGCATATTGTTGTAGCTCACTTTTGAGTGGGACTCTTCAAGAAGCTCTATAGACAGAGTCTGAAAAGGGCCAGATAGCCTTCGAATCTCACACTTCCTTGAGAAAGTGACACATCTAGTAAATTCCCCTTCATTCAATCTCTGGAATAGATTTTTGATTGCTGACATTCCTAAAAAAGTAACATTACAGTTGACTCATCAAGGAATCCATCAGTGAAAAAGACACAACCTAGAGAAGAAATTTCAAAGACCTATAGCAGAGGTAAGATGTTGGAGTTTGCCCCTGAAATAGCAGAGATGACTAGACCTAGTACTAGGGCTCAAGAAAAGATGTTTCCTAGGAAGACTATCACTAAATATGGAACTCATATTGGCACTATTAGACAAGAATCATCAAGAGGAGAACATGATAAAACATTTCACAGTGAAGAACAATCACCTCTTGATTTAGATATGGATGGCCTAGAAAAACACCATGAAGATAAATAAGGTAGCTAAAGACATAATCAAAGAGAAAGAGGCACAAATCAGAGAGCTAAAATATGCCCTTGCCAAAGCCAATTTCATGGTGGCTTTCTTGCAGCAAGAGAATAGACAATTGAAACTAATCCTAATGCATAAGAAGTAAGTCACAAGAAAACCATCCATCATCTAGTAAGGAAGATGTTTTGAAAAAAAAGAAATAACAAGTTAATTTATGGTCTCAAATGGCTCAAATCATCTTTAAACAAGTAAATCAACCTCCATAAACCCTCTATGCAATCTCTTTCCTCAAAAAACTTATTGAAAATTCATTCTTAGGGTTTGAAGCATTTTTGTTGTGCTTTCCATTTTCCATGGTTCATAGCTTCATCAAGAATCGAAGGATTTGGTTTTAAGCTTATACCTATTTCATAATCCTTCACTAATCATTCTCCATCATTCCCCTCATAAAAATCATATCATTTCCTTATTTTCCCAAAAACCCTAGAAATTTGTTGCACTTTTACCCTAGGTCTGTGTTTGACCTTTTGCCCAACTTTTTCTAACTAATTTTAGTAAATTCCACATTAATTATGCTCCTAACACATATCCCTACCTCTCATAATTTTTTTATATTTTTCCTATCCCCCATTCCCTCCATTCCCTTCCCCCAAGTTGTTGCGTTTCTGGAAAATTCGTTGTGCTTTTGACTCTGTTTTCTTCATCATTTTCAAAAGAGGTTTATGACCAAATGAAGATGAATTTTAAAAACATGAGAGAGGTTTTTATTTATAAAAACCTTATATACAACAACCTCTTCTAGTTTTACAAAAATTGTTATGGTTAAATAGACATCACAACATATTTTACCCCTACTTTTACAAACAATGCATAAAAAACATCCTACAGAAACACAGTGTGTGGTCGCTACGCTTTTTCCTAGAGGCTCCAAATGAAGATTGAAAAGCATGTGGAGATGTATTTTGGTTATTAAATTCTAGAAATATACTTTATTTTACTTTTTAGTTCATGGATTTTCAGAAAAAGGTAAAAAACCACCTATTTTCCATCTTTCTGCCACCTTTTTAGACCACTCGCTGTGATTTTAGACAGGTTGATTTCAAGGAAAATTTTTAGGGGATTTGAGCAGTGTTTTGCATTCATTTATGACTCCATTGTGTAGCAAACATATCCAGATTTCCAACCATACCATTTTCAGCCAAAAAATCCTTCGGGAATACCTCCAAATCACCTTCCAAACTTTCGCTGCGCTTTTGCTGCCAGACACTGCGCTTCTATAATTTTTCGCTGAGTTTTTGGGTTTGAAGATTTTTCTTGACATGTGGAGGTAAAAGGTAAAAATGGTTGATGTAACAACTAGCTCATGAATTTTTTTATGGTTAATAGGCCTATTTTAGGTCATATTTGTTAAATAATCTTATGTTTAATGACTTGAGACAAAACTCAACTTGTTAGCTAAAAAATGGGAAAGTTGTTTCTAACTCCCCTAGAATTAGGCTATGAGTCATTAGGTGCATTAATTAGTTGTTTTGGATTAGGATTCGACCCGTATATGTGGAGTCTTGTTCTATTTTCTATATGTACTCAAAATCAAGTGATTGAGAGGGTTGGATACTTGTGGTTCAGACTTGGAACTAGTGTATTTATCATTTGCATAAATATAACAAACATTTGCAGCTATTTTCATGGAATTTTTGTGTTACCTGGTTAGTGGCTTTGTTTTTCTTGTGTTTGCTTTTATATTTGATGATTAGATATTGTTATCAACCATCTACTTTCTTCCTATGCTTTATATTTTATGGTTTAAAACAGAAATCATTCTTTTATGCTTTGTTTTTGTTTAAGACAAGCATCTAAATGTGTCATCCTCTAAAAAATTGAATTCATGCTTTTTCTCACTTGAATCCTATTATTTCCCCCCACCACCACTAAAATGACAAACCAATTGAGTCACTGATCATACCTACCTTGCTTCATACTATATATGCAATTGACCTTTGGGATAACTTGTCTACTTCTAAGACCTAGTGCTCTTTGTCCAACAAACCCTAAATTAAACCCTATTAACTAGCATAAAACCCTAAATAGCCTCCAATCAATTCCATTGGATATGAGTGTAATTTTTAGAGAGCCCTCTCTGATTTGGTAGGGATAGATACCAAATCTAAATATTGGTTTGTGGTTACCCCTTTGGCTTCCTTTCTCAGCCTTGGGAAACCAAGGGGAGTTGACACTCCCATTCTGTAAATTGTATATGGCCTAATTACTGACAAATAAATTTGATAATGTTACTCATTTGTGCATGCAAGCCCTTGGGGGATAATGTTGTGTGTTTTCCAAATTCAGTAAGTTTCCAATTTGAATTGAGTGAGTACGACTTGTTTTAATTTGGTATGATAATGAGAAATGTAAGGTGCAGTCGTCAAGGGTGGTGTCTCGCCCCCCTAAATTAAGCATTCGAATGACCATTTCATGGGTGAGATAGGTAATAGCGAAGTCATAAATTGTATTAATTCAAAGTAATAACGAATGTCAAATACTCATGTACCTTATTTGATCTTACCATAAGTGAGATGGAACTTGTACGATTGATGGTTGATGATGTGATGCATTGTAATTATGTTGGTGTGTGATGTATGGAGTATCGCTAAGTTAACAAATAAAACTAGCAAGGTTCTTGATAAAACAACAAGATCAAACATTATTTGACAATGTCGGTACTTGATAAATGTTGACAACTAGAAGTGACCTGGCGTGACAAGTGTAGGTAACAAAAGTGTTGTTTTCTTGACAAGTAGCAACAACTAGTGAAGTTATTTTCTTGACAAGTATTAGTAACAAAGAAATTTTTTACTTGACAAATGTCAGCATTTACCTATAAAAATCACAACATTTCTAGATAGAAAATCACAAGATAAATTATTATTTGAAACTAAATGACTAAAGAGACATAAAATATTTTTTTATGTTATTTTCTTTTATTTTTTTAGTTGCCAAGCACCAGCAATCTAGTTTTCACCTATCATCTACCCAAATACGCTCCTAGGAGTTTTCAAAATTGAAATTTTTTGTTATATTTTTGTCATATTTCCAATTATGCTCCTAAGATTTTTCACAATTAGAATTTTTATTATTATTATTATTATTATTATATGGTGGAGGTGTGGATGTGGATGATTGTTTTCCCTTGAGCATAATTTCTAATCGAAGCTTGGAAACAACATGCTTGATGAATGATTCCTTTGAATCTGGGTGATGATACAGGCGAATCGATGCCCATTAGTAATTAAAGGGGTATGTTTTCCATCAATGGTCACTAGTTTGACAACCCTGTTATTGAAGACTATGTCTATCTCATATGGGCCCAGCCATTTAGTGTGCAAGTTCCCTTGAAATCCTTAAATTGGGAATCATATAGAAGTGCGTAATCCCAAAGTTGGAATATCTTCTTTTTAATCATTTGATTGTTTTGTTTGGCTCTTTCTTGCTAGACAAGATCTATGTGTTTTAGTGCAGCCAAACAAATTTCACTAAGTTCATGTAGCTATTCTAGTTGATGCTTTTGTGTTGCTGATAAATATAGACTTGATTCTATTGTGGTCCTGAGTGTGTTGATTTAAAATTCAATGGGAAATATGTGGCACTTCCCATACACTGGATCAAATGGGGAAAAGATCATTGTTCTTCTCCACATTATTAGTTGATGAGCCCAATCATGAAGATGATTGGCTATTTTTTTAGTGATGATACTCTCTAGTACTTTGTTGGCGCTTTTGACTTGCATGTTTGATTGTGGGTTGTAGGGAGGAGTTACTCGATGTTAAACCTTTTATTTCTAAAAAAGTGTCTCTGTTTTGTTTCCTTTAAACGATGTTTCAAAATTAGTGACTACTTCCCTGGGTACCCCATATTAGACGAATATTTCTTAATATAAAAACTCAATAATAACTTACTTTTTGTCCTTTGTTTATTCTCTTGCCTAGACCAATTTGGTCACATAGTTGGTACAGACTATGATATAATATTTTTGATGTGATGGATGACTAATTGGGCCCAAAACATTGAGGGCCCATTTATCAAATGGATCAATTACTAGTTGTGTTTGTAATGTAATTTCATTATATTGTATGGGTTGGCTCACCCTCTGAAACTTATTGCATCATCTAACATATTTATTTGCATCCTGGAATATAGTGGGTCAAGAATAGCCTATTCACAACACCTTATGGATGGTTCATTTATCTACAAAATGGCTACCACAAGGTCCATCATGACAGACCTTGAGAAGATCCTGGACTTCATCCTCCCTGACACATCTGTGGATTTTCTGCTCAACCATATTGTAGAAGAGGTATCTATCCATGAGAACTTGGTACTTTGTTGGATGATTTTGCCTTTCTTGTGGATAAACAAGGTTTGGTAATTTTCTTGCACCAAGGAAGTTTGCAGTGTTTACATACTGGGGTGTATGGGTGGAAACTACAAACAATTCTTCATCACGAAAGTCATCTTCTATGGGATAATTGTCAAGATTCACAACAAGCCTATATAAAATATATGTAACTACACTATCTTTACCAGGTTTATCAATAATTGCAATATCAAATTCTTGCATTAATAACAACTATCTGATAATTCATGCACTGATATATGGTTTAATGGCTAAATACGTGATAATTGAATTATATATCTACACAAATATAAGGTATCCAGTTATGTAATGCCTGAACTTGTTAATTACAAATATGACAACAAGAAATTATTTTTTCGTTACATTTTAATTCAATTTTTTTGGTGACATTTTTTTTTGGCATAACATACAACTTCTTATCTTCCAATTGTCTCGACATGGCTCCAACAGAAGTGTCAGAAACTTCAAAGGAAATATGGAATGAAATTTCTATTTAGGTTTATGTAACACAGGGGTCGTAGATAGAATCGTTTTTAACTTTTTGAAATAAGCTTGACAATTGTTATTCCATAGGAATAATGCATCTTTCATAAGTAATGCATACAAAGGGGATGCAGTTTTAGAATATTTTTCAATGAAATGATGATAATAACCTATTTTTCCCAAAAATATACATACCTTCTTTGTGTTTTAGGGGGGAGTACGCTCAATATTACCTGAACTTTGGCTGGATTGACTTGAATACCAGAATTTGAGAATAGATATCCTAAAACTACTCCTTTTGTCATCATCATGTGGAATTTTTCTGTATTTAATTCAAGATTAGCATATTTACAACGTTGGAGTGTTTTTTCTAAATTAAATAGTGTTTTTTCGAAGTCAGATCCATACAGTGTGAAATTGTCCATATAAATTTCAATACTATAGTTAGTCAAGTCAGAAAATAATTATATGAAAATTTTCTCCATGGGAAGGTGATGGTTGTCTTATCCTGGTATTCTGCAAAGATGTGAATCTAATTATATATGTTGAAGTTGTCAAGGAAAGATAAATATGGTTTCTCTAACAATGTGTCCAAGACCTAGTCAATAAACGACAAAGGAAAATTATCTTTCTATGTTGCTTTATTTAATTCTCAATAATCGATGCAGGTCCATAACTTGTCAGTCTTATTTGGGAATATCACAAGAGGGGAAACCCACTTGTTGTTAGATATTGAATAAATAAAATAAGAATCCAAAAATTTATGGAGTTATCATTTAATAACATCCCTGAGATTGGGATTCGTCTTCCTTTGAGTATATTGGGTGGGAGTACAATCCTTCATAATATAGATATGGTGTGTGCAAATAAAAAGGGGTATACTCTTCATATCCTTGTATTCACATGCGAAATATTCTTTCTCCATCTTTAGGACTAACAACTTACTAGTCTGTGTGGGGGTCAAATTCAAATTGATATTCAATGTTTTCCTTGACAATTTCAAAAGGGATATTGTTGTGAATGACTATAGTATGTATTTCCTACTCTTCTATTTCCAAATTAGGATCCTCGAAATCATAATTCTGTATTGTTACTTATATTATCTACTGAATAGTCCATGGCACAGAGGGTGAGTTAGTAATAATATTATTAATGATACCATACTTTGTTTGAGTTTTAAAGGCCAAGGCTTTATCGATTGTGAAAATGGGCTATGATAGGTTTTGTTGGGGGATAGACTCAATTTTTTCATATAATACCCATGGAAAAACATCATATTTCCTATTCTACATCCTATGTAAGCATCATTGATGGCCAACCATGGCCTTCAAAGATCAAGGGATGGTTGTTAAGATGATATTTTGTTTGGAGGATAAAAAATTATACTAGGTAGGCCCAAGATCATACAACAAAATAACATCTTCCAAAATCCCTTCTGGTTGAATAGTGGACCAATTAGTTTATTCAAGAACAATAGGGGCAGGTATAAGGGCTGTGAATCCTAACATATCATAGGTTTATTTAGTCATTAAGTTTTGTTTTGGATTTGGATATTGACAATCAATTTTATGAGATCGTCATATTTGACACCTATATATGCCCCCTTAGAATTAAATTATATAATTTCCCCAAATTGTGAATAGTATGTGGATACTTGGGCTTTCTCCTTGGCTTTTTAAGACACAAGTCTTGAACAATTTTGGCAAAAAATGGCACATCTCCTATTGCTTGTAATAATGGAATCTTAACACATAAATTATAAAGTCCCCTAATAAATTTAACTTTGGTTGTGAAGTTGTCTTGACTATTGCTAACCTTTCTAGATATGGAGGAGTAACAACTTGGTTGTTAGTTGGGCTAGAATCAACTATTTTTGTTTATATTGCTACTATGTGGAGTCCTTGTTTTGTTCATGATTATGTTTCACTTCAAGAGATGAGGGTTCATCCTCCACTTGTTTTATGATTAATGGTATGTATTGTGGGCGAAGCATCTTCCTAGACCTAATTTGTACATCATTGCATGCAAGAGAACTAATGTTAGAGGCTAGGAAGTTTGACATTTCAGCCTACTAAATCATATTATTATTCATATTTGGTGTGGTTTGGATGGATAATTGAGGTCAAATTGTGGGACCATTCGTTGGATCATTCATTAGTGCATTTACAAGAAATTGTAATATGAGGTTGTGGAGGTAACAATGGGGGTAGTTGTGGATGGTGTGTTAGAAATTTTTTCCTAGGAAGAGAGGAATTTCTCTTATTCAATGGCCATGATGGATTTTGTACTATCTGAACTAGACATTGTATATAGGGTGAGGGGTATTGAATATTTTTAGGGTTCTTCCATTTAGGAGCAAACAATTGTTTCTATAAAGAATTATATTGAGTAGTTCAAGTATTGACAAATGTAGAAGAGTCTTAATTCATACCTGGTGGTCGTGTCTGTCTCGACTTCTTTAAGCCCAAGAATTAAGTTGGTTCAGCTTCTTAGCTAGCGCCCTATTTTTCCACTTTCAATCTAGGTAGAGATGGAAACATGGAGTTATTTATCACATATTCCACATATCTCAACAACTTTCATCGGGCATTCTCTAGAGTAGTGTTTCATTCTACATTTCAATTAGCAAACGACAAGTGCCTATTCGACTTCCAATTGTTTCTATTTATCTTGAAACATGTCTAATTGTGAATTCAATGTCCTAAGAATGTTATCCTTGAATTATTCCAATAGATTCATTATATCTACATGGGTTACTCCCCCACTAACCACTTTTTTGGCCTTGGTAGGATAGTCTCTAATTAATGGTTTGCCCCTAGTCACTCCTCATGAATATCTTTTGGATAGGTCTCAAATATCTCCATAAGTTTCCTTATAGATTTATCTATTTCCCATTAAATTCAATATATCCAACCACTCATGTTGCATTCCTTTAATTAGGATTGTCTTTAAAATGTCACCTCCTAGTGTAACATATGAAGATATTTTTACTTTATACTAAAACCATTCTATAAATTCCTCCATATTTCTTCCTCCTTTTGTGATATTTTGAAGAAATCATCCATGAGCTCTCAAATTCTACAATATTCTTGATATTTTCCAAGAAATGTCTTCTTCATATCATCCCATAAAGTTCTAGTGTTCCCACATAGACCCATAAACTATCTTAGAGTTGCTCCCTTTAAAGTGGCCAATAACAATTTTAATGTTTATAAATCATCATTGTAATCATAGCTTCATGTTGGGATAGGGTCCCCTAGGTCAAGTCTTAATGTAATTTTTTTAAACTTTGATGGTAAATCACAGTGCGCAAAAGATCAAGGGGTTTTGGGGCGGGTCAAATATCATTCATTTTGTAGTGGGTAAAAGGGTAAAACATGGTACTCAAACCATGGTTTGGGACCATGGTTTTTGCACATATAAGTAGTATAAATAGGCATGTATGAGTCAATTCAATAGATATCTCATGATTATGTAATGTTGATGTGATTTTGGGCAATTAATTGGTGATTAGTAGGATTAAGAGACAAGCTCCTACGACAGTGTTTGTGGAGACCTAAGGAAATTATCAAGATGTGTGTGAGGACTCTGCAACTGTGTGTGTAGAAGGAAGAAGTTGTATTCATTGAAGATCTAATTAATATAGATAAGTTTTGGCAAATCACTAGTTCACTTGCATGATTTCTGTTCTTATAAGTTAATTGTTGGGTATGTGTTATATTCTTTCTGGTGGGTAGTCCGCACCCATGGTTTTGCACATGGTTTTGGGGTACGATGGTTTTTTGCCCTTGGTATTTTTGTAGATCCAATCAAGGGAACTACGGTTATGTTCTAATCCAGGGTTAATGGATTAGGGTTCATGTATGCTTCGGCATGTATATATATGTGTTGTAACACTAAAAGGAATATAATGAAAAATCAAGCTGGTCATCTCGATTTGGGATCCAGGGGAAAATCTCTGTGTTTATCTGTTTTATGTTTTATGCTCTCGCTATTACTTATTTTCTGTTATAATATTTGTGTGTAGATAATTTATGTTCAGGGTTAAAACCTACATTAATGCATTGATATGTATGAGTTAATGATTTTCCTATAGATCTGTTGTGTAGTTTCTATTATTTGATGCACATTTTTCTGGGTTAATCACATAATAGAATATCTATGTGTTTGTGCAATAATTATTTGCGCAATAACTATAGTAGTATTAAGGGTTTCAATTATATTTGAATTAGGTTAAAAATCAATAGCACAACGTATTAGTAATTAGATCAAATCAGGAAGTGTTAGATCCACATCAAATCCCCCTCTAGGTGTGGAAACCTGGTTCCAACACCCCTCGATGCTAATTTGGGTGAGAATTTGAAATGCATAAGTGGATCACTACCGAAAGGGCCAGTAGTTGGAGGGTTTTGTTGGTTGTGCAGTACAATCTTAAACTGGGTCAGCACCCCTTAAGCCAAAAAATGGTTTTGGTGCCGAGACCATGATCTTTTTTAGAGAAATTTGATGTGGCATCCAACTAAGGGTGAAGTCCAGGATTTATTGGATCAAAGGGTATGCAAGTTCACGATCCAAGAGAACCAAAACCCACCATTATCTGTTGAATATTTGGAACAAAGATATATTTATATAGAGAAACACACAATTTTCTTTAATTCCTTTGCAACAGAACTACATGAGTGGCTATCTCGGCTCGTTGTGAAGTAGACCTGTGGGAAGGATGACGCAATTTCCAGGTGGGTTCCTGGGTTGATTCAGCAATTGGAAAAAGCCAACAATAAGATTACTCGTGTAGTAGATTATTGGATTGACATCATTCTAAGCAGATTTATCACTGAATTTGTTTTTGACACCTTTGTTCCATACACTGAATCTGAAATAAGGTTTTTCAAAGGTCATTGAGGTAATTTTCTGCACTATTTAAAGAAATGGATTAAAATTCTCTTATGTGAAAAGGGTAATTTTTGCAACCACATTAAGTAAATGTCCAGAAGAGGTCAACCTAGATCTACGTGTAGTGTAAAAGTTTATAGAGAAGACCCAGATGGAGACTTTGTGTATAGTCCCCTCAAAGGTATATTTGATAGGGACAAAGAGTTTGAGGGGAGAATTTCAGGTGATTCAGTGCAATCAGAATACAATGACACAGTTACGCTTCATATCGCGTCCACCCCACTTTCAAATCCACCACACACTGCCATCCCATCCACCCCGCACCCCACTTCACCTCCACCTCTACCACCAGTATTCGATATGGCTAACTCTATTAAGATGTATAATTTTAAGAGTGTCGGGAATGAAGACACCGAGAAATTTTGGTTCATCGCAAAGGCTGTGTGAAAGGCACAACAAATTATTGATGATGATGTCAAGAAAGTGCAGCTCACTAATGCATTCCAGGAACATGCACTCGAATGGTATATGAGGTATCTAGTGGCTAAACTAAATACAATGATAGATGATCTCAAGAAAGAATTGAATGATAAGTTCCATAAGCCAAATTCATATGCTCAATGTGTTACCGAATTAAAGGATATCCTCCAGGAAGTGAAAGAAATTGTATGGGAGGAAAATCATCGATTAAAACGTATCATAAGGGATAGAGGCTTCACCATTAGTGATGATCAGCATAAATAATGGTTCATCACAATGTTTTTGCCATGTATGCGCCTATCTTTATCTCAGCAGAAGATCACGTCCCAGGCCAAAGCTTTTGAAATAGCGATGAATCTAGAAGCATCACCAGTTCAGGATACACAGGCCGGGGTTCAGCAGATTTAGAGCCAGTTCACTACCATGCACTTAGAACTGCAACACTTGCGGAAGGAGAATGGAAAGGACGTATGCGCAGAGGTATGGTGCATGTGCTGCAAAGCTGAAGTACACTACAAGGGCTAGTGCCCAGTATATGGCGAATATCTGGCAACTGGAGGACCGAGTGTGATCAAGCCTACTCTAGGGATTGGGCCAAGTGAGAGCCCCACACTATGGTGCGTAATCTGTCAAATATCCATAGAGCACACACCAGAATATTGTCCCATGTTGCTGAAATATGTTTAGACTCCCAAGTAATTACATTTCACATTTTGTCAGTCTAAAGGCCATGATGATAATAATTCTTGTAGTTTTTACCTAATGATTGAACAAGTTGCTTCCTATAGGATTTAGTTAGAAATTAGAGGCCCATGTTTTCCTGCATCACCCTCTGGGTGAGGGGAATTTCAGGGCCTAGGTCATGGAAGAGGAGGAGGAGATGGTCATGGAAGAGGCCAGATTATCTGCTATAATTGTGGAGAAGTTTGTTGATTCGCGCGCGACTTCCGAAACCTGACACACCCATCTTATAGGTATTGTCGGCAGTTCGACCACATAATTGAATATTTCCTTGTGTTGTTTGCAAAAATGCAAGAAAATAAGACTTAAACACCTACACAGAACGTTCATATTATGAGGGTATAACTACACAACGAAGAGCCTAGTGTTAATATTGTGACCAGAAGTGGTGCAACAACTGAAGCAAACAAAGCAGAAGGAAAAAAAAACCTATTACAGATGTCTGGGTTTGGAACGCCCCTGAGAAGAAGGAAGGATTTAATTTGAAAATGGAAACAGATACTTTTACTGAAGCAAATAATAATTTCATGGACCTCGGTGCATCAACATCAAAATTACCGACTAAGCCTGTTGTGAATGCCACATATGAGGTTGATCCAGCTAAACTGATTTTTTTCCTATAGGCTTGTATCAAGCTTCTATGAAATAATAAGGCAATTGAAAACCTTCAAACATTAATTGATAACTGCGCTAAGAAAGAACAACCTCGGATGGAACAAATGGTTGTCAATAAAATATGCAAGAACAAAAGAAGAACCAGGCGAGAGATGCGCTTAACCGCTCATATAGTAGACTTTGAGATGGATCAATTTATTTTGGATATGAGATCTGATGAAAATGTACTACATAAATAGACATGGAAGAAAATGGGAGAACCTAAGCTGGAATGGTCCTCAATTCAACTGTGCATGGCTAACCAACATAAAATTATCCCAATGGGAATACTCTCTAGGGTAGTGGTTGACATTAAAGGAGTCAAGGTGTTTGTTGACTTTGAAGTCATTGAAGTTTTTAATGATACAAATTCATATCCCATGCTACTAGGTATAGATTGGGATTTTGACATGGATGTTATTATTAACCTCAAATGCAGGAGCATGGTATTTGAAAGCAATGGGACAAGGGTTGTGGTCCCCCTAGACCCTGCAGAAGGAGCAAGATATATAGATCCGGTCCACAATGAATATGCAGATGAAGATATTGATCATGTATACAAATTAATTGCAAAGTATGAGGATTGGATCAATCCCACGACAGATGATTGGCTTAGTTGGTAAAAATATAGTCTGTGCTTATCAGACTCAGATGAATAATTGGAACACTGGAAGAATTGCTTACATGAAGTATCCACACTGCATTGTAATTGAGTAACCATATCTTTGTGTTTTTTATCCTCCGAGGTACATGAATTTCACCACTATGATGGCATAGGATATTTCAATCTCTTTTTAGATACATTTGAAAGGGATGTTTTGGAGAAATAATGGTTCCACGCACTTGATCTAGCTTTGCACTCAACCCCAGCAGTTGGTGGGGAATGCACAAATAAAATATTTTTGGTTGGAGAGAATGTCATCAAATGCTACGACTATGATTTGGAAGCCCCAACACCTGAATGAAAGAAAAATATTCAGGCCAAGATGATTCGCGCAACCAATTACCCAATTGGATTTTAGTTTGGGGAGAGGAGCCTCAGCTGGAATGGGTTCACATATTCATTCATACATTGGATAGGGTACCCATGAATTGGTATCTGGAGACCAAGCTGCGACAGGGTACTTCTGAATGGGTTGCACTGAAAGAGATCTTCATTTTGACTTTTCGCTTTGAAAGTGAATTCCAGTGCATTGATGAGGCATTGCAGGATATTCAAGACGTTATTTTTGATGTGCCAAAGGAACCGATGGTATGGGCCCTACTAGAATGGAACATGCAAATGAAGGTTGTAGTTGAATGTCTCATTGTGATTGTTGAAGATAATGATGAGGATCCAAGAAAATTAACATCCCTAAGTCTGAGGGGTAGCACACAGCCAGTGGACCTGAGATTGAATTGCTAGATGTTACTGAACATGTTAAGACTAGACAAGTCAATATTGGGACAGAAGAGTAGCCTAATTTTTACAATATATGGGATTATTAGGATGAATATACAATGGGAATGATTGCAAATCTTCTCACTAAATATCAAGAGTTTTTCCCCACTAAATTTTCTGAGCTAAAAGGGATTATTAGAGACTTTGGTGTGATGTAGATCACCTTAAAACTGAATGCTAGGCCCATTAAGTAGTGCCCTTACAGATTGAACCCAAAGTATAATAAAAAGGTTAAAGAAGAGTTGGAAAAGATGGTTGTTGCAGAAATTATTGAGCCATTGGAGGAATCAAATTGGGTGAGTCCCATGGTAGTCCAAGAGAATAAGACAAATGGTGAAATTAGGATTTGCTTTGACTTACAATAATTGAATGATGCATGTGTGCATGATCATTTTCTGACCCCATTCTCAGATGAATTTTTGGAAAACATAGGAGGGCAGGAAGCCTATTCATTTACTGATGGATTTTCAGGATATCACCAGATAAGGATCGCACCTGAAGACCAAAGCAAGACTACCTTTGCAACAGAATGGGGCTCATTCCAATATACTGTGATGCCATTCAGTTTGAAGAATGTGACAACCATATTTTCGTGTGTAGTAGTTTCTACTTTCAAATATTGTATCCATAAGTTTTTAGAAGTGTATTTTGATGATTGGACTGTCTTTGGACCATTGAATAAACATGTCTCTAGTAGGAACTTAATTCTAGATACTTGTGAGAAGTATCAGATTTCTATGAACTTAAATAAATGTATATTCTGTGTCCCTTTTGGTATCTTGATGGGACATATTGTTTGTAAATTGGGACTGATGGTCGATCCTTCTAAATCATTGTCATTATTAATCTAGATCCCCCAAATAATGTGATGAAGCTACGCTCGATCTTGGGACATATTGGATATTATCAAAATTTTATTCAAGCTTATGTGTAGATCACTGCACCAATGGAGAAGTTGTTGAAGAAGGAAACAACCTTTTGTTGGGATGAGAATTATCAGAAGAGTTTGGACATACTTAAGGAAAGGATTGTAATTATGCCCATATTGGTATTCCCAGATTGGTCGAAGGATTTCCATGTACATGTTAATGCTTCATGTATCACGGTAGGAGTTTTATTAGCGCAACCAGGTATTGGAGATTTTAATCATCCAATTGTGTTTGCAAATCAAAAATTGTCAAATGTTGAGCGCAATTATTCAACCACTAAAAGAGAAGGGATAGCCATGGTGTATGTTATTTTCTCCTCTTGCGGACAAGAGCTATCTCCCTAGTATCCCAACAAATAACTAGAAACAAACAACCATTTGAATATATATTTCCCTAAACTATTAGAGTTCAGATTATCAAAACTTAGAAACGAGGAGGTTATGCTCCTACCTTTCAACAATATGTTTGATGTATGCCTTGTCTTTCATCCTGAAGAAGTCCTTCAATGCTGAGAAAAACCTACAATCAAAAACATGAAAAGACTCAAAATCACCTACAATATATAATAATCCAAAACACCATTTTAACTTAATGATCAAGGAGATTAAGAGTTTTCATTGTTTTAATGAATCTAAAAATGATACAATGAGAAAAAGAGATCCATATGTATTATCAAGAATATAAAGAGAAATCTTACAACCTGAGCCTTAATGTCATACATATTTCTCCTATATGCCTTCACAATCATGCTCCTTGGTTTGAAAAGCTTTCCTCTCTAGAATGACCAGCATAAGTTTTTCTTCAATGAACTCTTATACACTGTACAATATCTGAAGTACAAAGTTCCAAGTACCCTAACTTTGAAGTTTCATCTCAATTTATAAGAGAAATTGAGGAGGTTTCAGATCCATCAATATAGGGATGAGATCCTTTAATGAAGGGATTATGGTTCCTTCATCCAAGGGGATAAGTTCCATGAGTGGAGGGATATAGCTCAAACTGGCATGACTCAAGAGGCTTTTAGTTGGAAGAATATGTGCCCAACTATGCTTCTAGAAGTTACTTGTTCACGTTTACTTTCTTTTACACGAGGTGTGCAGGTTTTATGGGAAAACAGAGCATGAATGTGTGCAAATAAAGGAGGTAATATCAACACATGCACAGGAAGTGACCACAAAAAGCGCGCAGGAAATAATTAATATTTTTTAAGAGTTTTTCCCAGTTCCCAAGACTTGGTTCACGAATATAAATGTTTTGAATTCTAAGGAAGCATGAGCATGGATAGTGATAGATCCATATTGACAATCAAATTTCATGGTGACAAAATGAAGTGTAACATATTTCCCCCTAAAGTGCGAAGTCTGAGAAAATATTTCAAGAGAGTGAAGCACTTTATCATTACAAGGATTAGATCGGAGAAATTGGTCGAAAACGTGTAAGAAAAATTCAATGAAAATGTATAATCATCATTGAGGTAGGTATTCCCATACTCAGAGAAAAACTAACTACATGTTCTGGTACAAATATGACTTAGCATTATGTCAAATGTAAACGCAGTATGGGCACAACCATCTATTATGAATAATTATACTGTATCATGAATACATAACTCCTCGTAGCCTGGATGGTTGAAACTAGATACAGGGTCTTGATTTATGCTTCTCGAACTAGTACGAATCTATCCATGCGATTTATTTTTTGAATTCAAACATGGTAGAAACCACTTGATTACCAGTTAATGATGAAAACTTTTAATAAGAGTGAGATAAACCACTAGTAATTACAATGGCTCTCAAAGTACTTCATTAAAATATATGAAATGTGAATGAACGATTTGTAGTTGAACACTCAAAGAGTCATTCGATCGAAGGCCAATGATCAAAACATGTCATTGAAGGCAAGAAACCTACCATTAGGGCATGCATATTTCAAGGTACTAATAGGATTTCTAGATCAACTTCCTAGATGATGAGATGAATTCAATAGGAAGTGATCCGTCACAGGAGGGCTTATGACACAAAACCATTATGTCAATTTTGAAGAAATATTTTTCAAGGATTAACTCAGGGATGGTCAATGCGAATGGAGACAAATATTTTCAATGAGTAGTGAATTTGAAGTTTGAACTTTCTCTTGAACCCATAGCAACACTGTAAATGACTTGAAAACATTTGACTTGAAGATAATACCCAAAACCAGCTGAATAATTTCAATTAGGTTTCATTAAATATAAGACAAAAGGATTACCCAACCTAGACACGAGTGAGACAAAGTGTCGTGTTCAAGAGTGACATGCTGCTTTTTATAAAAAGCATAAAATATGGATTTTGTTTCTCACTTCCCCCCCACCATTATTGGTAAGTACCTCTTTATTGTTGTCAAGCTTGAGGAGGATAACATTTTCTTGTTTTGGAAGCCCATCCTTCAGATGAGTCCATCTTAGTAATTTTAATGAATCCTAAGAAGGAGTGGTTCGGTCTTGTTGTAATCGACATGTCCTGGACTGTTTAATTTTAACAAGTCCAAGATAGGATTAGCTCGATGTTTTTCAGTTTTAGGGAGTCAAAAGAAAAACACAAGTAAAATTCGTAGTGTTATTTTTCGTAATTTTAATCTCTCAAACCTGAAAAGGATAAAATAATGTAGGAGATAACTCTATTGATAATTCTTAATCAACGTATACCTTTTCCGTAATTAATCTAGTTCAATCCATATAAGCAGTAAACTTATACTAAGTAGATGATTGTTCATTTATTTTAATGAGTTTGAATATTCAAGTGCTCAGTGATATTTTCAAGTTTAGAGATTCTAAAAAGGGCTTAAAAGAGGACTCCATGGTGTTGGCGAGGAGTCAGGTCTCGCGGACAAGACCCAGGTTCAGGAGTTGTGGCCAACAAAGGGGTCCGATGTAGTCTAGGAACACGCCGGAATTTTCACCCTGCTCCGGAGAGCAGTGAGTCTCACCCGAGGCGTGCCGCAACCACATGCAGAAGGGGATGAGATCAATGGCAAGGAACAAATCCGCAACTCATGAAGGACAATGCATCGATTACATATACAGAGTTATATATGCAAGATCACTTACTAAGCATTCAGACAATTGCAAATAAAATTTTAAACCAGCATAAACACATTACAGGCACATAAACATCTTTTTGAGACAACAACATTCCATTGTATTAATCTCTTGGCCAAACACATGATTACATGGAATTCTCAATGATAGCTTACAAATCTGATACAGATGGATTTCGGAACAGAAAGGTAGAATAGAGAAGATGAGGAACCCTAGGAAGGTCATGCATGATTCTTCCGTAGTCGCTCTGTGCGTCCTTTTCTGTTATGAGCCTCACAACCTCTTTAGCATCTGCTTCTTCCAGCCGGGTGACTGTTACTTATTCACCCGCTCTCGCAACTATCAGTTCCTCTGTGTCTTTTCTTCAGATTCTCCCAGCTTCTCTCCTGTTATCTGCGTGTTCCACTTTCTATCTTCTGCTGTGTGTTTTCTTCATCTGTACTTGTGCATGTTCTATCTTAAGCTATCCCATGCTTCCACGCCACCTTGATAGCTCCGCGAATCCTGGTAGTTGCGGCGCGGTCGCGATTGCCATGTGTCTTCATGCCGCAACTCAAAAGGTCAAAATTCAAAATGTTCTAGCCAAGATTTCAAAAGCAATAAAAAACAAGGGCCCCAACAGGCCCCGACCACAATTCCTTGACTCGTCCCTGAGTCAATCACAAATAACAGTCTCCACTTCCATTGCCCCGCTGGCTCCCATGCTCTATTCTGCTGTGCCTTCGCCCCGCGCCCTTTCCTGCTGTGCTCCTCCAAACGATTGCTCAAACAAGGGCCCCAACTCCGGGACCCTGCAGAGCGTTGTATCTTTAAGCTCGGTGAAGTCCGACACCGCTTGCTGCCATTTCTACATAAGCAATTCTGCTTCTTCAGAGATCCTGGTGGCGGCAGCCTCCTCTATAGTCGTCGGGACAGCCCCGAACAGCGTGGCAAGCTGGGTCTCGGCCTTGGCATCCAGCTGTTGTATGGATTCGGCACTGGCTCGAATGGGCGGACGGATTTCCCGAATGACCTGTTTGGCCGCTGCCGAGTCGGCCTCAGTCTGTTGCATTTGAATTTCAAGCTCGTCCGCCTGGGCATAGAACTGATCTAACTGTGCTGGGTTCGCTGTCTCTTGAATTTCACGGGAAATCTGTTGCAGCTGGGCAGAGATAGGCTGCGTTTTGACAGTGAGTGCGAGTGAGCACTCTTGCAGACTTCGCAGAAGGGCGTAAGCCTCGCCCGCAATGGAATGAAGAGTCGCCTGCATACTAACTACCTGAGTCTGCTTGGCAGTCACCTGGTCTAAGTAGACAATTTGTGGATCGGGAAGGGTAGGCCGTGCGGCTAACGCTGCTTGGAGTTCCTCGTTCTCTCTGCATAGACCAGTGAAAGCAGTCCGAAGGTGGTAAGCCTGAACTGCTACACTGTCCTCCGCTATATTGTCAGGGAGTGGGGCATGATGAGCCCTTGCAGGGGGCCATAGGTCGAAGAACGCCTGAGCAGTAATGGCGACCTGTTCCTGTAGGTAGGTCTTCTCCCTGGTCAGCTGATCGCGCTGTTCAGTAAGCACTGTGATTTGGTGGTGCTGCTCAGTGCACCGCTGCTGCAGCTCTGAATGAATCTGTTCGGCCTTGAGGGCCGCCCGCTGAATGAGTAGGTACAGCTGCCCTGTACCCCATGTTTCTACATTGGCCATGCCGGAAGTGCCCTGCTCCGGCATCCGTTCTTGCGAAGGTTGGCCACTGGCCACTGATCGATTGGAGGTCTCAGGAGGAAGGACCGATGTCTGCTGCTGCATTGAGGTGCCCATATCGGACTCCGGCCGGTCTTGCTGAATGGTCTGGTCTGGGGGAGGGTCAGCCGAATCAGCCCCAACATTTGCCAGTCGGGTAGATATAGTAGAGACAGGATCCTGGGGTGTGGCCACGGGGTCAACCGGTGGCACTACGGCTTCAGTACTGGAGGTGACTTCCACCCCGTGGTCTCCTCCGAAAAGTTCCCGGATGAGAGGATCTAATACAGTGGCTGATGAGTTGGATGGATTGGAGGAGGTGGCAGGTGGACGTCCGGTGGAGGGGGCAGTGGACGGGGTGAAAGAGGTATGGGGGAGGCGAATGTTGAGGAACTCTGACGGATCGATCAGGGGTTCCTCCGGAATCAATGTCCTTGTGAGTGGAGTGGATGGTGGATCATCATCAGTAAGGTCCACCATTGGATCTGTGACAGCAGTGCGGGCCCTCTTGGATGGAGGGGGGTCTGATGGATCAGGTCCCGGGCCCGTTTCGCCCATTGGGGAGATGATAGGGCTGGTAGAGGTGAATAAGCTGGTGGGGATGGGAGAAGTGAGAGGGGCGGTATGGGAGGGAGCAAGAGACTGACCGAGCTAGAATTCAGAAAATGATGGAAACAAAGGGGCACCACTTGAAACAACTTGGGTTACCACGTTAAGGCGTCATACCTGGGCATTGAGGTGTTGTACGACGGGGACCAGTGATTCGGGAAGTTCTTGTGCGGTCTCAGCTGCATCCTGCGGAGGTCCCGCCGCAACCTGTGAGGACCCCGCTGCGCCTGTCTCGGCAGGCCGCTATGCCGGCAACATCCGCTCAAAGTTATATCGGGGGATCCCGTCGCGGATGTGCTTGGTGACCCCCGGCCACGCAGAGACCTCGCGGTGAAAGGTATCATCATTCAACTGGAATCTGAGGGGCACCATGTGGAAGGTGGCTTCCGACACCCAAGTTGGGCGGAGGTAAGTGTGCCTATGGGTTACCCCGAACCATACTTGCTCACTATACTCATCCAACAGGTGCCTGGGCACCCGTTGCTGGTTAGCCACCACATCTCTCATTAACCCGTACCACGCCCAAAACGCTTCCACGTTCACCTGTTTGGTGTTGGGGTCCGAGGAAACCTGCCACGGGGTGAACTTCATCGCAAGAGGCTGGCTCGCGGTAGTCTCTGCCGGCATCCGGACAGGAGGAATGTGCCATTTCCACATGGCGAAAGCTAAAATCAAGTAACCGTAAATGAAACTGGTGGTGCACTTGTAGTTCTCTTCGCAGGCCGCGAAGAGTTCTTTTAGCACGAAAGAACACCAATTCAGCCTGACGCCCTGGATACAGTGCTCCGCAATGGAGATTGTATCCAAGGTGCACTCTCCCTTAGTATAGTGCCGCATCGTCTTGCTAGCAATGAGGTAGCAAGCGAACCGAATTTCTGGCTTATTGATCAAATCAATTTTGGCACCTTTGCCCCCCCGGCGGGTGCCATACTTGGTGTACAGGTCTGTGTCACCCGACTTTCGGGCGCGCTTAGAAGATGTTTGGCCGGCAGTGGAGACATCTGCCCCATTTTGAGACAGCCCTGTAAGCCGATGAATGTCTTCGGCGTGAATTGGGATTTCCTTATTGAGCCACAGGGACCTGTTCTGTATTCGACTGAGGAGGAACCGGGTGCATTGCAGGGCCGGTCCTGTAGTTCCAAAAACCAGAAGAGTCCTTAAATTCATCAAGGACGACTGCTGGAGGCCCCTGTATTCTTGTCGCATTCGGCTGTTGGAGCTACTTCCTGGCATGTAGTGGTGCTCCATGTAGGTCTGCCAATGGAGGTGGGGGAATTCAGCTGGGTCGGACAGATTGGCATCCATCATCACTGCGCTATCATACTTGCCAACCAACGACTCTGTTCGGTGGATTCGGATGTCTAACATTGGTTCAGGAATGGATAAGGGAGCCTTCGGCATCTTGGCGCGGCACTAGTAAACTTGGAGAATTCTTCTGGAGTTTCCTTCTGGGTACAGTGCGCTTTGAGGCTGCAACTGCTCTGGAGTCGCTGCAATTGCCAAATTGAACTGGTCCGTCATTCTCGTGCTGTTGGCCTCCATGCAAGTTATGTCATCCACTGGCACGAGCGGAGGTGATGAGACTCCATAACGACAATTAATTCTTGCTATCCTTCTTGCCTGCGATAATCGTGCGATCAATCGCATGCCTGTGTGTAATCTGACAGTTGCTGACGGCGTCATGGGAAGATGGGCGGACGCGACGGCTGAGGGAATTGCGGGTGATGGAAAATGTTTATGGTACGATTACAGTCTACTTATGGTAATTTATGAGGAAAATCTGAGTGATCCTACGGACTAACAAAAGGACTGACGGAAATGACCTGGACTGACACTGGCACGGGGATGGATCCTACACGGATGACATGCTGGACTGGCGCTATGACACGCTGGACTGGTCCGCCTCGACCATAGTCGGTTGTGGTGAGGTACCCGCAACTGACCGGTTATTTGAAAGACTGCCTATGAACGGAAAAGACTCCCTACGCTCATCCCGGTTGCGGGAGAGTTATTCGACTAAGCTACTCTACGGGTTCTCTCGGTTGCGAGAGTTATTGATGAAAAGTGAAAGGTACCTACTCCTGGTAGGGTTTCAGGCGTGCGCCATTCACCCACCTAGGAAGAACTGTACCGTCCAGCTGTGCCAACCGAACGGCTCCTGAGTCGCGGATCTCGATGACAAAGTAGGGTCCCAACCAGTGCATCTGGAGCTTGCCTGGAAACTTCTGGAACCGGCTATCATATAAGAGAACTTTGCCGCCAACTTGGAAGGCTTTGGTTTTGATGTGGCGGTCGTGCCACGCTTTTTGCCTGGCCTTCTGAACCTTCTGGTGGAATTCCGCCAGGAATCAGGTCTCGTCCAGCTTCTGTAGCTCCTGGAGGCGTTCCCGAAGGGACGCCTCTTCTGAGAACTGGAGAGACGTTGCGATCAAAAGACTGGGTACAGTGAACTCGGCGAGAATCACAGCTTCCCGGCCATACACCAATTGGAATGGTGTCTGGTTGGTCAAACGCTTCACCGTGGTCCGATAGGCCCACAATGCCGCTGGGAGACGCTCGTCCCAATCGTCGCGCTGAGCATTGCAAATTTTAGTCAAGCCCTTTTCAAGAATCTTGTTGAATGCTTCCACAGTACCATTGGCCTGCGGGTGGTATGGGCTGCTTTTATGATGCTGAATCATAAATGTGTCCAGTAGTGACTTGACCGTGGCATTAATGAAATGCGTACCCTGATCGCTGGTCAAGCTCCGTGGGTAGCCAAACCGGCTGATGATGTGTTCAAAAATGAACCGGGCAGCGGTCTCTGCCGAGCAGTCGCGTACCGCTGCTGCCTCAGCCCACCGGGTGAGGTAATCCGTGGCGGTAATGATGTACCGGGCCTTGGAGTGTCTAGCGACCGGGGCGATGGGACCTACGAAATCAACAGCCCACTTTTCGAACGGCCGCAACACATGCACTGGGTGTAGCGGAAGCTCGTCCCGGTGCGAAGGCCTTCCCGTCCGCTGGCAAACATCGCAGTGCTTCACATAGGCCTTACAGTCAGCATGTACCGTCGGCCACCACAGGCCAGCTTGGAGCACCTTCCTTGCGGTGGGTTTCGCACCCACATGCCCTCCCGCAACACCACTGTGACATTCCCACATCACCGCTTCCCGTTCGTGGTCAAGAACGCATCTGCGCAACACCTCATCAAGGCCCAGTTTGTATAACTGCCCCGCGATCAATTGGTAGTCGGTCGCCCGGACAACCAGGTGGCGTTTCTGAAGCGAGGTATAATCCTGAGGGAATTGTCCCGTGGTCAGATAAGTGGCAATGTCAGCCAGGTAATCTGGTACTGCTTCGACTCGGAAAAGGTCGGCATCCGGCAGTTGATCATCCAACGAGCCCTCATTCTCTCCTGTCTCCAACCTGGATAAGTGATCGGGACTGACATTCAACCTTTCGGGCTTGAAAATCACCTCAAACGTGAATTCCTGGAAAAGTAGAAGCCAGCGACAGATCCGTCCTTCCAACACAGGCTTATTCACCAGATACTTCAATGCAGAATGGTCCGTGAAGAATGTGAATTTTCCGCCCAGAAGATAGTGGCAGAACTTCTGGAGGGAGTACACCATCGCCAACGCCTCCCACTCGGTTGTGGTGTAATTATTCTCCGCATTTGATAACCGACGGCTGGCGAAGTATACGGGGTGGTCAACTGTCGTCTCCCCGGGTTGCACCAATACAGCCCCAAGTGCAATAACGGATGCATCAATATGCACATGGAATTGCTTATCCCAGTCGGGAAGAACAAGTATGGGTGCCGTCACCAACTTCTCCTTCAAGGTGTCAAGTTCCTTCCTACACTCCGCCGTCCACTGGAACACCTCTGACTTCTGCAACAGTTTCTCCAAAGGGGCCGTAATCTTTGCGTAGTTGCGAATAAACCGCCTGTAATATCCTGTGTGCCCGAGCAGTGCCTGCAACTGCTTCACTGTCTCATGGGCTTCCATGTGAACGATGACCGCGACCTTGGAGGGATCCACGCAAACCCCTTGCTTGCACACCACGTGGCCCAAGAGTGTGCCGAATGGAACTGCAAAAATACATTTTTTCAAGTTCAAGGAAATCTACAGCTGACGACACTGGTCAAACATAATACGCAACAGGGAGGCGTGTTTCTTCAGTAGGCTGTAGACGGTCCAGTCATCCATGTAGACCTCCAGGAACTTGTGAATGTACTCTCGGAAAGCAGCAATGACAATTCGGGAAAACACAGCCGGTGCGTTCTTCAGACCAAACGGCATAACATGGTATGCGAATGATCCCCACTCAGTGGTGAATGTCGTCTTTGCTTTGTCTTCCTCCGCGATGCGCACCTAATGGTAACCCGAAAACCCATCAGTGAAGGAATAAGCTTCGTTTCCCTCAACATGGTCTAAAACTTCATCGCTGAAAGGAGTGGGAAACGGATCGTGGATGCAGGCATTGTTCAGGCTCCGGTAGTCTACACAGACACGGATCTCCGCTTTGTCCTTCTTGTTCTGGATGACAATGGGACTCACCCATTCTTCTTCTTCTACTGGGAAGATAAGACCTGCAGCCAGCATCTTGTCGATCTCCATCTTGACCTTTTCTTTGATACATGGGTTCAACCGGTAGGGTCGGTGCTTCATCGGCCTGGCCCCCGGTTTCAACGCGATGCGCATTTCGCCCAGGTCCCCCTTGATCACCTTCAAGTCCGCAACCGAAGACGGGAACAAATCTTTGTATTCCCGGAGGAGGCTGAAAATTTATTTTGTTGTTTCCTCGTCCTAGTAATCTCCCACCGTTGCGAACTTGGGTTTCTCGTCCGTTCCAATGTTCAACTTCTTTGTCTTTAGTGGCTGTAAATGGACTCCTTCCGTCGTCGGATCTTCATTGATGCTTCGTTCGCCCTCCCTTTCATCAAAATAGAGATGCCTGAGGTCCTCCAGACTATCGTCATCCAGATCACCGTCAATCCGGTGGCAAACCAACTCGCGCCTGACCCCAGGTCGTGACACCACCGGGCCCTCGTTAGGCTCGGGATGGCGGAAAAACAAGACCTCCTTGATTTCCTATAGGGCCTGAGACTCCTGCGCCGTCTCCCCTTCGAACAAGAAGCACCGAACGAACTTGTCTGTAACTGCTTGCCAAGAACGAGTTCCCCGTTTCTGCTCTTCCTCCAGGTACCAGGCCTGGAGAATTGTACCCAGAGAGTGGATAAACCTGTGGACCCACAGCTCCTTAGGGTACCGAGTGCTACGCCACTGTTCCTCGCAGGTCCGCAAATGGTGTCGCGGGTCGGAAGTTCCATGATACTTAAGCATACTGTAAGGTCCTTCGTCCTCTTTAAAGCATGCCCGCAGAGCATCCGCCACGCACTCCCATCGCAACAGAGTGTTGCGGTGATTTTTCCACCATCGGCCCGACGTGGATTGCAAGGCCACATCCAAAAGAGGCATCCGACTTTCAGCTGGGACCAGGTCTTCCACCTTGGTAATAAAAGTATTGACTGCCCGCATGTTCGACAAGGTGGGATATCCGCGGATCTCGGTCCCTACCGATCGGACTTGGGCAATGGAGGCACATCTCCGCGTGGTGGTCTCATACCCCCCTTGCTGCCAGTCTTCCCAAGCGAGTTCGGATCCGAGCTCCGAGCTCTGCACACTCCACCAACTGACAGAGCCAGTCGCGGTCGGGTTAATATAATCGTCACGCTTTCCTGCGGTCATCCGATAAAGGTGGTCCATCATCTGAGCATCCTCCCGATTGTCCACTGTTTCCATATATCGCAGGCCCTGATACGGGTCGAGAGGCTGGGTGACCCGTACCTCCCCATCCTCAAAGATCATCAACTCCTTCTTAAGGTCGATGATGGCGTAATTCTCAAAAGCCCAATCAATGCCGAGTAAGGTGGGATAGGGATCCTTGTCGCCCATGATATCAATAACCTCAAAATCGGTGTATGTCTTCACCCCCGCAACGTCAACCTCGACACCCTCGAGCCGGCCGATTGGTAGAATGCAAAACTGGTTCGCCATCCTGAGTTGGATTGGTGAGTAGGCTAGCCGTGGCCTTCCAAGAGCCTCCCATGTCTTCCGTGGTAGAATGTTGACGTCGGACCCCAAGTCCAACATGGTGTCGCTGATTTGGAATCCCGCGACCTGCGTGTTAAGCGGGAATTCTTTGCCTGTTCATTGCTTGTTCTGCTTCACGCAATGCACGTATTGAGGGCCAGTTTCCGCCGGGTCTCTAAGTCCTGTGCGCCCCTGCAGTGCTCCTTCCAAAGCATGCTTGAGCTGCTGTCGCAGCGCAGCGTTGTCAACAATCCTGAGGAATAGCCGGAGCCAATCCTCGACCACCGTACCTGCGATGTTCTGCGCCCCAGATTCCAGCAGCATGGGCTCCTCCAAACCTCCCTCGTTCCACAACTGGGCGAACGCCTCAACTGCCTCCTGGAAATACTTCTTCTAGACTTCGGGCCTGATCAACTTCTTCGGGGATGCCAGCCGAACCACTCGTGCTGGCTCCTTCCCATGGGCATCCTCTCCAGTCTTCTTTCCGCCCCTCATCACGATCGCGACGTTCTGCAAGTCTGGGGTTGCGGTCCCTCGCGGCTCTGAGTTTATCAGATTCGCTCCCCTCTGCCTCGCCCGTTCTTCCCACTTCTTGATGAGCTCCGGGCAGTCCTCTATGGCGTGGGCGTTTACCCAGCACTGGGAACACCAGGGTCGTCTCGGGAGGGGACATTCTCGAGCCACATGACCCTCCTGGTCATAGTTGTAACATTTTACCGGACCGCGTCCGCCTGTGCGGCCTCCCCGCATGCCGCCGCCTCTTCCCCTTGGAGCCTCGTTCACCCTGTAGGAGGGACGATCCAATCGATCCGCAAGTACGTCGAGCGCCCTGCACTGCTCGGTGTTGTGAGTCGTGGAAACACAAAACTCACAGTACACATTGTTCGGGACCATGGAGTACTTCTGTAATATCGGGCACATCCGAGGAGGATGCCCCAGCATCCGGCAAATCTTGCAGTATTTTATGGTGGAGGAACTCGGTTGAGGTGGGAACCCCGCGTAATTCTGTTGCGGCTGGTAGACTCCCTGCGGGTTCATCGCCGCGCTGCCACCAAGCGGTGGGCCCCCCTGGATTGCTACGACCGAGGGACCTGCTCCTGCGCCACGCAACCGAGGACACTCGGTTACGACGTGGCCCTCGACCAAGCAATGAGTACACCAAACATTCGGTCGCGCTGGTCTCACCAGCTGAAGCTCCTTGAGCTTTTCAGTCAAGCTGGCAATCTGATGTTGCAACCCTATCAAAGAAGGATCTTGCGGGGCCGCCGCCCCCCCCCGATATTCCTGGGGGTAGCCCGCCATGGCTTCAATATTCATGGCCTGCTCCAAAGCGTCCTGCAGATTATCAATCTTCTGCTGAGTGAGAGGGGTTCATGTCAAGGGAAGCAGAGCTTTGATTCTGGTGGTCTGGATCGATCGGGTAGCTGAGTTTCCCGATCGCGTCCTTGAATCGCCGCATCAACTCCCACACGGTCTCACCTTCCTTTTGCTTAATTTCCCACAGCTCTGACAGGCCCTGCTGGTCTATCTGGGGGAGCTTGAATTCGTGGACAAAATCCCGCTTCACATCCACAATTACGGGGTTAGGATGAGCCTCGGACCACTTGATAAACCATCACAGAGCCCTCTCTCTGAGCGTGGTTTGGAATTCTATTAACTTCCCTGCATCCGGCGTCTGGAGAGCCCTCCAGATGGCTTCGCATAGGTACCAGTGTTGTTCTACATCATCATTGCCCCGGCAAGAGAACTCTGGATACCGGGTGATAGATCTAGCCATGTGTGCTTGCGGAGAATTGACCAGGATGAATCCTCCAGGTCCTGGTTGGGTAACGGTCCCACTAGGAAAAATACCACTACTAGTAACGCTGTTGTTACCAAACGTGACTGACACTGATGAACTATTGTATGACTGACTCAATGCTTGTAATTGAATAAAAATATTACTTAAAGGTTGATACAGTACCAGGGGAAGGTCGGGATCCTAGCCATGCAGAGGGTGGGAAGTAGGGCTGCCTGGAGGGGTGGGTGCCGTCTGATCTTGAAACATCCGCTGCATCACGTCGTGCCATTCGTCATCGGAACTCTCTTCGGCCTGCATCTTTCCATTATCTTCGCTAGTCATTATTTCTCTTTCTCGCGTCGCTGGGCTCCCATGCACCCACTGCACTTCCACTGCTGTCCCGTCTTCTTCCTGGGTATCCAAACCCATACTTCCTGTCCTCTGAGGCACCTCCTTCTGATTTTTCCTCTTGATCTCCCTTCTCTTCAAATCTCGCATTACCCTTCTTCGCCACCTATCGGCGATCTGTGCCCGCCGATGCGAACGTCGCTCCCGCAACTTGCATGCGGCCTCAACATCCATTCCCCGCTCCCCACTTTCACATTCTACACAGCATTGGTCCCCTCAACCCTTCCCCCAGCACGGGTGGTTTACGCTTCCATACTCGTTTTTTGGAATTCAATCAACCCTTCGTCCACCATCAGAGCTTTGATCCACAGCAGAATCTCCTTCAGCAGCTTCCCTCGTAGCCCTGAGTGGAAAACAACCTCGGCTTTCGAGAAGGATTGGTAGCACTCAGCAGCAAACTCTACAGTGTATCCTTCCAACATTGTCCTTACCCAGAAATCCACCGCGCGGGTCAGTTCAGTGTCCACCCGGTGCAGTGCCACCAGATCTTCGTGCGCCCACCTGTGGTTTATCTTCCGCAAGCCTTCTTGGGGCACCGTCGCTCGTAACCTCCGCAACCAATTGTAAAGGTCCGTAGGGAACCTTCCCCAGAAAATTTCGTACATATCACTGGCTGAGTCAGAGAAAAGAACAAGCTCCTTGATCGCCGCCTCCTTTTTCTTGGTCAGCTCTGCTTGCTGAGCAATGAACCGGTAAAGATGATCATCCCACCATCGCCGTATCTCTCCTTCAAAAATCCTCGATACCATGATCTAGGTCCCCTCAGAACATGCAAGTCCCGGCAACGGAACCATTTGTTGGCAAGGAGTCAGGTCTTGCGGACAAGACCTAGGTTCAGGAGTTGTGGCCAAAAAAGGTGTCCGATGTAGTCTAGGAACACGCCGGCATTTTCACCTTGCTCTAGAGAGCAGTGAGTCTCACCTGAGGCGTGCCGCAACCACATGTAGAAGGGGATGAGATCAATGGCAAGGGACAAATCCGCAACTCATGAAGGACAATGCATCGATTACATATACAGAGTTATATATGAAAGATCACTTACTAAGTATTCAGACAATTGCAAATAAAATTTTAAACCAACATAAACACATTACAGGCACATAAACATCTTATTGAGACAGCAACCTTCCATTGTATTAATCTCTTGGCCAAACACATGATTACATGGCATTCTCAATGATAGCTTACAAATCTGATATAGATGGATTTCGGAACAGAAAGGTAGAATAGAGAAGATGAGGAACCCTAGGAAGGTCATGCATGATTCTTCCACAGTCGCTCTGTGCGTCCTTTTCTGTTATGAGCCTCGCAACCTCTTTAGCATCTGCTTCTTCCAGCCGGGTGACTGTTACTTATTCACCCGCTCTCGCAACTATCAGTTCCTCTGTGTCTTTTCTTCAGCTTCTCCCAACTTCTCTCCTGTTATTTGCGTGTTCCACTTTCTATCTTCTGCTGTGTGTTTTCTTCATCTGTACTTGTGCGTGTTCTATCTTAAGCTATCCCATGCTTCCGCGCCACCTTGATAGCTCCGCGACTCCTGGTAGTTGCGGCGCGGTCGCGATTGCCATGTGTCTTCATGCCGCAACTCAAAAGGTCAAAATTCAAAATGTTCTAGCCAAGATTTCAAAAACAATCAAAAACAAGGGCCCCAACACATGGTTTCACTTTTTCGTATTTCTGAGAGCCCGAAAAAGTGATAAAATTTTACTCTATCGTCAAAATGATTTGTTTTTTAAACACATCTTGTTCTCTGCACAAAAACTTGAAAAATGTAATAATATTCTCTCAACCATGGTAAAAATAGGCAAAATTTAAACTTCTAAAGGTCAAAATAAATAAAATAATATTATTTTATTCATGAAAACCTATAAAAAGTGGACATAACAAGTCTTTTTACCTTTTGATTTCCAAAGCAGTAAAAATGAGTTTTTACCATAGATCTTCTGAAGTTGATATCAGGAGGACCAGGCAACCATTTCACGAACTGTCAGTTTGAGGTATTTAGTCTCTTCATTGTCTTTCATTTTATCTATTTAATTTTTCCTTTTAAGTTTTTAGATTATTTTTTTCGAGGAAAAAAGTTTTTATAATCCACCCTCAGGGGTGCGCAGGTTTTCCTAGCAGAACCCGCACACCCCAATGATTTTTTAATATAAAAAATCATCATGCTACCGTGGTTTTTATATGTAGATCATGCAGAAAAATGCACTGTATATGAATGAAAATTTCACAAGCGCCGTGGGATTTTCAAAAAATGATTTTATTTCCATAAAAATTGCTTCAAGTTCTCTCAAAATTTTTCAAATGTTACTATATGATTGTTTGCAAGAAATTTGAAACAACCATTTTTTTAGTGGAGAGAACGCAAGAATGAATCACATGAAAATGAAGCTATTGATAGCCCAACAACACTTTGGGTGTTAAATATTTGTGGTTTTTATAAATTTTTGTCAATACAAGGAATGAAGGCCCGAGTGGAACTCATGACCTATTTGGTTAATTCCTGGGATGTCCAGGAACCATTTTTCATCACTGGGGATCACACGATTTTGATTGAGATAAAGGATATTTATTTCCTCACCAGTTTTCCCCGAATGGGAAGAGACATTTCCTTATTCGACACATGACCAGGAGGATTGCCTATTGCTTCCTATATTGTGCAATATTGCATGCAGGATTCACAATTGAATGATGTTCGTATAGACATAAATACCATCGAATAAATAGACCTCAAAATCATTGCTTTTACAATTACTTGATTATGTGGCAGTGTAGCTCCTCATATGGCTACCAAATCACATATGAAAACTGTTATTGAGTGTTCTGAGGGAACAATATTTAACTGGTGTGAAGGATTATTGGTCAATATGAAAGGCCAGCTCACACGTGAGAAGAATGATAAGTTGAAGAACTTCATCTATGGTTCCATTATCATATCTTTCGACTTGGAGAGAATCCCACTCCTTGTACCTCAGTAGTTGCTAGTGGATTTGACAGGACCAAGGGATCCACGCATGTTGTGATGGGTTTCGTTGATGGCTCACCATGGTGGTGATGGCGGTCCCATGGTCTGATATACTACTTAGTTTTTTGTATGGCTCAGAAGCCATATCTTCATGATTGAGGATTTTCCTTATGCAGGGGTTGATTTTAAGGGTGACTCTGACACAACACTCCCACCTAGAACATAGTGGGATGCGTCAGGTAAAAAATCTCATTTTGAGTTTTTATGTTTTCTTATTTTTATTTGATTTTGTATCATCCAATATTGACAATCAAAAACATTTAAATGTGGATGTTGGCCCAGCACGACCAGCGGTACTTCACCATTTTGATAAACGAGAAGCACAACCTATAGTAGCAACTCCACAACTGACTGATGCAAAATATGCCATCACAGAGTTGGACCACAACCTGGATAGGCTGACCATTGACATCTTGAATACTGGGATGAATTATTTTCCTCTCAGATACCAGAGGCATGTGACTGGGGTTCCTGGTCCATTTAGGCGATACCTACGTAAAGTGGTGCACGCTATAATCTGCTACCATGATCTTAATCATGGATAGTTGATGGTCGATTTAGATGGAATTTTTTTTTTACCAATACCTTTAGATAATAATGTGTCTAAGACCTATGATCATAGATGATGTAATATTTTTTAACATACAACGATTTTGAGCTAATGATATTACTACTTTTGGTCTTTGAGTATCTTGTTCAATATGGATTGAATATTGTTTTGTTTTACATTAAACACTGCAAATGTCTATTTAAAGCTTGATTAGCCAATGCATCAGCTAATGTGTTTAAATTTCTTGAAATGTGTTGATATTCAATGTAATCAAATTGTCTTTCCAAGAGACGAACCCTTAAAATCATTCTTAACAATAATGGATTTCTAATTGCATAAACATCATTTAAATATAATACAATGAGTTGTGAATCTAACGTAACAATAAAACATTGAATGCCAAATGCTATGGCATCAAATAATGTCTCAATAATTGCGCTATATTCTGAAATATCGTTCATTGTTTGACTAAGGAAAATCCCATGAATATAAAATAACTCATCAGTCGGTGAATAGATAACCCAAGCAGTGGAAGATAAGTTTCATGTACTATGATAGGCACCATCAACAAATCCAATGTAAGTTTGATGGAATGTCCACATTTTTAGTATCGAGAGTAATCAAGATAAGAAACAAAAGTAGCGAAAAATCGACAAGAAAAATAACTAATCTAAGGCACACTTTTCTAAAAAATAACTAATATACAATGAATATCTTCACACGATAAATCATGCATAATATATTTTCCGATAAATACCATTTATGGGTTTATATAAAGAGACGTCGTCATAATTAACTAATTCATAGGCTCCTTTTGCAAGCACATTCTTAACAATATAAAGGCCATGCCACATTGGTTCAAATTTACTAGTGCCTAGTTTGTCGTTAGCTTGATCTTATACTAATACTAGGTCACCTTCTGAATAAATATGAGGGTTGATGCTTTGATCATATTGAGCCTTAACACATTTTTTATGAGCTTCAACAACTAATGCATCAATGCGACAAGTCTCATCTAAATGTGCTAGGTACAAGAAATGTTTTTCCTATTCAGAGGTAGCTGGTAATAACTCAATGGCTAGTTTGAGAAAACGAATGTCACATTCAATGGGTAGCACAACTTCTAAATCATAAACAAGTTGAAAAGGAGTAAACCTTGTAGATTTTTTTGCAGAGGTACGGTATGCCCACAATGCAGAAAAAATCATGGTGTGCGAATTTGATTTATGACTTCCTACAATCCGTTTAATCATGGTGGTTAAAAGTTTGTTTATAGCCTCAACTTGGCCATTGGCCTTTGGGTGATACAGTGTCGAATTATCATGGCGTAGGCCAAGATGAGCGGAAATATTAGTCATCATAATGTTTTGAAAGCGGCTATGGTCCGTAACGATAGCTTGAGGGACACCAAACCTAACAATCACATGATTGAATATGAAAACAGATGTAGTTTCATCATCAGCCTTAAAATGTAGGCATCACCTCGGCCCATTTGGTTAAGTAATGTACAACGAAAATAATATACCCATGCCCCCCGACCGAGTGAAGGTTACATGTAACGAAATTGATGCCCAATTTTTAAAATGAACCAACAGTTATGATTGGGTGAAGAGGAGAGGGAGGTGCACACATATTTCGATCAAAACCTGACAATTGTGACATTTTCTAACCACAAGGATACAATATTTGAAGAGTGATGGCCAGAAATATCTATCTTGCAATATCTTTTCGGTTGTGGCAAACCCAGACATATGACCACCACATGCTTCAGAATGGTGGTTGTTTAAAACTATTTTGGCTTCTTCATGAGCTATACAATGTCGAAAAACAAAATCGACACCACGACGATAAAGAGTGTCACCAACAATATTGTATTGTTGAGATTGGTATCAGATTCTACATCGATCAGATCATGAAATTTCAGGCTGAAAGGTTTGGGTTTGAAGATATATAATTATATCTCCATACCAAGAATCTAATGTGTTGATCAGAAAAAAATATTCATCTAGAAGATGTCTTCTACCACAATTCAAGATTCAGTGTAGGGAAAGTCACACATTAGTTCAACAAAGACTAGTGATTTCTTGGATTTGCATTTTTAAAATTCCAAACCGAACTCTTGTAGGATAACTATGCATTTTGAGTATTTTCCCCCGAGAAATTTTTTAGTCAAAATGTACATCATAGGGTTGTAGTTAGATATAATGGTTGTTTTGCATAACAGTATGTAATGACGAAATATTTGGATAACTTGAACAACTTCCAAGGCCAATTTATCCACGTGCGAATACTTGATCTCTATTGGTGTGAGGTTCTGAATTAAGTAATAAATAACATGTTCATTGTTGGAGTCATCCTCTTGAAATAAAACCATTCCAATGGTGGAATCAGACACTGTTAAATACAAAAATTAATCTTGGTGATAATTAGGTGGATGCAACAACGGTGCATGGGTCAATGTGTGTTTAAGTGCATCAAAATATTTATCGACAATCTCGTCCAAAATAAAAGTAACATCATGTTTTAATAATCGAGTGAAACCTTTATTTAACTCCCTATAGTTCGGGATAAAACTGCGTAGAAAGTTTGATTTCCCTTCCAAACTCTAGAGTTGGTGAAGAGTAGGAGGAGGTAGATTGACAGTGGCCTCAACCTTCAAAGGGTCGAAATGAATGCCTTTTTTAGAAACAATGAAACCAAGAAATCATCTTGATTGTACACAAAATACACATTTGTGTGGATTAAAACGAATATTTTAATGCCTACCTCGCATAAAGATAGCACATAAATGTGTAGAATGATCTTGTCTGTGCAAAGAATGAGCAGGTAACTCATCCAATTAGGGTTGCACAATGTGTTTGATATCGTGAAATGTGTAAGACATAGCTCTTTGAAAATTTGTGCCAGCATTTTTCAATTCAAAAGGTACTTTTACAATATGAAAATTTCCCCCATGGACATATAAATGTTGACTTAGGTTGATCGGCAGGGAGTATGTTTATTTGATTGTAACGAGAAAATTCATCCATAAATGAAAATATTTTGTTTCTGGCACAATTGTCAACAATTTGATCAATGTAAGGGGTGGGATAATTTTCTTTGGGACAAGATTTATTATTATTGCTATAATCAACACATAATCTGATAGTTCCTTGTTTCTTGGTCACTAGAACTATGTTAGATACCCAATTCGTTAATGGAATAGGATAAATAAATCTTGCACGAAGTAGTTTTTCAACTTCAGCTTTAATAGCAGCAACTTTTCGTGGATTTATTGGACGTAATATTTGTCTAATATTTTTAGCATCCAGATATGTCTTAATTTCATGAATCATAATATTAGGATTGATTATTGGCATTTCTTCGTAAGACTAGGCAAAAATGTCACGAAATTCCTAAAATATGTCTTTGTACATATTGATTTCATCAATTGAGCGTGAAGCACATATATGAATGTTTTCATTTACTCCTATTTTGATTTATATGTCCATGGGAATTGTCGCGGAAATATTTCCTAAGTTCGTCTCATAATATGAATGAAATATTTACATACGATTTTGAGTTTCCTCGACACAATCAATCAGAAATATGGATGAAAAATCATTTTCAAATATATCAAGGTCTGGTATAAAAGAGGATTGATGATGAAGATCGTCCCAAGGTAATTCATCCAATGACAAAATTTCCAGAATATTTTCATCACTTGAAAACATATGTTGAAAAGGATTAGAAAAAGATGTCGTGGTTGATATTGATGGAGAATAATACTCATCACTGACCACATTCACTTCATTAGTATCAGTTGATGAAATTTTAGAAAGAGAATTTACCACTACATGTGTCAATTCATATGGGCTTAAAGGCATCTCATTGCCATAGTAGTCCAGTTCAGATTCTGAAGGCACATTCTGTAGGTCATCAAATGGCATTGTGCTTGATGTAATCATGTTGATATTGGAAATAGTTTGAGGTACATTAGGAGGAGGTATAACAAAATTTCCAATAAGAGCAGAATCCTTAACTAGTCCCAACCCAACCTCTTCATAAGGGAGAACCGTATTTCCAACATGTTGGATATTATCCGTATAGGTAGCATCAGAAGTTTAAAAAGACAACTAATCAATTTTAACAATATTTCATTTATGAGGAGACATGATTAATCAAGAGGCTGATGAAATGACAACGATCATATCATAATACCAACTTCGACCTAACAAAAGGTTGTAGTCAAGAGGGGCATCAACAACTTCCACCTCAAGTATAACAGTTTTTTCTTCTACCTATATGGGTAAATCCTAGAGTATTTCAAATGGACGAAAATCTCATCCATCAAAGGCTTTAAGAATCATCGGTGACTAATTGATCGGTGGAGAACCAAGGGTTTTCTAAAATTTTAGAGACATAATGCACATATATGCTCTCTCATTAATCATTGTGCAAAAAATTACCTAGATTTGACAAAAACAAGAATTTGAAAATACATTTGGTGTGGGAGTCTAGGTACAAAGTTCTCGAGATCAAAGACGATGATGTTAGAGTCTTGAGGTTCAATTGCTCCAATAGCTTATAGTAGTAACTTCCTCTGAGATGGAAAAGATTTTAGCACTTCAAGGGCTGAGATTGTTGAAGGAAACATGGTCAGATATTCAACAATTTTGTAATTCTGAGCAGCTCTCGCATGTGGATTGAAAGCTTATTTTCAAAGTACATCTTTAGTAGGTAGTTTAATTACTAAATCAAGACTAGGTTTCTTAATGTGTAATGGTTAGAAAATAGGAGGAGTTGATACTGGAGGTTGACTTGATGATTCCGTTTCTTTTCCAGTTACGAGACTTTTAGATCCATAGCCTTGAGATCGCATTGCAACCATGACCTGGGACATCATCAGGATATCCGATGATGAATTGGAAGAAGATCCAATCATTTTGATGTCTTGTTATGGGAAAGGATATTTAATAACAATGGGTGTGGGCGAACCTTTGACAAATTTAGATACCTCGACTCGATGCAAACACTCTTTTGTGTAGTGATCCTCATCACAGATAAGACGGGGATAACGAGGTTTCATTTTTTCATCAAATGATTCAGTTTTTTCTACTTTCTCTTTTGGAGAATTGTTTCATTTATTTTTACCCTTCCCTTTCTTATTATTTCCAGATGATTTATTTTTTGTACTAGATGAGTTTACAACATGGATTTTGGTAGAAGTTTCTAGAGACTCAATCTCCTTTGGGTGAATGAGGTAAAGTTATGATTGGAGTAGTAGATTTGGATTATTTCTTCTTGCTATTTTATGTATTAACTATACCGATTACACCATTTTTAGCATGAGAACCAAAAGGAGTTGTAGTAAGATGACCTGGATGAGGTAAATCAGGAATTTTTTCATAAAAAGTACAAGACTGTGTGTAAACAAGGTCTAGATACTGGACTTGAGTGATAATTTGTTCTTATGTCACAATGACTTCTTTAGCTACATCTTCAATAACCTTAGAGAGTAATGATTTGATGAACCATTTAGCCAAAATTTGATCCAGGGTGAAAGCTTTGACTAAGCAGCATCTACATCGCCATCCATGGATTTGATTTGAAATGTACGTAGACGTACTTTGTTTAAGTGAAGTCAAAATTTTTTTTGCCATTATCATAACGGACTGGTAACTGAAAATGAGTAAGGAAAGAAGTTGCTAAGGCATTAAAATTGTTGAAAGAGCCTCGTGGAAACTCAATGTACCACTTTGTGGCTAAGCCAATCAAAGTTCTTTGAAAAAGTCTTAAACAAATGGAATCATCGATCAAAGAGTTGGATGCACACCACAGATGATAAGTCATAACATGGTTTGATGGGCCTTCTCCTAGTTTTCCTTCAAAATTTGGAATGTCACTAGGAAACTTAGTAGGCATAGATGGCCAAAACAGAAGATAGTAAATCAAATCATTCGTTAGCTTAGACAAGTCTAAATCTAAATTTTCAATGAAAGGTAACCACCTATTAGGGTCTTGTTGAGTGAATTGATAACCCTAGGGAATGATACTAGTACCTGGAGGAGGATTTCCATGAACACCTAGGATAACTTGAGCGCTTGTAATCAACACACCTCTGTGGTATCCAGGGGTAGCAATACCAAGTTGAGGTTGAGCTGGTTATTTGATATTTATAACCAGGGTATGGTTGGCTTTAGAAAGCTAGATTTTGTCCCACTTTTCCATATTTTAATTGGCCTTGAAATGGTTGGCCTTGAAAAAATGGACCTTGAAAATGTTGACCTACCAAGGGTTGTCCCTAAATAGTTTGACCTGTAAAAGTTTGTCCTTGAACATGTTGAAAATATTGTTTCCATTGAAGAGTTTACTACCCTTGAAGATGTTGTGCTTGGAAAGTCTGTTGTACTTGAATAGATTGTTTCCCTTGGAGAGGTTTCTTCCCTTGAATAGATTATTACCCTTGAAGAGGATGTTGCCTCCCAGGCACTATATAGCCACCTTGTGAGCTAGCTAGAGGGAT